>JAYESD010000011.1:14178271-14694418 GCA_036927565.1 Tuctoria greenei | reverse complement strand
CCCAAATTTACTTACAACATCTAACGCCACCATCTATGTTTGACACTAACTACCCCCAATGTATACCAGCAACAAGAAGTTTACAATTACAGTCAAATTTAGAGAGTTGTGCGCTGGTGGCCCAAAAGATTGTTCCTTCAAGAAACGCTACTCTCGTTCAACCATCTTCCTCGCTGCTGAACGACCCCACCATATCACTCGCATCATCATCATCATCATCCCTTTCACCATCACCCATATGCAAGTCCCCTCCTGCAAGGTCATCTTCAGTGTCGTTGTCGTTTTCGTCCAAACTGGCAATTTCATCGTCACCACCATCATCACTGTTGATACTTATATCAGAATCTGTCTCCCCTTCCAGCACAGGAGCGTAAATGACATCATCCGAGTCATCATTGTCATCATCTTCATCATCTGTATCACCTGCATCCTCTGGATCTGAATCATCATCGGTTATTCGCTTCCTGCCAACTTCAAATAAACGAGCAGAAGAAAACAGCTCGTCATGATCATTCATCGCAATTACCCCAATAAGGGAATCATTGGGCTCCGTAGTAAGATCAAGGACGCAGCGATCAAGTTGGACAGTTGCAATATCCGAGTAAGTCACAGCATCGATCGTGCGGAATGCAGGGAAAAGGGGATGCCTGACCCTGCGAGCATTGATGGCTGATGATACATCATCAAGATTACGCCTGAGAATAGCATAGATAACATCACCCGCGCCGTTGAATTTTATGACTGTCTGATCCAGGGAAGGGACACTCCTCAGAAGCTTATATTTCCTCAGATCCCACACCTCAGAATTCAGGATGACCTGTAAAATATTGATGACAGATATTAGAACACTAACATACTTGCAACAATGTCCTCTCGAAATACTGGCACGTACATGAATAACTTTGGACCCAACAACAGAATGATTTCACTCACACCATAAATGTAGGCCCTATCCTCATTGGCTCAAGGCACTTAGCACAATGTAAGCACTTTCGTAGGTAAGTTCTCATATTTAATCAGACAGGTTCAGCTTAAATCTCATTTTCTTGGTTAATTCTGCACAAGTGTTTATCGAGGCACTTTACTAGGCAAGAAAAAAACGATTAAGTTGAATCCCATAAAGTCAGGTTGCTGACTAAATAGAACGAGTTAGATGCAATAACAAACCCTAACATTCCTTTGCAGGTTGAAAATGCTGTAACATAACTGCCGGTCTTGCCGTTGCTGTTTAAATAAATTGAACAGGGGCATGCACGTCCCACAATTCAGCTATCATTTTCCTAGCCCTGCACCGACGACATATTCTTTCTACAAAATGACTCTGCCAATTCTAATGTTAGGTGATTTCAACAGGAGATTAGGGAGAGTCCTAGTTAGATTATAGTTAGGAGTCCCAGTCCTAGTCGGAGTTGAGTTAGAGTCCTAGGAAGAGTCATATTGGTTGTAACCAGGCTATAAATAGTCACCAATCCCATTGGGATAAACAAAGCAATTAGAAGGGAATTTCGAGTTGAATATTTGAGCCCGGAATTCCAACATCTAAGCATGCAAGTAAATAGAAATAAATTCATTGTTGCTCAAGATTAAAATGCACCTCATTTCCAGCAGGATGGAAGCCACCACCACAATAGTCTGTGAACTGATCAAATTGATGAACTGGATCCTGTGTTCGTATATCCCATAGGACCCCATTCCACAGCAACATTTTGTCATCAGGACTAAAATGTATCAGAGGTTGTATGTGACCCCGGCCTGAACAAGAATGGGTGGAGTTATCGGGAAGCTGCCAACCAAGATTATATGTCTGAATGTCATACAAGTGAACCTCTCGTTGTGAGCCATCTGCAGAAAGAGCAGCAAATAAAGCCCCAGAGTGGCTGAACTTAGCTGCTTTGCAAGCCTCAAATGTGTGCAAAGGCCCTCCAGATATCGAGAAAGCATCCCAGATCTTAACCTCATTCAGGCTAGATGTTAGAATCAGTTCATTTCCACCGGAGTATGTTGAGTCCATCATTGTAACATGATGGTGGTGGCAGGCTTGAGTATCCAAAAGATCTGCGGTGTTGCAGTCAAATATTTTTATTTCACCGGTGTGGTTACCAGCAGCAACTCGAGATGCATCTCCAAGAAATGTCATGCAAGTCAACAGTGAAGATTCATCACGGCAAACACGGCATTGCTTAAACCTTCTGTATATAAAATGGCGATCCCTACGAGGAACTTGGATCCCACTAAAGTGCCTATTTATCTCGCGGTTTTCCATACGAGCAGCTATGTTTGCAGGAGCACTGAGGCTGCGACTGGGCTCTGAGCAAACATGGGGGTGCAACAGAGAGAGCGGTGGCAAAGTTGTAACTGGAGCAGGGCACTGCCGGTGTTGATGTTTCAAGTACTGTACAACCATCGAGTCAAGTGTCATTCGTTCCAAATTTCCTAATTGTTGATCATTCGCACCAGGATGACATGTGGTTGTTACCACTCCTGGCATGCCTTGAGCATTGTCCATGTTTTCAGTAGAAATGTTGTTGAAGTTTGTCCGAGCAGAGCAAAATGCAGTAGGAGAATCCACTGGTACTGACAGACCCCTACAAGTAGGAGCAAGAGTTTGGAATACAGAAGATTGGCAAGCTTGATCAGCTGTTGTAGGGCGCTTCCCTACAGATGCATAATTAATATCCATCATATCCACTAGCTTCCTCTTAATTGGCAGTGACTTGGCCGTTTTATGCAATACTTCAGCATCTCCAGTGCCAGTTGCAGTACTTTTAGAGGTGCTGCTTGTTCTATCACCAGAAAAGAGATTCGGAGATTGAGTTCTTTGTGAGAAACTTGATGAGAAGGTCAGTGCCTTCTTCTTAGACGAAGCCAGGACAGAATCAGATACATGGCTACTCTGATCCATGGTTACGTTTGTTATATCTGAGAGAAATCCCTGAACACGACCAGATGGCCACGGTTGTTGAACAGATGATGCTTCCAGAGCAGGAACCTGATGCTGATGGGCAGGAAGCACCGCAGCTGTCAATGGCAAAGGTACAAGGCCAGCCTCCTTCTGCAACATGGCAGCAGTGGCAGTGAAACCAGATCCAAGAAGATGTTCATGTATCAGCTGCATCAGCTCCCTTCATACAAATACACAGAGATTAAAAAAAAAGTTAATGCAAGGAAAGGCTGGTAAGGTAACACAATAGTGCAGACACCAAACCTTGAGTGATAGGAAATAGGTGTAGCAGCAGCGATTCCAGCTCGCTCAATGCGCCTCAATGCTGGAGCAGCAGCATCAGTTGCTGCTAATGTCGTTTCTTTCCCAGAATTTGTCAGAACCTGCCAAGATAAATGAGCAATCACATTACTTATTTATTGTATCCTCCCTCTGCAGACGTTCAAAACTGAAAGTTATTCTATACAACCACACAGTTTGTAAACCTCTTACCCCAATCAGTTCAATGGCCACTTGGGTCAGCTCAGTTTGCCATCTTCCACTATCACCCCCAGATGCCTGAGCACTGGCCTCACGGATCAATTCTGATAAAATCTTTCCCAGCTGAAACATAGAGTGCATAGTTAGCCAGCATTTCAGATTTATGCGACTAAACTTATCATTTTCGGCTATATGTAAAATAAAAGGGTCCAAGGACATCAGAGAGGCAAGCTGTTATTCAGCATGCAGTGGAAAATGTGGAATCATATGTAAGGTGTGTGTGTGTGTGTGTGTGTGTGTGTGTGTGTGTGTGTGTGGTGGGGGGGGGGGGGGGGGGGGGGGGGGTGAGGCAAGTACTGTTCTGTGGTCAATGATACCTGCAGCTTTGTCAGTATATGTGTGATTGTGTCATCTCTGGCCAGCCCAAGCAGAACACGGCAGGCAAGGGCCCGAATAGAATCAATAGCCACAGGATGTGTAACCATCTGAGAACTGAGAAGCTGTAAAAGAATTTTAATGCCATTGTTGGCTCTTATTACTCCTCGAGCTTGATGGTATCCTTGTTCCAATTGAGCGGCAAGACCTGGACCCCCAGCTCCAACTCCTAGCGATATTCTCCGGTCACCAACTACTCCAGATGGAACAACAGGTGTGGCATTTCCTTGACGTGATGTGTTGCCATCACCAAAGCGTTCACAAGATTCACCCTGATTCACTGTCAGATTTTTGTCTGAAGAACATTTCTCAATGTTCCTGTCTCTGACTTCTGAAGAAGTCCCAACAGAAGCTTGTGTTGGTTGCTGAGTGGCAGCTGAGGATGGCTTGTTGCTGATAGAAGAAGGGGGGCAGACAAGATTGACGAGGACATTCAATGCTGGACAGATAACCTGATTCATCAGTAATGATAATTAGAGATGCTATTAATAATGGATTCAGTAACCATAGATGGATCTGTAAAGCTGCTTAGTTCAAATTTTAGAAGTACAATCGCACCTCATGATCAACATAGTCAGAACTTTTCACCACATCTAACAGGACAGCAATACCAACACGATTATTGCTTAATGTTGCATGAACTATCAATTTGCGGCTTGACGGCATAAGTGTTATAATGTGAAGAACCCCAATTGCGTATTGAGTCAAGTCTCGCAAATATCGATCACCATGTGCCTGAAACTGTAGGTTAAACAAGGTTAGCAACAGAAACTGTATTATATAACACAAAAGAGCACAAGCGTTCACACATACAAGTTAATTTACCTTACATAACTCCAGCATAATAATGTGGCCATTAGATGCCAAAAATCTCTCCAGCACAGGCCACCTCGCTCTCACGAGAGCAGGACCTAGCTTTCTGTCTCGCTGAATCTGACGAAAAATAGCTTCCATAGCCTCACTGCCAATGTCAAATTGTTTGTAACCAGCTCTAGCACTAGAAGTATTCCGAGCAATACTACGGACACTTCTGCTTGGCCGAATGGAATCAACAAGCTGAAGAAGATGAGCTCTAAAATACTGACGGAGTGCAACACATGTATGGTATGCAACCTGCTTTTCTGATGAAGTCAGAACTTCAGCAGGCAATAGCTCATTTCCTTGATTTACGCTAGAGGATCCTAGTCCCCCAGAGTTTCCACCAGACCCAGATGCACAGCCATATAGGATATCAAGAACTTTTTGCAGACCGCTCCGTGTGTCAAACAAATCCAGAACAGCCTTGAACACAAAAGCAGCAGCGAAGAAAATGGCTGCATTTTTTCTAGCAAGATCTTCAGGGCACTCGAGAAGTTGAAGTGCCAGTTCAACAACCTTATCCAGTGTATCAGATGAGAGAGCGCAAACACGTTCCATGGTAGTCTGCAAACATAGCAGGAATATTAGCATGAAAGGAAAAAAATCAACACTAAGATTGCATAATCAAATAGTTGGTTATTATGTGAATTACCTGAAGAGACCCAAAAGTGAATAAGCAGGCAGAAAGTGCAGTATACGTTTGAGTAACTCTAGGGACAGAGAGGATCTTCTGAATACCACCACGATCGACAAAGAGCGCCACAAATTTTCGGTGGGCCGCCAGAGCACATGTTAATTTAAGGACGTCAGGAAGTAGCAGAAAGTGACTACATCGCTCCCTGTCCTTTATGCTCCTTTGCAATAATGCAAGGCAAACATCAACACCCTTCTCGTGGAGAACAGGACCCAAAGCTTCAACATACTCTCCCAAAATCTGTAAGCACTGAATGCTATATTTATCTCTAAGTTGCAAGAGCTGCCCATGGTCGATGATAACAAAATCTTCTAGTTTTTTGTCTTCACTCGCTTGCACAGCTTCTTCCACCGCAGGCTCTTTCTTAACCTCATTAGCACTCCTGTAACACCAAAATAATCTCTCGTGTAAAGATCACGAAGTATAAAAAGCGTATCCAGTGCCGAAGGCTCCCACACATTGTAGGTCTGTTGGAAATCGGGCCGGAAAATTGACTCCAAAATTACTTGCTTTACTCATCAGAAATACCTGGCTACATATGGCCCAATACAGATATAATCCTCCCATATTTAAACTACTATAGAGATAGAAACTAATCTCATCTCTTACGGTCTTACCTAATCTGGACAGTACATATTGACTCAAATTGGACTCTTAAACTTCCCATTTCTGTTCTGATTCTTTAGCAAACCAACTAAATCATAATCAAATCTAACTTTACCAAATCTGATCTGTTCTGATTTCCAACAGATTACTACCAAACTAATTTATTTGTTTCCTAGAAAACAAGATTAATTCTAGCAATCACCCCTTTAATCATGTTTTCTTGAACACAACACACTTTACTCTAGTTTAAGATGGCGACACACATCTTCCACCCTTGTGTGTGACCAACACCAGAAAGTCCAGCCCAGCCCTGTCCAGTTACCAGGTCCGGCCAAGATTCTCTCAGAACCACCTCACCAGGCCAGGCCCACCTCTCCACCTCAGCCCGCTCTGGACCTCCTCTGGCCCAGCCAAACTTCTCTGTCGTCCACCTATACGACTGACCAGGCACATCTAACAGCCCACCAGGCCCAGGCCCTCTCTCTGCACTTGAAGCCTCAAAGTTCATCCTTCAACCCAGTGTTGTACTCTGTCTTCCACGAGTTGCCAGCCACCTGTTGCCCCACATGGCCAGCTCCATCCGCCTCTCCTCCGCGGTCACCCCGTCGGGACACAGCACGGCAGGCCGCCTGGACCACAATCTCCTCCCCAATGCGGTCGGTGCGGCAGCAGTCGTCGATGCGTACAAGATGCACCACCACTCGGCACTTGACGAGCCCGCCTCGTCCAGGATTCATCCGGGATCCAGTGTTTTAAAACACAACTTGGACGACTAGGCGCCCGGCTAGGCGAGCGAAAGCATTGAACGGTCGGGCTGGACCAGTGTCGGCCCAACTAATGTGAACCGTCAGATCTCATCCGACGGTCCACATTTTAGATCACGGTATATAAAACTTCTTCCTTACCCTAACCCTATTCATTTTCTCCCTCACAATCTCTCTCCTCAACACCACGGCGGCGGTGGAGGACAGCATCGACGGATGGGAGGCGGCTGCCATTCCATGCGACGCAACCAGCCATGGCGTCTAGGCTGGAGTGCCTGGACGCCTACGCGATGCCTGGTAAACACTATCGGGGTCAAGCCCAATTCGCTTCGATCTGAAGGTTTTGCGCAGATTCTCCTTTGAATTGTACGATCCCATCAAGATTTGCCTTGATTCCCGCAGGATCAGTGTCGTGCTTGCGTTGATTTGATGTATGAGCTCGGCCCCAATCTGCGCTCGTCACCGATGAGGTTTGCACCACCCCTCTGAAGTCCTCTGTCGCCCATTCGCGTTGGAGTGTCATCAGTGATGTCAAATCCGTCGTGGATCCACGTCGATTTATTGCCGTCCGCGCCCGATCCACTGAGGTATGATCATCCCTCGCTAGTAACTCCTCGATCTGACAAAAATCATGCCTAAATCAACAAGATTCAGCCATGCTGCCCCCCCCCCCCCCCCCCCGAGCACGTCACCTCCCAGGGGGCAGCGGATAGGATCTCTAACCTAGTCTTCGAATACCAATTGCTGGAAATCCAGGCAGAAAATGGAGTCCAAAATTACTTGGCTATATACAGCCGTATACAGATAGAATCCTTCAATACTAAAACTACTCTACAGATAAGATTGACTCAAATTGGACTCTATCTAAACTTCCTATTTCTGTTCTGATCCTTTCCCAAACCTACTAGATCAGAATCAAATCTAACTCTACCTAATCTGACATGTTCTGATTTCCAACAGATCACAATCAAGATTAATTCCAACAGGGGCCTGGGGAGCTTTTTTTCTAAATATAGCCGTACCCCTGCTTTTGCCATGGGGCTGGTTCAAACCCAAGACCTTAGGACACAAGTGGAGATACATTACCACTGCGCCAGGTCCACCCTTATGTAAAGATCACAAAGTATATAAAACGAGAAAATGAAAAGAGAGACGGTGTGTCTACATTTTTCAACCCTTACCGTGGGACGCTAGTTGACATTGCAGCCTCTACAACGGTAGAGGCAGCTTTCTCAGCAGCTAACACAACAGCATCACCATTGTTCACACTTTTCCAGATCTGCAAAGGTGTAACACAGCATGACAAAATAGTCACTATTACTAATACGCAGTATGAAGCGGATGCTGATTAGCTATCCATGCCTTATGGGTTCAACATGTTCTCTCTCATACCTCCAAAGCCGAAGATTTCACAAGCTCGGCAGCAGCATCGCCTGCTGCTTTCACAGCTTCATTGGAAGCATTTACAGACCTGGCCTCAGTTTCAGCAGCTCTCACTGCCTTCAAAACAATGCCAGAAATATCCTTTTCGCCAATAATACAATCCTTAAACCGCTCTTCATATTCCTCCCGAAAAATAGTGCCCAAGGAAAGGCCCACGGAGCTATTGCTGGGATCAGTTGCCTTCTTTGGCTCTTCAATTTTCGACTCATTTCTATCTCGGGTAGCCCGCTCACCTACTCTCAACCCTGAGGTTGTTGACAAAGATTCCGTCTCGCATTTAGGCAAGTTTCCATCTAACCAAGTACTGTCTTGAGCTGGCCGTGATTTGCCCCTATTATCATCTCTGCCACGACAATGCTTGGTGCCAATTGGATGATTAGCATTCTTTAGTGAAGGTGGGGCATCCCCGAGGACTCTCGTACGTAAGAAGCGCATGAGCTTAGCTGATATCCCCATAGTCAGGACACCTTCTACCAACGGCCCACCACTGACAAGAATTGGATGACTGTTTAGGTAGGTACAGAAAATAATAATCCTGGGATACAATCTCCTCTAGTGGTGAAATAATAATTAATTAGAAAAATTACCTGCACAAAGCCACAGCAAGCAACCCAATGGCATATGTTCTAAGCATCTCGGCATCTGTAGGCTTATCTCTTCGTAAGTACCTCCATTCACGTTCATTAGACCCTTCAGCATCCTCGGCTACCCAGTTTTTGATATTCTCTATGGTAGGATCATTAAAAAAATGAGGATATTGGGCCTGAGAGAGATAAGGTCACAACCAGAAGGAAGGTTGGTTAGTAAGTAGTGTAGCATTAGAAGCAGATGAGGTGGGGAAGGGGGAGAAGGTAACTAACCGGCCAAGCAGAATGGCAGCTTAGAAGCAGCCTAGCAGCAGCAGCACGCACGGCAACGGAGTATGAGGTATCGGACAGGAACTTACCGAAAACCAACTCATAAAAATCGTCATTGTCCTGCCAATAAGGTAAGTCTTTGTCAATGGATGGATAATGAAGAGGGGAACACGTTTAAGTGATCGTGATACGCACTCGAAGCATATTAGCCAGCTTGCCTATGGTATATGACCTCCTGGTGTTGATGTTATTGAATACAGGGTAGATTGCGCGTGACTGAAGATATCTGCAGATAAGAGAAAGGGTTGTTACTTAACAAACAGTAATGGTAAGTTAGGAGTATAACAGAAGAGTAGATGCAAAAATGACCGTGCAGTTTAAATCAAAATAACTTGGCTAGGGAGGGAAGGATGAGAAGCCCTAGAGGCGGTGCCGCCTGGAAATGGCCGTGCAACTAACTAGTCTGTCTTCATCTCCTTCTGATTTTGATCTACTGTATAACAGAAAGTAGATGAATTTTTTTTAAGAAAAAAAAAAAGGGTTGCGAGCAGACCTTTGTTCGTAGTACTCGCAGAGGGTGGCGAGGGTGTGGAGGAGGCCGGGGTTGGGGTCGGTCTCGCGGTCGAGGACCCTGTCGATGACGGCCTGGACCCGGGCGAACAGCGCGTCCTCGTCCTCGGCGGCGGCGGCGGCGGCAGCTTCGGCGTCGGCGTCAGCCTGGGGGTCCGCCATTGTAAACTAGGGCAAGGGTTTGACGCCGCGGAGGAGGTAGTAATGGGCGGCGAATCGAGGAGGAGGTTGGAAGGGAAGGAGAAACGGAAGAAGGCGGAGAGCCTTCCCCTTGCTTGCTTGGGGCCAAAGGTTCATGAACCTTCTCCTCCTTCCCCCCTTTTCCTCTCTCTCTCTCAGTAACTGTTAGGTTGGGTTGGGTTGGGTTGGATTGGGCTCATATCAATTGGCTTGGGTTAGGCCGAATCGTTTGGCTTGGTTGGGCCCAAACTGAACCAGTGCACAGCCCACGGACACTAAGCACTTGCCACGGAGAGGCAATTTTTTTAAAAGTTTTTCTACTAGACTCGTAGTATTTGTTCATGTGTACTCTGAAATCTCGTCTAAACCGACAATTATTATGAAAAGAAGGGAGTATATACTTTATCACATACTCACTATTTCTCAAAAAGTTGTCATCTTTTAGTATAAAAATGAATTAGAAGGTAACAAACTTTTGAGAAATGAGTTCTTCATTTTGTTATTTATTTTTAAACTACAAAACAATAAACTTTCAAGACGAATAAAGCACATCTACACACTCACATCCAACGCTACAACTACACACAATTTCTAACATTGGGTATCAATTCACTGGAAAGTTGATGTGTATTGAGATGTTGTACTACCATTAAACGGTAGATTCACCTTACTGCAGTAGTTCCTCTGAGCCAATACTGATAGATCATGGAGCTGAGAATGGGGATTGTCGAAGGTCGTAAACGACAGTTTTCTCGGACCTGCTTAGAGAGCAGCCCGCGGAGGTTCTTTAGATTCACGAGGGCTAGTCTCAGGAGATTGAGCGCAGCGACATGATGAACACATAGGGTTTACGTGGTTCGGGCCACCAGAGCGTAACACCCTACATCCATAGGAATGTTTGTGTATTGTCTTGCTTGAGCGTGTATGAGTTTCGATCCCCTGTGAAGATCGCATGCTGAGTCCTTTTATAGTCCAAGGACTCTGCAGTCACAAGGTGGGTCCCGAGGCCCGACAGGTGGTCTCGGGGAGAGCCAAATCCTATACAAGATCTAAGATTAAATGCTATCTACTTCCCTTTGTCAGAGGCTTCAATGTGTCGTCTTGGCGCGTCGTGCGCCAAGATTACACATAGTGGTTGATGATGGCAGGGCATGTCCAGTCCCGCCCGTCTTGTCCTCGTGGCTCACTCGTCCGTCTTGCGCAGTGGGTCTGTACCGACTACTTGGACAAGACAGGACACTGGAGCCTTGACTTGCGCATGTGCGACTCCGCTTCGCCTGGGGAAAGCGCGCGTACTTAATGTCTGTCTGAGCAGCGCACTCTTTCCTTTACTGCGGCCTCCTACCGCATTGAGTTGGCCGTCCGCCACGTGGTCGCATCGGAGCCTGCCTCTGCGGGGAGTCGAGTGCCCGACTGTACAGGTCAAGTGGCGCCTCCGAAGCTCACCTCCGCGGAAGGGCGGAGGCTCAGCCCTGCGGGCCACATGGTAGTTTCGGAGCCCTTCCCTGCGGGGAGACGGGCCTCGTTCCGGGGGTTCCAATGGCTACGTGGCAGCCCCGGAGCCCGCCTCGGCGAGGAGGAGAGGGTCTGGTTCTGCCGGCCACATGACAGCCCCGGAGCCCGCCTCGGCGGGGAGGCGAGAGTCCGGTCCTGCCGGCCACGTGGCAGCCCCGTAGCCCGCCTCGGCGGGGAGGCAGGATCCGGTCCTTCCCTCCACGACGTGGCAGCCTCGGATCCGGGCTCCAAGTAGGGGCCGAGTCCTTAGCCGTTTTCTCCTTGTGCGCGGGGGTACCCGGTCTGCGAGGTACCGACAGTGGTCCCCCGACCTACCTCGAAAGAGATGGCAATCCTGTGGGTGGGGCCTTCATCTTGTCTTGTAAAAGTAACACCAGCGGGCCCCCTCGGGGGGCGTCGGAGCTCGGAAAAGTGACATCGGCGGCCCCCTTGGGGGCGTCGGAGCTCGCAGGAGCGACATCAGCGACCCGCTCGGGGACGCCGGAGCTCGGATAAGTGACGTCGGCGGCCCCCTTGGGGGGCGCCGGAGCTCGCATGAGCGACGTCGGCGATCCGCTTGGGGACGTCAGAGCTCGGAGAAGCGACGTCAGTGGCCCCCTTGGGGGGGTGCCGGAGCTCTCAGGAGCGACGTCGGCGACCCACTTGGGGATGCCGGTGCTCGGAGAAGTGACGTCAGCGGCCCCTTTGGGGGCCGCCGAAGCTCGGTGAAGTGTCGCCGACGCCTACCACAGACGCGTAGAACGTCAGCGGCGGGCTCCCTATATGTCCTGCATACACAGTAGATAAAAAGTAATTTCGCTCACCAGTCATCCCTTGTCTGCTCTTTAGTTTCGTGATGGCTTACAATCCTTAGCTAAGATACGGAGCATGGGCAATTCGGTGCGACAACATTCAGGGTATGGTCGCTGCCTTGCTCAGGGCATGAGTCATCCGGTCCTCTGTACTCAGCTGTTAGTACTGGGAGGCAAGGTGTGCATACTTAGGGTACGGAACCAGGCTAAGCGAGCTGCACACCCTGGACCTCTAGCTCGGCGTTTAGCTTTTCAGAAGTGAGAACCATTCGACACCATGGACCCCCATCAAGAAAACAACCATCAGACCTCAAACATATTGCAGGTACCTCACGCGGATCCGCCTTTAGCGGGATAGCACAACTTCAACTAGGACGAGGCAGAAAAAATGTAACCGGGCGTATGGCAAATGATATGCGAAAGTAAACAAAAAATTAAAGCATAATATAAATAGTTTTGTTCGTCGATTACTCCCTTACTGCTTTTAGTCTCGTTATGTCTTATGGTCCCGAGCCGGGCTTACGGTGGGTGAGTAATTCAATGCGACGGTATCCAGATTATGGTTATCGCTCTGATCAGAAGTGTGTGCCGTTCGGCCCCCTGTACTCAGCCGTTAGCGCTGAAGAGGCAAAGTTTACATGCTTAGGGTGTAGGACCAAACTAAGCAGTCTGTACACTTTAGACCTCTCACGGGCGTTAGCTTTTCAGGGGAGTGACCATTCGGTGCCACGGGCTCCCGAGCAGGAAAACAACCAAAGAACCCAAATACATCACAGGAATCCCCAGCAGACCCACCAGCAGCAGGATTGCATAACTACACTAGGCGCGAGACAAGAAGAGAGTGCCCTAGAATATAACAGAGAATATATGAGAACGAGCATGGCCTGAAGGAGCTAGTCTTGAAACGGGCGTTCACCATGCTGTCGGTGAAGATTCTTGTGGGAGAAAAACTCCCCTTCCCGGCGCGCCAAATGTCGAAGGTCGTAAACGACACTTCCCCGGACCTGCTTAGAGAGCAGCTCGCGGAGGTTCTTTAGATTCACGAGGGCTAGTCCCAGGAGATTGAGCGCAGCGAGATGATGAACACAGATGGTTTACGTGGTTCGGGCCGCCTGAGCGTAACACCCTACGTCCACGGGAGTATTTGTGTATTGCCTTGCTTGAGCGTGTATGAGTTTCGATCCCCTGTGAAGGTCACTTGCTGAGTCCTTTTATAGTCCAAAGACTATGCAGTCACAAAGTGGGCCTCGGAACCCGACAAGTGGTCCCAGGGAGAGTCAAATCCTATACAAGATCTAGGATTAAATGCTATCTACTTTCCTTTGTCAGGGGCTTCAATGTACCGTCCTGGCCCGTCGTGCGTCAGGGCTACACATAGTTGTTGATGATGGCAGGGCATGTCCAGTCCCGCCCGTCTTGTCCCTGCGGCTCACTTGTCCGTCTTGCGCAGTGGATCTGTACCGGCTACTTGGACAAGACAGGACACTAGAGCCTTGACTTGCACATGCGCGACTCCGCTTCGCCTGGGGAAGGCGCGTGTACATAATGTCTGTCTGAGCAGCGCACTCTTTCCTCTACTGCGGTCTCTTACTGCATTGAGTTGGTCGTCCGCCACGCGGTCGCATCGGAGCCTGCCTCTGCGGGCAGTCGAGCGCCCGGCTGTATAGGCCAAGTGGCGCCTCCGGAGCCCACCTCCGCGGAAGGGCGGAGGCTTAGCCCTGCGGGCCACGTGGTAGTTCCGGAGCCCTTCCCTGCGGGGAGACGGGTCTGGTCCCGGGGGCTCTAATGGCTACGTGGCAGCCCTAGAGTCCGCCTCGGCGGGGAGGCGAGAGTCTGGTTCTGCCGGCCACATGGCAGCCCCGGAGCCCGCCTCGGCGGGAGGCGAGGGTCCGGTTCTGTGTGCCACGTGGCTGCCCCGGAGCCCGCCTCGACGGGGAGGCGAGGGTCCGGTTCTGCCAGCCACGTGGCAGCCCCGGAGCCCGCCTCAGCGGGGAGGCAGGATCCAGTCCTTCCCTCCACGACGTGGCAGCCTCGGATCCGGCCTCCAAGTAGGGGCCGAGTCCTTAGTCGTTTTCTCTTTGTACGCGAGGATCTCCGATCTGCGAGGTAACGACGGTGATGGTCACCGCAACTGGAAGAAGTTGTCGAGCAAGTTCCAAACTTCCAATCGATCAGCGCTATTATGGTTAAAGCTGCAAAATTAGTACTAGATGCTTATTTCGGATTCAATCAAGTCGTCGTCCGTATTATTATTATTATTATTTTCATGTTACAATAGCACTTAAAGAGATAAGACAGGGAAAAAAAAGAAAAAAAAGGAAAAAAATAAGACGGGGGAGGGAGCCAGTGTGGCGAAGGAAAGAGACAGATAGGGAAGCGAGGAGTCCTCCAGGTCGGCACCGCGCGACGCGACGCGACTCCATCCCATCATCTATCCGTCCGCCGCTGACAGCGACCCCCTCTCCCTCTCCCGGTTGGTCGTCTACGCTCCTCTTCCCCGGCCGGCCGGCTAGCCGCCGCCGCCTCCTGCTTCTCCAGCCAGCCCTTCGTCACATGGAAGCTGACGTCCCCATCGCCACTGCTAACCCAGGTCCGCATCGATTCCACCTTCTCATCGCCTGCTCGGTCAAACAGGATAATTCTCTTCTCTTTTGCTGCTACTAGTCTCGATCGACAGAATTCGAGATGCTACCATGATTTTGTTACGCCCACCTCTTTACTATTAAGTACCTCATGACGAAATGGCCAAATCTTCCCCACCCCCCTTCGGCAGCTGCCCGCACCGTCTACCGACCTCCTCACGCCCACGACGGTGCCCGTCTCCGGGCATCCTCGTATTCGTCGGTGGAATCGCATCCACAACAAACCAGATCCCCTGCCTCTGCTTCATCTCCGCCGACAACAAATCTCGAATTCGATCCCCTTTTTCTGCATTCCCACTCGCAACAGCCTGGTCACTGCCACCTCCATCCAACCACTAGTTTTCTCCATTTGTGTGCTACTACTTGCTCTTTTTCCACACCAGGAGAAGATGCCGGCCAGTAATAACAGAATTTCAGTGTTTGGCATACCCGGTTCTCGCAGTAATCAGATACCAATAAAATGCCATAAGGATCTCGACGCTGCCCATTTTGTTTACCAGCAGCCGTAGCTGCCATCCACAGTTTCAGTTATTTTATTTGCTGTTCTTCAACCGTGTAACAAAGGTCATCTAACAATGAATTTAGTGTCGTTTTTCTTAATTGACACGGTTAGCTTCAATCCTGACAATCAAGTGCATAGAAAATATATTTTGTGGGTTTACTTGTGATCTGCTGCGTTGACTAATTCCTGGGAACAAAAGGTGTAAAGGTTGCCTCTTTCCCGCCTCCGCGGAATTGTGGTCCTTTTGACTTAATGTTGCAGAAAGAATCTTGACGTTGTCGGTTTCCGTTGCCCAGGATAGTAACCGATTGTTGATTCGTTACTGCAGGTGTGGATCGCGTGTTAGTTGTCTGCTGCATGCAGATACACTGATTTGGACTTTCCAAGCATTAAGCCTTGTCGGTTCTGCAATTGAAATTCTTGAAATCTAGCTGGCTTTCATTTCTAGGGCTTCGGATACTGCCAAGATGAAGCGTAGAAATGGGGTGATGACATTTCCTCTCTTTCTGTTTGTGACGGTCTGCCTCATGGCCCGGTTGGGAGCTGCTAATGTAGTGCTAATGGGGAATAATCTGACCCTGTCATTTGATGACACTGAGGCAAGCTTTGGTAAGTTATGTACAACTTACAGTCGTTTAGCTTTGTCAGATTACCAACTTCTGCTGGATACCATTTCACGTGAAACTTGTCTTTTGTTTGCATGCCTTGCCTATATGCTTAATTAATGTCATGCACTCTTAGTTGCCAGCTGCTTATTTTTGGTGACGAGTAATTGCATGCACACCCCCCTATTTTGTTATGGTGGTTGTTTTCTAATCAGCTTTCTGAGTAACACTAGGCTCGATTTTCTTCTGTTGTTTTCAAATGCTGAACCTGTCTCTTAAGGTTTTCGTAGTCCCATCCCTTTTCACCGCCCTAGAAAATATATCATGTTGCATTTTTTCTAATAATTGAATGTGTGATTTCAATTTGGCTTGCAGCTCCAGGTGTCAAAGAAACTGGTGTTAATGGTGTTGTTTATACTGCTGAGCCTTTGAATGCCTGCACCCCACTGACAATCAAAGCATTCAAAGGCTCACCATCTCCCTTCGCGTTGATTATTAGAGGTGGGTGCCCATTTGATGAGAAAGTCAGAAATGCACAGGCTGCTGGATTCAAAGCTGCAATTGTGTACGACAACGAAAACAGCGGCGTTTTGGTTTCAAGTAATTTACCTTATCACTCCTGGTTGCTCCTTCCTCCGTTCGCAAGTTAATGCCACTGGTGTATTTTTATGTTGCTCTTTGTTTGTAGCAAATTGATACCAACATAACTAGATGACTTGTTAGTACTTACTACTCTCGATGTTTGAACACATATACCTAGCAGATCATACCCATATAAATAAACAATAACAATAAACTGCACAAGTAGATACAATTTTATTTTACCAGTTTATCCTGATAGTTGAGACATATATCTTTTGCATAACTAACTAGAAATTTGACAGTGGCTGGAAGTTCAAGTGGTATTCATATATATGCCATGTTCATCTCGAAGGCTTCAGGGGAGGTATTGAAGAAATTTTCAGGCCATACTGATGTGGAGGTGTGGATACTACCTGCATTTGAGAACTCAGCCTGGTCTATCATGGCAATCTCATTCATATCGCTACTTGCCACGTCTGCTGTACTAGCTACATGTTTCTTTGTGAGAAGGCATCGAATACGGAGAGACCGGCCTCAAGTTCCAGAAGTTCGAGAGTCCCATGGAATGAGCAGTCAGTTAGTTAAGGCGATGCCAAGTCTCATTTTTACAAAAGTGCAAGAAGATAACTGCACATCATCGCTGTGTGCTATTTGTTTGGAGGACTACATGGTTGGAGAACAGCTGAGAGTGCTGCCTTGCCGTCACAGTATGTTTAGCTGACTTTTATAGCACCATAATTGCCTTTGTTTTGCACTGTAGTAACATATCTTGTGCAAAACTGTGTGCATCTAGCTGCTACAATAACCTTAAAATCTCCAAATTCAGGGGAAAAAAGGATAATCTATGCAGGACCTGTTAGCAACAACATCTTGTATCAGCGCACCCTAAAACCCGTAAATCAAAATAATTTACACACTCTTCTGTTTTACCTTGTAATAGTCATTTTTTTTTACAAATTCTATCGATGACAGTTAAATCAGTTGATGCACGGAAAGAATTATATTCTTTGGATAAAATAATCTATGCCTATGGTAGTTCACTGATACCTTTGTCGGTTACATTGCAGAGTTCCATGCAGCTTGTGTTGACTTGTGGCTCACTTCTTGGAGAACATTCTGCCCTGTATGCAAGCAAGATGCGAGGAATGGGGTCTCAGATCTTCCGGCATCGGAAACTACACCATTGCTTTCTTCTGCCGTTCGCCTACCTTCTCGGTCGTCTTCATTGCGGTCGAGTGTGGCAGCATCTCCTCCCCGACCAATAAGCCGTCATCTTTCAATGCAATCCGTTTCTCGTGCCTACTCTGTTTCCAGTACCCCCTACTCTCCCAATCCTCTTAGATCTTACACAAACTCACCTGGCATCGGTATAAGTAGAAGCAATACATATGTTGCAAACATGTCATCTCCCGGTCCTCGCAACTCACACATTTCCTCCACACACTCTTTGATCGGCAGCCACTTGTCTCCGCCGATCAGTATAAGCAGGTACTCATCACCCCATATATCACATTCTGAATATCCGCATGTCAGTTCATCCTACGCCTCCAACAACTCTGGGTATGGATGTTCAAGTCACTATGTTGGATCATCTAGCCAGCATCGGTCATACCTAAGGCGTTGTGGAGAATCGGGGCCAAGCCTGTCTGCGTTGGGCCCTCAATCGCCACAAGAGTCCCAGCTGCCCCGTGGGGAGTCAGAGATACATCTAGCAGGCACATCATCAGCTCAGTCATTGCGGCAATCATTCCTGAGACACTGTGGCGATTCAGATGCAAGTTTATCAGACATGACGTCTGCTCAATCGTTGCCTGGATGCTGACAGCCCTTTATGAGATTGAGGGGTGTAACATAGGTGGTTACTTGAATAGATTTGTTCCTTGTGCATTTGGCCTCTTGTTTTTATTTTCCAGCGATGAATAGTTTGCTTCAGTGCATATTACAAGTAACAGGAGTAAATTAAGGATGCGTATGGGAAGTCTTTTTGTGTTCGGATACATGCTGTGGGTTGGCAGGGCGGAGCTGTGGATCGGGTATACCAAAGGGCAGCTTGTGTTGTGTGTGGTTTTTGGTTGCCATAGCCCATAGGAGGAGACGACATGATGGGAGGACCAAGCTTTTCTTGTGTGTTTTTTGGTTGCCATAGGACTAGGAGGGCTGGAGGAGGAGAGGACGAGCAGATGCAAGTACTCCCTCCGTTCTGAAATAATTGTCGTTTCAGACAACCAAATGAACTAGAAATGAACTAACGAAGGTTGTCCTAACGACAATTAAAACGAAACGGAGGGAGTATTAATTAGGCGCATCGCATGGTATCAATGAGTTTGCTGCCCCTGTTTGTGGAGAGCCGACGTTAAGACAGTATCTCCCCCAAATCAACAATGGCAGCTTATCAGTCATCAGGGGCATTCACATCACATGGCTCTTTTTACCTCCTACTGCAGCACATGAATGAAGGCAGAAGCTACGGTTGATCGTCCTATTTCACCAAATATTAATTTAATAATCTGTTTTGAGTGGTTTTATGCAAACAGGGTTAATATCAGGCTTTCAAGCATACACACACGCCCCTAATCTCAATTCTGAACAAAAACTCATTTATACAGTTCGTATTGCTGTAGCTAAGAATAGTAGTACAACCGCAGTTATAATTAGATACTCGTTTCATTCTTAAAAGTTTATCACCTTTTAATTCAAAAATGAACCGACAACTAGTGTTTTAATACGCCGCCCGGACTCCTAGACGTCCGGCCAGCGCTTGGACGCCCCGGCGCCCGCCTAGGCGCTCGGCCAGGCAAGCGGCGGAGGTGGAGATGGCGGCGGCGCCGGAGATGGAGGCGGAGGCGGAGGTGGAGGCGAGGGCGGAACAATCGGGTGCGTATGGCGGCGTCGGACACGTGACGACTCGTCGGGTCAAAACGTCGGGCAGAGATGCACAGGTCATGATGGGCCAGTGATCGGTCGGTCCAATCAATGTGGACCGTCAGATCTCATCCGACGGTTCACATTTTACATCAGGGCCAATAAAACTTCTAACCTAACTCTAATTTCCTCCTCACTCTCCCTCTCCTCTCCTTCTCAACCGGCGGCGGCAGCACAACAAGCGACGGCGGCGGCACATCAGGCGACAGCGGCAGCGTGCGATAGCGCGGCGTGCGGGAGCGTCGTCGTCAGGTGTGGGCTGTGACCGCGATGGAGGCCGACAGCGGTGACGACCTGGCCGGCGGGCGACGGCGGCCAGGTGAGACGACCGGGTCTGACGTATGTGCCGGACCAACTGGCCACCTCGCCTAGACGACGCCTTAAAAACGCTGAAATCAACTTTCCATCACGTTTGAAGTGTTGCAAGTACGTAGTACTGGAAAGTCGATTGCGAGAAATCAAATTCAACCCCCACCCCTCCGCGTTTTTGCATTCAGACTTGCCTCTATTGCTTCTCCCTCCGTCGTCACGCCGCCGCTCCCCCCCAAGCACTCGCCCTCCCTCCGCCTCCAATGACGCGATGGCCGCGCCGGCGCTGTGGCAGCCGCAGGAGGAGGGTCTCCGCGAGATCTGCATCCTTCTGGAGGCTCACATCTCCTCCAACTCTGACCAGGCCCGCATCTGGCAGCAGCTCCAGCATTATAGCCAGTTCCCCGACTTCAACAACTACCTTGTCTTCCTCCTCGCCCGCGGAGAGGTCATTGCCCTCCCTTCTCCCCGATCGCCCTAGGGTTTTGGGATGCTACTGCCTTTGTGCTATTTTACTCCCGAATTTCCGTCTCTACTAGTTGCTCTGCCGTTTCCATAGCGTTCCATGACTTGACCGCTACTATGGACTCGTTATTTTTTAATGGTAACTAAACTAGTTGTGATGCCATTCCGATCAGCGTTTCAAATTGGTCAAATAATTTGACAGCTTGGAAAGGTCGCCAACACTGGGTCCAGTGTGTGTGCTCAGCTCAGCTACAACATAAAACTAATGCACCATTCACTAGGTGGGAACAGTAGTTTCAGGGGTTATAATGAGTAGAGCACAGACCTCGATTCCATGTTATTTTGAATACTAGAAGACACTGGCATTTGCTCTATGGCTGTGCTGGTCAATCCAGCTTGCGTTAATTGTGGTATCGCTCACATCTGGTTAAATCTCATGTTTGTACCAGGGGAAGTCTATTGAAGTTAGACAAGCTGCTGGTCTTCTGTTGAAAAACAATCTGCGGACAGCTTTCACTTCCATGCCTCCTCCATCTCAGCGATATGTTAATCTGAGCTTTTGCCATGTATAGGGGCAACCAATAAGGCGATTAGGTCCACTGTTGGAACTGTAATAAGTGTACTTTTTCAAATTGTTCGAGTGGCTGGATGGATTGAGTTGTTTCAGGCCCTACACAAGTGTCTGGATAGTAATGATCTGGATCACATGGAAGGTGCTATGGATGCTATATACAAGGTAATGCGCATTGCCGTCAAACTTGGGCTCTAGCTCTCAATGAATTTCTATCCGTGGATAACATGAGGCAAAGCCTACTAGTTGTTATACACAGAAAAACAGTGGCTACAGTTTGCATGCTCTGAAGCTTCCTTGTTCATGACAGATATGTGAGGATGTCCCTGAAGAGCTTGATGTTGATGTCCCTGGTTTGTCTGAACGACTGATCAATGTGTTCATACCCAGGATGCTGCAGGTTTGTATTCAACTATCCATCCATAAATAACCAATTACTCACATAAACAATTGTCACTTCGTCAAAATGTGTTCAAACACCAACTGCGTGTACTGCAGCTAAGCATGTTTCTGCAGTCTGGTGTATCACACTTTCTGTTTTTGTGTTAATACATGTAGTTTGTTTCTTTGCCCTTCAGTTTTTTCAGTCTTCACATGCAAGCCTTAGAAAACTAGCACTGGGCTGCATCAATCAATACATTGTGGTGATGCCATCCGTAAGTGCCCCGTCTCCTCTAACTCCAACTTATCTTCCTCAATACGCATGACTAATATTTTGGATGTATGTGCAGACACTCTATATGTCCATGGATCATTATCTTCAGGGATTATTTAACCTTGCGAAGGACCCTTCAGCAGATGTTCGGAAACTGGTATTCACCACATCATGGTGCTAGCATTTTTATAAGAGAATCCATAAAAATGAATCCATGCTGCCCCCTTCTTGTTTGCAATATAACCAGAATTACAAAGGATTCAAATGCGTACGAATGAATTATTTTACGAACGACTGAAGTTGATTTTATCCCTAGCTGACTTGTCTCCAAATTTTTAATCCAATGGTGATTCTATAATCTCTGGAAGTTGTTATTATTGCACTAGTCAACTAGCATGGCAGGTAGCCCTGAAACCTTTCCTGAAAGTTGTCCTGTTTGCCAGGAGTCCAAAAACATTTGTAAGCTACTTAATGTTGAGTGTTGACTGTTTTCACTTTTCTGAATGCTTGTACTGTATCAGATGATTATCCATGTTTACAATGCTTGTATTGTATTGTATTGTATTAGTATTGTATGCTTTGTCTAGCCTTGCATCTTTTAATTAATTGGTGTACACCGTTTTCTGTATTTTGCAGCGAAATTTGGCTCGGACGGATGATGATTCTTGGAAGGAGAGGGAAGTTGCTGTTTTATCACTTGGTGCTATAGCAGAAGGGTGCATTAATGGATTATACCCCCTCCTTCCTCAGGTAAATTGAGGAGCTAACGGGTAATGATTGTTGCTATGACCACATATGTTGCTAGATAGTCAACTATATCCTCTGCTTTGGTATAGAACAAAGCCATTGGCTCAAAACAAGTTGGGATAGGCTAGAGATGAAACTCACAAGTACAAGCAAGAACTGGCAAGAAAAGCCATAAGTAAAAGAAAACAGAAGCAGAAAAAGGAAAAAGAAAGAAGAGAGAAAAGTAATAGACAAAAAAGATCTCATGAGTCATGAAGTTATCGTTTAGCTCACTTTTATTGCACTCCTTTGACTTAATTTTCAGAGGCAAATTGCATAGACCAGATAGTGTCATGAATCTTTTATAACATAGCTATAAAATTGTTCCACATTATTTGAAATTCAAAATGCTGATTTGGAGGAGCATACTTTAAGACATTTGGTATATGCAGGATAAGTTTAGCTTAAATAGTACCCCCTCTGTTTGTATTTTGATGTTGTTAGGATAAGGAACTAGTTCAAATGTGTACTAGCTTTCTTTTCCTAGTGGCAATGAAATAAAAACGGAGGGAATATATTATTGGGTAAGTTGCCTCAGTAACACTCTTCACAAACCAGTTTGCTGACATACCATATTACCATTTTTTTGGGTTAGATTGCTAGTGTAGCTTTTTACATAGTTTCCAACTTTGCTGTATATACCATTGTGCCATATATGATTGTTAAAAACCAATGGATTGGATCCCATCAGGATCCTAATGCCGTTCTCTCTTATTCTCTCCTCACTCTCACACGCAGCTGCAGTCCTCTTTTTCACTAGTGGAGCTTCCTCCCTTCTTTCATGAGTAGGCTCCTCCCTCTCAGTTTCTCACAGGTGCTGCTTCCCAACACTCTGCAAAAACCAGTGTCGATTGCCCTATACTCAATCAGTAGGGAGGACCAGCCAAAGTGCACAATTTGGATCAGATATGCGCTAGGAGCTTGCCTTGACCCACACCACTGCCATGGAACTGCAGAACATGCTCAGGAGAAAGGGGATGGAGCGTGGAGGGGATTGGAGTTTGGTGACTGGCAGCCTGCACAGGAGTTGTTATGTTGTTATTGGCTGATGAGGCTGCAATCCAGGCTTGGTCTGCCACAAATCCGGTGGAGCGGTTGTGGAGAGGAAAGCTGCTAGCCAGTTGTTGTGTTGAGGTGACCAGAAAGGTTGGAGAAGAGAATGGTTGGGATAGGGTGCTACAACAGAGCAAATCGGGGAACCAGGTAATGCTAAACTATCAACCCAGTGGCATAGAGTGGTATGTTAGCAAACTCACCTGCTATGAGTGCTACTGAGGCAATTTCACCTATATTATTTTATGTCACATTACGATTTCCAGATCTTTTATTAGTTTTGACTTTCTTTTCTTCCACTGTATATGTGCCTTGCTTTCTATTATGCCTTGTGCATTTTACAACATGTCTTTACTCAAATGCAGATTGTTGCCTTTCTAATCCCACTTCTTGACGACAAATTTCCTCTTATACGAAGTATTACGTGTTGGACCCTCTCACGATACAGCAAATTTATTGTGCAGGTAATAAGGAACTCTTAATTATGGTATTACCCTTGTTCCTGTCATTCAACGCTTCTTTGAAGGCTCCATTGTTGATGTGATGTTTTTGGGATTTCGGGTTGTTGGTTTATGCATTGTCCGCTCTTACCTTTATAGTTCTTATTGGACTATTATTTATCGGTGCAGAGCCTTGGTCATCCAATTGGCCGTGAGCAGTTTGATAAGATACTAATGGGATTGCTCAGAAGGATCTTGGATACTAACAAAAGAGTTCAGGAGGCTGCCTGCTCAGCGTTTGCAACTCTTGAAGAGGTTATTGACATTCCTTAGAATGCTTTTGTTTTTCTTGAACATGCCAGAGAGCTGCATGTCTTTGTATTAGAGAGAAATTATAATGCTTTTCTGCCCTGAAAATTTGTGTCCGATAGTATGTATCATTTTTTATTTTCAGGAAGCTGCAGAAGAGTTAGTACCATGCTTGGAAATAATTTTGCAGCACCTCATGTGTGCATATGGAAAATATCAGGTTATTCAGAATTCAAAATATTGCAATTTTGCAAATGCACTGGACTTTACAATCCCATCACTGTCACTGCTACTTTGGGTTTCAATGTTCATAACTCTAGCTCCACCTTTCCTTCTGAGCAGAGACGAAATCTCAGGATACTCTATGATGCTCTTGGTACTCTTGCTGATGCCGTCAGAGCAGAATTAGATCAGGTGTCAACATCATCATGAATTCTTCTGTCCTATTCTCTTATGCCACTGAGCAAGCAAACAGTTCTCTTATACTTGTCAACATGTTCTATTATCTTCAATTTTTGTTTTTGGATTTGTAACTCTTTCAAGATGCTATGCAGGTGAAATATCTGGATATATTTATGCCTCCTTTAATCACAAAATGGTAGCAGCTTTCCAACTCTGATAAAGATCTGTTTCCACTTCTTGAATGTTTTACATCTATTGCACAGGTACTGTTATTTTGATGCGAGCACACCATCTATGTAGTTCTAAACATGCCTTAATCTTCAGATGCATAACATTCATGTACTTCTATAATTTTTTATGATTATCTTGGTCGCATGTCCACTTCACCATATCTGGGTACAGGGCTTGAGAAAATTGACATAGTTTATTTAGTACTGAAGATTTCATGTAATTTAAACAATTTGAAACAGGAACTGCTTTGAGTTGCTTTTTTGGATACCAAAATAGAACTGCGCGATTGCATGAATGATTTAGGTCATTGTATTGTCCTTTATTGTCCTTTTCTCAGCCGTTCCTGAAGATCCTACTATAGACTCAATTGCCTTAAATTGAATCTTTTCAGGCATTAGGACCAGGTTTTGCTCAGTTTGCCGAGCCTGTGTTTCAGAGGTGCATTAATCCTATTCAGTCCCAACAGTTGGCGAAGGTATCTGCAATCATTTCCTTCTGTATGCCATAGCTGTTGCCAGTATATCTATTCCTCTGAGATTCCATCTTAAAGTATCATGTGAGCTGTTAATCTTAGGCATCATAGTCTTTTAATTTGCTTCTAGTGAGACCTGATATTTTTTTTTTTTTGGGGGGGGGGGGACTGCAGCATACTAGACCAATCAACTTAGACCATGAAGCTGCTTTCTAGCGAATTGGTTAACATAAAAAAGGGAGGCGTACCCGGTGCTGAAAACTCTTGCACATTGTGGGGTCTGGAGAAGGGAATTTCTAGGCAGCCTTCCCCTTGCTTATTTTGATAGGAGTCTGATTCGAACCCAGGACCTCCAGAGCACAAGTGGAGAGATTCTACCACTTCGCCAGGCCTGCCCTTCCAATCATGCGAGACCCACATTTTCTTTAGCTGTTTCATAAATTGATGAGAACCAGATATATAATTTGCCTTCTTAGCCATTTTTATGGTTCATTGAAGAAATTAAAGTTTCACCTTGTTGGTTCCATGTCATTTGAATACTTTATATTTTGTCCCATAAGCACAGGAAAGCTTTCCACAATTTTTAGCATCTTATAAGTCTTCTGGACTGAGGTTATCTGAAAGAAAATATACAATGTGCTACTAAATCCAGTGATATTAGATATGACACAATTTTTTGTCTTGCTAATTCTCGTTTCAACACGCAGGTTGATCCTACTGCAGCTGGTGCATTGTATGATAGGGAATTCATTCTCTGCTCGTTGGACCTATTGTCAGGACTTGCAGAAGGCCTAGGCCCCGGTATTGAAAGCCTTGTAATTTCTTCTCTTCTGTCATGATCTGCTGCTATTGGTAGACATGTGTAGATTCTCTTTATTGTGTACATTAATTACCTTTTTTTTCAAGGGGTTTGTACCACGTGTTAGGTAGAAAAAAGTCATAGCAGGGTAGCTCAGTCAGGACCTCTAAACAAGATCATTTGTGGAAAGAGTGTTCCACTTTTCCACTTGTTGTGTTATTAGTATTGACTAATGGCATAGAGCAAAATTGTAGTATTGATGCTGGTCCGCAGTGCTTCATACTAAGAGGCAAGTAATGTTTAATGTGTATAACTGTGAAATTTATGTTCATTATTTAATATGCATCCGTTGGTTGCTAGACTGTGGATGTAAATAATTTTATTTGGTCATTAAGTATGCACAAACTGGCTAAGTGATTTTTTAAGAGATGATTATTCTGAACATTGTAAATTAGTACCATATCAGCTGTACTTTGATATATTCATGTCATCTTCATTGTGGTGTAGGTTGGAAAGAGCAATTTGAGAGATATACTTTTGCAATGCTCTATGGATGAAGCAGCTGATGCTCGCCAAAGTGCACTTGCTCTTCTTGGAGACCTTTCTAGGGTTGGCTGCTAACCACCAAAGTCCATAATTTGTTCTCATTTCATCCTACAGAAAAGTAACACTCCTGATGCACTAGGTTTGCCCAATACATTTGCATTCACGCCTTCTAGAATTCGTTACTGTTGCAGCAAAGCAATTGGTAAAAACATTGTTATGGTTTATTATTCTTATTGTTATCTTGGTATTGTTCTCACAAATTTTAACGCTGCAGAGCCCTCAATCTGTGAAGGATGCTGTATCAGTAGCTAACAATGCCTGTTGGGCAATTGGAGAATTAGCAATCAAGGTTAGTGCCTGGTTTTGTACCTTCTGGTTTGATGCTGCCACTGGCAATCCTGGCACCAGCACCATATTAAAAAAGAAACTGCCAAGACCTAACTTTCGGTTTAACGATGCTAATACCCAAATTGCTCTTGCCAGATTGCGCTTATAAGTAGTTGTGCACCGGAAGTTATAAACTTGTTTCCGTGTGCTCATAGTTTGTTTTTTGACATGTGGGCATTTGTGATATTTCCTGCATACATGTCAGTGTCACTAAATTTCTCTCTCTCCAGATTGGCAAAGAAATTTCACCAGTGGTGATCACTGTTGTTTCATGCTTGGTTCCTATTCTAAAATCCCCAGAGGTAAATGATTTTCAAATTTTTATATCATATTTTGAAGTTGTTATATTTTAGCTGAATGCCGGCTTTTTTTCTTTTCATGTTTGGCAGGGTTTAAATAAGTCACTTCTTGAAAACAGTGCAATCACTCTTGGGAGGCTTGAGCTGGATCTGTCCAGACATCGTGGCCCCTCATATGGACCATTTCATGCAAGCATGGTGCAGCGCCTTGTGCATGTAAGTATCCCTTTTTCTATGTTTTTTTCCCTTTTTGAAACAAGCATCCCTTCTCTGGATTGTGTACATCCAAGCAGTTTGGGACTGCTGATAGTCTTCGAGGTGTCATGACAACCCATGATCCATAAGTTCATGCCTGCTTTCTTGCATGATGTAGCGAAACTTATTTTCTTGGGTTGTCATGCAGGATAAGAGATGATTTCGAGAAGGAGGATGCATTCCATGGCCTGTGTGCAATGGTACATACATCCGCACCCCCCTGACGATTGGGTGCATCATTCAAAACCATGATTTAACTGTGAAATATTATTTCAGGTTGCAGCTAACCCTACGGGAGCAGTGGGTTCGCTAGCTTACATCTGCCAGGCCTGCGCAAGCTGGAACGTGAGTTGAGTTGCATGCAGTTTTCGTTTAATCAATCTGGTTCTGTCTCAAGTACCCAATTCCATGTGAGCTCTTTTTATTTGTATCCAGGAGATAAAAAGTGAAGGTCTTCACGATGAAGTGTGCCGGATTCTGAAGGGCTATAAGCAGGTAAAGCTGGTCTCCTTGCGTTTGCGGTTGCGGTTGCTAGTTTCGATTTGGTGAGAAGCACGGAATAACAAGTGCTGTTATTGTGTGTTGCCTTAGATGATTGGAAGTGGTGGCTGGGAACAGTGCATGTCGGTCCTAGAGCCAGCAGTTGTGCAGAGATTAGGTAGATACGGAGTATAGTATAGTATAGGGGGATGCGAAGAAGCTTGTTGGTGCACAGATGATGCGGGGGTCGAGCTTGTGTGTGATTTTACAAATATTCCGCATACGAAGGAAGTACTTACACGTGCCGCCCGCGAATCACCACCAAAGCTGTAGTAATTCTTGGTGGGTCGGTGGACTTGGTTTTGTTTCTGTCATTCCACCGATACAACATTATTGAGGAAGCGTCTAATTTTGTGGTTAGCTGTAGTGTAGTAGGGAAGGGCTTTGTTCTTCGTTCTCTCTCCCCGTCCCTCTCTCTTGTTGACAGACAGCCAGCTGAGCCTGAGTAGATGAGAGATTTCAATACTGGAGACGGCACCGATTTGAATTCAGTTGGTAAGCGGAATGAATATATTATTTTCACATAAAATAAAAAGCCCGGTTGGTATATACATATATAATATGTTCTATATATATATATTATATGTTCTATATATATGTTCTTATATATATATATATATTATATAAAGCGGAGGGGGAGGAGGAGCCTTCTCTTGCTAACCTTATCCCCTGGCTAGCTTAGCTAGCTCGCTGGCTTCGACAGACGTCAGTAACTGAGAGAGAGAGGGAGAAGATGCTGCTCACCTCCCCCTTCGTCTCCCCCATGAGCCTGAGGGTCCAGGTCCAGCCTGTCGTCGCGGTGGCGCTTCGCATCGAGGCGGCGAGGCAGATGACGGGGCGGGTGGTCACTACCAAGGCGGACAAGACGGTGGGGGTGGAGGTGGTGCGCCTGGCGCCGCACCCCAAATACAAGCGCCGCGAGCGCATCAAGAAGAAGTACCAGGCCCACGACCCCGACAACCAGTTCAAGGTCGGTGACATGGTCGAGCTCCGTCGCTCCCGCCCCATCTCCAAGACCAAGCACTTCCTCGCCATCCCGCTCCCGCCCCGCGACACCCGCCGCAAGTCTCAGCTCCTCCCGCCGCTCCAGTCCCAGGCCGACGGCAACGACGCCGGCGACCAGACCTCCGACTGACCTTCCCTTCCCCTCCACTCCCCTACTGCTTGGAATGAACAAATGCTTGTGATGTCACTTCCGTTCTCGCCTTCCTTGCCCTACTTATTAGTACAATTTGGAGAGATTTTCTATGATATTATTATTATTATTAATACATTCCCATTTCTGTATCACTCTTTTTGGGGCCGTTTCAGTTCCCATTCTTGAGCTCTGATTCTTCACATGCTCCAGCACCGCTTGTTTTTTCTACTGCAGTGTAAATGGTGTCTCATTCATTCGATTCATCAATTTCTGTATTTGTGGATAGAGAATTTGAATACCCAATCCAACTCCCATCGCTTCTAGAGGAATGATAAGTAGTACAAGAGGATTGCTATTGCTATTTATCATCACTTTAGTTACAAATCACTTCAAAACATGAACTTTTGTCACAGGTCACTTCAAAACAACACTTCCGTTACAGATCAGTTCAAAATTCATGTACAGTTTCAAACTCGGTAACTGCCGAGCTTGGTTTACAGAATGGAATGTAGACACTTGTCTTGATGCTAAACATGGGAAGCTTAAGCACTTCCAAGTGTAATGATCACCCCATCGCTACTTCTATCCAGATTATAGTAAACTATGCATCCCAGTATAATTACAATGAACACAGCTCACGGCACTGTTTAACGTCCAACCCGTTTATCTAGCCCACCAAGTGGTCCTTTTCTATGCCTCGAAATACCTTTGACAGCTTTGCAATATGTTACCAAGGGTCAAAAACATTCCCGCGTACTCTTTTGTGTGCACAACCACCACTTTATATAACCTCCTATCATCAAGAACAGGATGGTTGAATGACATAGCTCCTCAATGGTGTACAAATATTTGCTCCACTCGTGATCAAGTTACATCAACTCAGATATAGCATGTCTCAGAAGCAGACTGGCTAGACACAATCACCCTATCTCAGGTGAGCACTGTCACCTAGAAGAGACGAGTTTTGCATGTCATCTGTAACTTTCAGCTTGTTGTGCATTTGGCTTCCCCGTCTTATAGCATGTCTCAAAGCTTTTATCACGTCACTTTTTGGCCGTTTTGACATTTTGGTATGGAGTCATCTCAAAAGATGAATGGAAACCATGTGCCGGTTAGTCCTTGCTGTGATCTAACCAATAAGGTTCAAATCAAAACTCAATTCGAGCTTAAAAGTTCAACAGGAAGGAAATAGAGAACCGGTAATATTGCAACTCGATGCACCGCCAAAACTTCCAAGAAAAAGATACTGCTGGCAAGATCCGACAATAAAAATTGGTGCAATGGTATATTCAATTTTTTTTTTCAAAATTTGCAAATACCTGGAAGAGTTGCCTGCACGCGTCAGCTTGCTACTGTAAAATCTTGCTGTTACAAATCGAACCGAGCCGTAATATGGAAACCAACACAGAGGAACCATCATATCAAAACCAACATAGAGGAACCCGTAACGATGGAGACCAAGGGACCATAAATTTAATATTCATGAACATTCTTTTCTCAAACACTAATATGCAAAAAATATCACACTTCTCCAACAGCTAGCTGCAGAAAAATAATAATAACACATGAATTAGTCATCGGTTTTAAGTACATATTTAGCAAAAATTCTGATGATGAGTAAATCGCTAAGATCATGCAAACCTTACAGTTCACCAGTAAATCAGAATAAATGGATTATGGTGTGCAGAGCTCACACAGGTGTACAAGCCAATTAATATAATGGAAATGCTGAAATGGATATGCATGGGCAACCATCTTTCCACAATGTTTAATAGGAAAACATTAGTCCAGTGTTGATGGACCACACCTTAGTAGACTGAAACCATGCTGCTGGACCACATTCATGCTTCAGTGTTGTGAATGGATCACTCACTGAAATATCAGCTTTAAACTCTGTCCCAGATAAATCAAGGTCATGTAGTTCAAGATGCTCGCTTGTTTTCCCATTAGGTAATCCAGAAACTTTTTTTGCATCCTTTTCCTCATCTGGATGGTTTCAAGCATTTGAGATTTAGAAGGAATGCATGATACAAGTAAGTCCAGAATAACAAACGAGAATCTAGAAAGCACAAACACGGCCACTGGTAAGCAGACAGATAATTTACCTGGTTTTGTGGCAATAATTCCATCCAATCTCTTTGTTAATAAGGATGTTCCAGGAAACAACATCAAGTTAACATTATGGAGTAGTTTCCTTTCATTATGTTCAATAGGTTTGAAGCCAAATCCTGACATCCATGTAGTAACCAGCTCTGGGATGGCAGAAAGGACCAATATCTTAACATGAAATGATCTCAGCATCTGTTTAGATGAAAGGAAAATCACATGGTCAAATCTAGATATTTTACATTAAGAATATTGAAAAAAGATCATAGGTAAAATCTGTTAAAAAAATGAGCAAAGGGTGCAATCGACAAGTTTAGATGGAGGAAAATTGTATCTTGGCATCTATTATCTATATGCAACTGAAATCCCATGGAAGCAAGTTATCATGGTACATGATCATGAGAACTCCATAACCAGTATATAGTTGTAAAGTTTTGTTCATTTTTCTGTTTGAATGTACCTTTTCAATGATGTCCATTAGCCTCCGGCACATCCCTTGACATCGATAGTCTATAGAAGTAGCAATAAAAGGCAGTTCGGCTGCTTTAGTTCCATGAATTCTACATGAGAAATAAATAGGTTACTTTGATTTATACTCAATGAAAAAAACATTGACATGCTTTATGATTTACTGATAAATATTATTTCACAACATTTATTTTTTGACAGCTTTCCAAATATCTAACATTCCACAGGCTGAAAAGTTGCAAACTGTTTATTGCAAAAGCCATTGAAGCCACAAATGACAAGCGGGTGGGTAGCGATAACATGAATCATTCAGTTAAAGAACACTTCAGACGCTAGACTTGATGAGCAAAAGGAGTACCTGATTGAAGCTACACATAAAATCTCATCACCTTTCTCCAGGATTATGGTATAGAAACCTCGATAATCTAAGCGAGCAAATTTTGATCTGTTGAGATGTGATACGTATTAGTGTAATTCAAAAGTTCTCCCTGAGATATTGATACAGATCTGAATTTCTTTCATTTTTTTCAGTAATATGATAATTGAACCTATCTTGTATTTGAGGGAATGCTGCAAGGGAGCCCCCTACAGTGAAATGGTGCGGCACCCTGGATTGAACCCAGGCGGCCCCTACAATATGACTGTTTAGCCTCCCAGTTCCCCATATTGTGCAAGAAAATTTATAAACAAAAAAACATAAAAAAGCAGCGGGAAAATGAAAATTAAAAGGAAAGGATAAGGAATCATACCTCTTGCTGTACAAAACATGTGGTATCATGTCCACACCAGTTCGAGGATCCACCATACGAATGAAGCATTCCTCCAATAGAGTAAGAGCCACTGCTAGTTTTGTATTACACTCTGTCAAGCGGGCAATCCTCCGAACAGAATGTAGCTTCTGCCCATCATTGTTGCACCTCAATATGGACCATGAAAGCTCATTGTCAAGAATATTATCAATACCAACATGGCTATTTAGTCCAATGAATATCTGTTAGCAACAAGAACAGGAAAACAAAATCATATGAAAGAAAATAAAGAGTAGGAAAAAATAGTCAAAATTGTTGACCTGCTGTATGTTAGGAGTGCAAAAGAGATGATAAATAATGAGTATTTCTTGTGTTCCCTGAGGTGCTGATTGCTTTTATTCTAGATGGCTATAAAAGTTGACATGTGATATTTGAGGATTGGGATTTGGGAATACATGAAGTCCAAGTGGTTAATCAATTTTCAATGTGTGTGTAGGTTTGATTCTTGTCAACCATACAATAAGATGTTCTGTTGTTTGTCAGTTCTGACCTCCTAGGTACAAATAAGTAAATAACCAGCTTAAGCGTTCCACTGTATGAATTTGTTTTGTCTACGACAAAGAATGAGAACCACAAAGAAAATACAGTTCTACTCGTACGCTGTACTAAAGCATATTGCACCATTCAACATCGTCTTGACAAAGAAAAACAAATACGGATACCTCTTTACAATATATAAAAGTAAATAACAGTTACCTCTTTACATTGTCTCCCACAAAACCATGAGTCAGATTTTTTACTCTCAAATGGTAGCTTCCCTTGCTCAAGGCAAGTGTCATGGTCTGCCAATGAAAAAAAAGGAGTAGATCAAACTGAAGTCAAGGATAAGCATAGAAATACTTCATCTGCAACTGCAATGCACAATGAAGAATTCAACATTCACTAAGTTAAACAATATCTGGAACCATGATGTGCCTTTATTTTTGGGCCTTGTGAAAGCTTCAGCTCAGAGCTGTTTGGGGCTTGATCGCTAGCCAACAAAGTGCAGCTAGAGGGGCTACTATTGGAAATGCAAGCCTCTTTTATCTAAGCAGTTGAAGCCCCTAAAAAACTAGCGTGAGAGCTGAGAACAAATTTCCTGAAGGAACTCTATTTCCACCAAAGTAATGGTTAATCAAGTTTGAGAACTCTCTAACAGGCAGCCAAGTAAAAAATAATAATTGCAAGCTACCCATGCCACTCTCAGTTACTGCACCAGTAAGCACTATAAAAGGATACAGTGCAAGTAGAAAAAAATATGCAAATGATAATATAAAAGATAAGGGTTGATAAAACTTTACATGCATCTCCACATTGTAAACATTTGAAGATAGCTGAGAATGTTGAAACCTCCTTTTCACTAACTGATCTCCCGCAAATCTGACAAGTGCAGTTGTGGCAGTACCAACTACCTTCTACAAGTTCCTGTATGTTGAAAGGAAAGCCGTAAATAGTAAATTAGGAGACAGCTCCACACATCTGTGAGTGGAAACAAATCTCAAAGTATTGTGCACAAATGGCAAGTTAGATACCTTCGTAGACAAGCAAGCTTGATGATATGTTGATGGGCAATTGTCACAGCAAAGTAACTCACCGCCATCTCCACAAAAACCGCATGTGTCATCATGTTCATCTATTGCCTCAACTTTTATACCACATGCATTGTTTCTCCTGCTCATAAATTCAGCAGACCAAGCCTCAACTTGGCACAAAGTGTACGACTTGCCGGACTGTAGGAAGAGGCTGGATGTTGACTTTGGCTGGCTGCAACCAGCATGAGCCTTGAAGTCAGATACAGATAGTGTTTTTGTGCAACAATTGCAAACAATGCCTTCCCAGGTAACTCTTCCATCCTTTACGACCTTACTGCTCTTTGAATCCCAGTACTGTATAACATCCTTTATACTCAGAAAGCCTGTGGCAATCAACCAGCAGATGACAGTTTTCCGAGCCAAACTTATCCTCTTGCCACCCAATAGGTTTGTGCCCGTTTTTCCAATCATTTTAAAAGGTAACTTGTTACATCTCTTTTGTTTTATATGCTTCTTCGACTTGTTCGCACCTGAAAAGCCCGCAGAAAATTTATGGCAAGAGGTAAGATCCTTGTTTTTCACTATGGCTGTGATCAAAAGGTCATCATCATTAATCCGCAGCTCACGAGGTCTTTTCTTCACATACTTTTCCCGACCTTTAGATATCCATTCAGCAGTGTCTACTTTGCAGGTTTGTGACTCATGAGTTAGATAAGTTTCCAGAACAGCAGCATTACATTCATGGGATAATTCAGCAGGAACAGCATTGCCTAATGGAACATTTCGTGAAAGTGATGAAGATTGCCCATGGGATGGAGACAAGTTTTTCTGAACCTTGTGATCAGGGGTCACTGCGGTATCTGACAGAGTTGCGATACGGTGGGTTTCTGAGAATATATTGTATTCCCTAAGTCGCTTGCTCTCTGAAGGCAGCAACATATCACACTTGTTGCTTTGATCATTTTCATATACCCTTTCTGATTCTGATTCAGTTTTCGAATAATTTTTCTGCGCACCAACACTTGAACACATATCATGCTCTTCAGAGGCATCAATGTTTCCTGAGGTAAGCATGTCCATGATTGCTAAACCTACATCACTGTCACGGCCAAACACATTTTCCACGGTGATCTCAAAGCTTTGAGAAAATAACCCATCTAGTCCACTTGCATCAATATCAGATATGTTTTTGGACTTCTTCCTAAGTTTTTCCACAGAACTATTAGCAATCTTTGTTTGAGCATGAATTTGCCTCACATTACTACCTTCATAAATGAGATTTTCTGTTCGGTCACTTGAATCACAGTTTGAAGCCTTGGCCTTATTGTTGCTGCCTTCAATACCACAACGGCTTTGTAAAGCCTGTTGACCATTGTAGCTCTCAGTTGCTAGTGTGCTGCAATCAGAGTCCGTGATGACAGGTGTAGAATGAATCATCTGGCTAGCCAACAAATCATTGGCTCTGGGCATAATCTTGCTTTCTGATGGCATAACTGTGCTGTCATCAAGAACAACAGTTGAACTGTCAACAGCTCTAAGAGTTTTATGTTGCTGCAGTGCAGTGACTTTCCTGCTGATGAACACAACAGCTATGAAAGGGTCCAAAATCTGCCAGCGCTGAAGAAGTGTGAGTGCATTCTGCTGGTTCACAAGCATGTTATCAACGATGGTCATTGTATCCGTGAGGTCCTTCCAAAACGAATCAACATCAGACCACTCCTTTGGATACCCTCCCCTTTTTGAATCAGTTGAGGCTTCATATAATTTCTTGCCGCAAAATTTCCAGGCCTGAGTTAGTGAGGTATGAACTGCTTCCCTGTTCGGTGCTGTGAAATAGGAGGCCATCTTGGCCCTGTCATTCCTTTTCCGTGGCTTAATAGTCCATCCAGCATCCTTGAAGAGACGATGTGCATGGGCTTCCAGCTGGTCTGGAAGATCCCTGCCTAACGTCTTCTTGGAGGAGACAGCTGCTGAGCCAGAGTGTAGGCTGCTACATCCATGAAGATCAACATCATCCAACAAACTGATATTTGCCTCAGGCATACTGTTCTGGCAAATAGCATCGAGTTCAGCAAACTGACAAGGGCTGAACCATGATTGGGATTGCATTGCTGTGTCAGTATCTGGTTTGCTATACGACGGGTACCGTTCTGGTCCTCTATCAGATATATCTGTTGTACACACAAGATGTGTGGTTTGAACCATCTGCCCTTGATCGAAAGCTAAGCACGTATCAGTGAGGAACTGTGGTTGATCATGGAACCATGGATGCAGAAAGGGATCGGAAAGAAGAGTACTGGCAGTTTGGAATTCTGAAATCTCTGCCAGTGCTTCTGCGTAGGAAGGCATGAGATCATCAACCGCGCTAGCGCTGCTGCTTCCACCCAACCCAGCTGTGACGTGTTGAGGTGTTTCATGCGTGTGCACATCCAAAACATTGTCAACAAGTCCTGCACCAAAAAACCGCTGTTGGCCTTCCAGATGAGGTGCACACTTAGCTCCAGCATGGAAGTAACCAAGGAAGCCGTGCAATGCAGGATCCAAGTCGACATTGTGCTGAGCGTGAGAATGTGTATGATCCTGGTCCTGGACCTGGAGGTTCATCTCATCCGTGTTGATGAGTTGCGCTTCAGCTTGAGGGGCGGGTGCGATAGCAGCAGGAGGAGGAGGAGGAGGAGGCCGGTTTGGTGCATCGAATCTAGATAACAGGGACGAGTCTGGCGGTTTGAGGTCCATTTGGGCGGTGGAGGTGTGATTCCCGTAGAAGACCTCCTTGAAAACTTGGAGCTCCATGAGGGATCTGTCGAAGGCGGCGTGATCCTCCATGGCCATGACTTGGTCGCCGAAGATGAACCTCATGGCGTCGTCCTCTTTGAAGCCCAAGCCCAGCAGCAACTCGTCGTCGTCGGCGGCGGCGGCGTTACCTCCCGCTGCCATGTCGGTCCGCCTGCGAAGCTAAATTGCGGGAAGTCGGCGGTAAGCAAGAGAAGAATTGGAGGAGCAGCAGCAGATCCGGTTGTTGAAAGCGGCAGAGGAAAATGGAGGCGAGATCCGAGCTGTGTGTGTGTGTGTGTGTGTGTGTGTGTGAGAGAGAGAGAGAGAGAGAGAGAGAGGCTTATTACCGTCCGAGGAATCTCCTCTAGGGTTTGAGAGAGGGGAGCGTTGTGCTGCGAGGTGGCCGGCGGTGGAGAAGCTGCAGTCCCCTGAAGCCAGGCACAGGCAGCAGCTTGCGTGCCGACGAGACCAGCAAGCACCACGGCGCCGCTCCTCGCCTCCGTCAAGTCGGCAGCCTTCCGGTCCCCTGTCACTCACTCTCCACTCTACTGCTACTGGCTCACAGTTTTTTTTTCTTTCTTTCTTTCTGTTTCGCCTGCAGAGGAGAGGAGAGGAGAAGGGAAGGGAGAGTTTGAAATTTTGCCTCCCCAATCCCCACCAAAACCAAACCAAATCAAATCAAAACGAACCGCTCAAGAAATTCAATTTTTTTGGGCCACACACAGCGGAGCTGGGCTTGTTGCGAGTTCCCATGCGAGCCGACTAGTTTGACTACTTTTTTTTTTTGCCTGCGTAAACGGCTCCACATAGTACTTCCTCCGTCCCCTGAACTTGTCGCTTTGTAGTTTAAAAATGAACTACAAAACGACAAATTTATGAGGACGGAAGGAGTACAAACAAAGGCGTTCCCCATGGAGTAGCCGCTAGTGGTGGTGACGGTGGAGGAGAGCGTGGCGCGACGAGCCGGTGGCGGTGGCGGCGCCGTACGTGTCCCGCAACGACCTGGCCAAGTCGTGCGCAGCGTGACATCGGCCGCCGGGGCCAACAACAAGGAGAAGCAAGATCCACTTGCGCCTCAGCATGTCGACGGCCTACACGTGCTGGACCTGGACGAGCAGACGTACTTACTTAAACCTGAAACTGGCGGCGGCATCCTGGAGCTGGGCGTCCTCAGCAGTCCAAAAGTTAGGATTAACATATCACAGTAAATATTGTAGACCCAATGAAAAAACCTCCAAATAACGAATTTTGAGGCTTGGGACTAATATCATAAGTGGAAGGAGCTACATGAGTAGGTACTGATCTCTAAGCATTACATATGTTCTTCAAGAAAAGTATTGCCCCTATTTATGCAACTCAGAGCCCGGTGGACTGTAGCTCTATCACCATGGTCTTCTCAACATAGCACCGGTGATGATCTGTATATATGCCAACTAATACCTTCCACTGAAGAAGCGCATTCATATGCTAAACCTTTCCTTGCTTGTCGTCAACAAGGGGAAGCATCTCCGTCTGAGTTCCTGCTGGCGAGCTTATTACGCAGGTTGCTCCTGGGGCTACAGCCCGCCGTTGGGAGGTAAGATGCCTCACATAGCCATAGAAAGTACAGCCCACCAGAGTGATTCCACATCCTATCGCGTTCATGGCAGAGATCGGGTTCCGGAAGATCGACCAGGACACTAATACCGCAACAGCAACCTACGTACAAAATCATAATATTCAGATACGTGCATGCAAAGCAGATGGAGCAGGGGAGAACAGCATAGGTCAAAACATAAGTCTTACCTTAAGGTTGCCAGCAACATTGAACGTCACTGCTGTAGTTGAATGGATGACATAGAAAATGGAGAAGTTAAGGCAAAATGCAAGCACCCCTGAACCTAGGATAATAATCAGTGCTGACATGATCGAATCATGTGTGTAGAACCAGTTGATTACACCTCCTCCTTCAAGTAACATCGCTGGTAGAGCCAGTATCATGGTGGCAAAGGGTGCCATATAGTACACTGTATTAATGCTGCACAAAAACAGAATAAACCATCTTACTAAAACAGCTTTTATCACACCAACTACTAAAACAACAGTCATCCTCCCCCCTACCTGTCAAATTTGTAACCATGGAGCAGAGATTCTGCCAAGATGGTTTTTGTAGATGTGGCCAGGCAACCAACCATGGCAGCACAGAAACCAAAGACATTGAAGCTAAGCTCAGTTACCGAAGTTAGCAGTATTCCCCCAACTATAGGGACCAGCGAAGCCCATATGCGCCATTCAAATTGCTTACTCCAAACTAACCACTGTAGAATAACTGCATCACATGTGTCAGAAAACGGATGTAGTGACGCCAAAGCATAATGGCAAGTGCAAAGCTGAACGAAATGATGGAGATAGAAAAGGAGCATCATCAAGTACCTGTGGTCGCAGGAGTGAAAGATTTTATTGTCTGCATGAAGGAGACTGGAATGTAACGCAGGCTCACATTCCCCAGCACGATATTTATGCAGAAGACAAATGACATTGGAAATATCCTTTTCCAACGGTCTTCAGGTTCAACTTCAATCAGTGGTTTCACCTTAACAACATGGATTGCAATATATGCTCCAATCGAAGAGCATATGAAGTGGACACATGACACCGTCAGAGGAAACTTGAAATCCAGTTTCTGCATAAAAGACCGTCTTATATCATCAAAAACTAGGTATTTAATAAAGTAGGTTACATAGTTCCTCTGCAAAGGGTGTGAATAAGATTAATATGTAGCCTAATTCCTAAATACAAAGGTTTAATATGTTATACTCCTGTATTGCTTCCAATTCTAGAATAATGCACTCCAGTTTACATTAAAGATACTTGCCATGAGTGATGAGCGACAAAAAACTCTTTATTGTTGCATTATGTATGGGAGTATAAAGCAGTGGAGCCACAGGCTGTTGCAAATTTAGAAGTCATTAACGTTACTTGCAGAAACTCCCCTACCATCTGAAATACCAAGGGTTGCTGGATGTGGAGCAGCAGCAAAACCACTAAGTTCTCGAGGACTAAAAGCTATTATTACTCCTGTTTTTAATGGATAATGCTAGGACAACACTTGCAGTTCAGCTTTTGAGCTAAAAAGTTATCCTAACGTCATGAATTAAGAACTGGAGGGAGAAATCTACTAGGTGCTTATTGGTAGAATTATGAACCAGTCATATATCACAACCACCTGAACACTATTATTCCGCATATAGCACACATTAATGGGTCTTAACTCTTAAATACACGTTAACATGGATATTCCCAATGTGATTTGTCAGCCACTCATGAAAGAGATCTTAGCTTAGTGCTTAAGTACTTTGAGTAGCTCGCCAAGATTATGCAGTCCCTTTCCCTCGTCCTCCAGATTTCCGGGGGAGGGGGGGGGGGGGGGGGGGGCGTTCGGCAGTGTTACTTCTTATATTTGGGGCTACTCCTTCTGCGAGGGCGGCGGAGCCTCCCACCAGATTTGGCGCTCCTTGCAGGCCGCTCTTTCCTCCTCCAGATTTATGTGTGTTTCGTTATGAGATGTGATTGTGCCTGTAATACTATGAGGCTGCATACTTTGTAGAGGCCGGAATGTATTTCCATTATCTAAAAAAATACACGTTAATGGAGTAGAAACCATGATTTGAAGCAGGTGCACAGAGATGTTTACAATTAATGGATCAGGGGAGTTGAGAACCCCATGTGCACTACGGGAGCAACTAGAATGCAATCAGGTGTTTGGTGCAATCGTGCCATCAAGCACTCTCAACCAATGGATCTGTATCCAACGGTTAGTGCATCTTTTTATTTAACCTCCTCCACCACCCCTCCACCTGGTGGAGGGGGTTAAATAAAAAGATGCACTAACCGTTGGATACAGATCCATTGGTTGAGAGTGCTTGATTGAACGATTGCACCAAGCTTTTGATTGCATAGTAGTCATTACATGTGCACTACATATTTATCTTTAGGTGAAGAGAAGAAACGTACATAGAGTGTGGGAGCTTGGACACCCTTAACAAATTTCAGGCTATATACCATCTAAGGCCGAAATTCATTGGTCATGACGCAGCACTATCACCCCAAAGCCCCAATCCTATAATTATTCAGAGAAAAGTGAAGAGCATCTTCTCCCACCCAATCTAACAGATAAGGAGTAATACAGAGCAAAATCGAAAGCTGGTTCTCCCCCTCCCCCTCCCCCACCCAACGGGCAGCAGCACTAGAATTGATCCGCTTTCCTCTCTCTGCCGAATCACGTCCCCAAATACCGAATCATTCGCTATCGCTGGGAAAGGAGACACCTTTGGCATCCTAACACAGATCCGACCCCGAAATGAAAGCGGGATGCAGGAACTGAATGAATAAGAAGGACGAGATGGTGAGTGAAGAAGTGATTCGGACCTGGAAGATCCACTTGTTCATGACGATGACAGTGACGTTGAAGCCCCACCACTGAAGGATAGCGAGCACCGCGCGGAACGTGCCCAGGCCGCCCGCCTTGCCGCCGTCCTCCATCTCTTCTCGTCTCTCGCCTATCCCTGTCTCGTGTTCGTCTTGAGGGGGAGAGGGGGGAAGGAGACCTACCTCACCTCATCGTTGTGGTGTTCCACAGATGGATGGGAAGAACAAGCACCAAGGCCCAAAGGGAAGGAAGTAGCAAGGCAGCTGCCAACACGGGGTGGCTGCAAGTGATAGGAACCTGTATCTGTATGTATGACCTCCCTCCCTCCCTCCCTCGCTCCGGTTATTAGCAGCAAAGCAATGCAAAAGAAACCAATAAACCATTGTCCCTGCTTCTCTTCATCACATGGGATCCTTTGGGGTTGGGAAGGGAAGAGCAGATCTACCCCACCCCGAAAACAAACTTGTGTAGGTTACAGCTGTCCGCCCCGTAACAAAAGGAAAGAAAGATCTGGTCTTGCACGTTGAAGTTTTTTTGGATTCCAAAGCTAACACCATGGATGCCCTCGCTGGCACAAGTCCACGCATGATCCAATCAATCCTGACCGTTCAGTTTTCAGATGGACCAGCTGCTACGTGTGACCAGACAAACCTAAGGCCACAAGGGGAGCTGGTCAAAAAGTGAACTGATCACTAATAGAATATTTCACACTACGTAAGGTCATCCATGTACTATAATTGATTGAGGATGGTTAAAAAAAAAGAACTAAAAGGAAAAGCTGAGTGTCATAGAAAACCAAGGAATGTTTCATACTCTACTTGCTTCTCACTTGCAATCATGAAATGCGGCTCACATGCTGTACTACTTTGCTTTGGCTTCTATAAAAGTAAGTAAAACTTCCCTCTCAAAAGGAAAAAAAAAACACAGCAATACGCATCGTTACGTTAACAAATTGTTGACTTCCGCAAGCTTGGTGTACAAACTACTTCCGATCCTAAATACTTCCTCCTCCGGATTATTTTATTTATCACCGGCTAATTCAATTTTGAACTACACGGTAACAAATAAAAAGATTTAGTGAAAGTATATGATATTTAAGACAACAGAGAACAGATATAGCTCAATTGAATTAAATTAGTTGTTCTAAAAGTCGTATTTTTAGAAAGCAGGGAGTATCTATCTACTTTTTTTCTGATAGCATTCACCTTAGGGAATAGGGAGTGGTAAAGAAGATTTCTTACAAGGAAATTGGGAGGCTCAACAATTTTTTTAAAAAAATACTTCTTCTAAAAAAAAGTTGTAGTTTTGTAGTTCAAAAATAAATTACAAAATGATAAACTTTTTAAAACGAAGTAAATACAAAGATGGTTGTGGTCAGTGTTGCCTTCGTGGTCAAAAAATGAGCAAACATTGTGGAAGCTGCCTGGTTGGCTGGTTCCGGTTGACTGAGCGACTTCCCCAGCCACTCTGCTCAATGCTCCCTCAGCCACTTCCTCCCCATGTGCCTAACTTGCTTCCATTTCACTTGCTCACCCAAGTTCATCAAGTCAAACCATAATTACTGTTTATCCGCCGACAGAGTGGGGTCACACAAGCAAAGACGCACACAGAATAAGAGAGTGAAGACTACTGAGAACGAAATGGTGTTACTGCCAGTTCCTTGTCTGATGAAAATGTAGTGCATTCTTAAAAAATGACTTGTACACAGATTTGAAATTGCATTACAAATGACCACAGGTTCCAAGCATGGGAAGGAGACCAGTTGCAAATACACTGCCTTCGTTGGCCGTTATATCTCCTCTTCTTCAAAAGGGTCTCTCTCAGGGAAGTCGCCAACCTGCAAAACATTCCAAGAATATTTGCTTCACTAATAGGTGAAAGTTTAAATATACATGCACATATGGTGATGGTTAACAGTTTCCAACCACGCACGAGATACTTGCATTTGTGCATGCTTATAGCCTTATACAATCAAGAAATAATTCCTTCAATTCCATTGTAATTTGTCCCAGACCATATATGCCATTGTTCACAAGTCAAACCAATAATTAACATACGGAATGACCAAAATATCTCTCCTCTCTTCTTCGCCCCATGAGAGCGGGAGCGCGCCACCATCAAGCCGAGGCATGCGGCCATGTCAGAAAGGGCTTAACACGTCAGGTCGAGCTTTCCCATGTACACGGCCATTGCAGGGGGCCTTGCTACACCAGGCCAAGCTCGACCATGCTGCCACAGCTATGGGTTGAAGATGAGGGCATTTTGGAAAAATATTAGCAAATTAAAAGAAGAAAAAACTGACGTGAATGGCATATATGGTTAAGAAACTGTAACCCTTCCACCATTAAACAAGCACAATCAAAGCTCAGCAATCAGCAACAAAATAATCAGAGCAGATGTGAGATGCCACATCCGCATGAGTAAAAGAATTCCAAACAGGATAAAACAGTTAGTTGCACCTACTAGCAAGGAAAACTACCTTTACTTTCTCTGGTCTTACAATTGCACCATGCCCTTGAGGGCACTCAAAGAAGCGAATTCCTTTCACCCTGCAGTATCCAAGAAGCGGAACCGAATGTTACAAACAGCTATCCCTTTTTCAACAGATATCTTATGCATACTGTCAGCCCCAACGTCTTTAAATACTTGGTTGTAACATAATTTACAATTGAAATACAATATAATAGAAGATAAGGTCGATTATTTCTTAACGTGATGGTTTGAGAATGAACATACATGCCATCATGCTTTCCGAGTGGCTCATCGTATTGAACACCAACCCAAAATCCACGTCCAAGTGTTTCAGCCCGGCCAACAAATTTTATAGTGCCCCGCTTGGCACCTGGCTCAACTTCACATCTATCCCCCACCTGTGACAAGATTCTTAGATCAGTAGCAACAGCTGACAATAAATAAGGGAGAAGATGGCTGACCTTGAATCCATGCTAAGGATGTCCACATATTCCTCTAAGAACAGATTGTATCAGAAGAAGAGAATGGCATATCTGGCTAATGGAAGATGATTGTTTTCTCTTTTGGAGCAGTGGAAGATTATTTGATTATATAAGGTCAAATCAGGTTCTTTTTACCACCACAAATTACAGCAAGGATCATACAATGCACATTCAGAAAGGATGGCACAAGCACAAGACATCGAAGATAAAAAGATCATCATTGCAACTTTGACGACTGAAGACTCAAGGAAAATAAATGAATGTACATGAGAGAGTAGAAATAACTGACCTTGATTTTGGAGCATAATTCCTCCATATGCCCTTCCAACTGCTGATAAATAAGAGTTAGTAAGCTGAGAATGGAACAAAAGAGTATGAAAATCAAGCAGCTTACTTCTTTATCATCCGATGTCAAGTTTTTGGGCACCATCTTTTCTTTGAATTTTCGAAAGTTTGCTGACATCAAAAGTATAACAACGTCAGCATTGAGCCTATTGCATTGCAAGTGGTAAACAAACTTTATAAAGGGAGGCCACCATATGATGCATTTAACATGAGTAATGGTGGGGAAACAAGATTCAACCTAGTTGCTATTACTAGTTAGTAACGACTAGAATGCAATCAGTTATATGGTGTAATCGTGCAAAAATCTCTCCTGAACCACATGATTTCCATCTAGTTGTCACCGCATTTATGCAAAGGAGTACGGTATGGAGGCACAAATGACATGACTCTTGTTGCATAGGAGTATCACTTGTGGCAATTGTAAAATGGAGAGCTTAACTCGCATCGATCAGTAGGACTACTAGACGTAAGAGCGGGGAGAAGGGATCTTACTGTCGAGTTTATCATACGCTTCATCCGACATTTTGTACTTGTCAACAAGGGAGATGTCTTCCAACCAACCACCCGAGGTGACGGAGGAAGGATCCAGATCGACGACGTGGACCCGGTAGCCGCTGTAGGGGCCGTAGGCTGCGAGAGGAGCCGCGCCGTCATCGAGGTCGGCGACCTTGGCGCCGGTTTCATCGCGGAGCTCGAGTCGCATGGCGGAGGCAGCGGTGCCCGTCTTGCGCCAGAGCTTGTCCTTGAGAGCCTCGACGGTTATCTGTTGGGAGATTCGGATGTCTGCGGCGAAGGAGGAGAGGTTGGAGTGCGTGACGAGCAGGAGGACGCTGTCGTCCGCGGGAAGCTGGAGCTTCGACATCCTTGTCCGGCAGCGGCGGCCCGTGGGAGACTTCCCGTGGAAGTAGCCTCGCCGCCGGTGGAGTGGAATTGCACGACGACGCGCAGCTCTTGCTTGTGTTGTTACTGTACCTTTTTTTTGAGAGAGAAGGGGTTGGGCTGCTAATTCTTCTTTTTGAGAAGGGGTTGGGCTGCTGTGGAGGAGGCTCTGATTTAATGGGCCATCACGGACCGACCCATTTCAACTCCTTCTATTTTTTCCTTTTTTTCTTTTTGCTTTAAAGAAAACAAGCCAATATTTGTATTTTTCTCCTCTTCTTCTTCCCTTATCAGTTGTCATCTACGTACCTCTGGTGAAAAGTGGCAGTTCTCATCTATCTCTTCTCTGTCCTGAAAGGTTTGTCGTTTTTATAGTATATTTTTAAACTACAAAGCCACAAACTTTTCGGGATAGAGAGAGTACTAAAGATGTGTAATGCGTAGAGTTGTAAACGAGTCGAGCTCGAGCAACCTTATCCTCTTAGGATCAAGCTCGGTAAAAATTCTAGCTGAGCTCTCAAGTCCGGAATACATTTGATCCTTCAGTCAAGTTCAAGTTCAACTTGATAAAGCTCGTTTAAACAGTTATATTCAGCTGAAACTCGAGTTCGAGAAAAAAATGTTCAAAATATATAACTTATATAAACAGGTCTTATTGAGCTCATCGATCTCGAGCTAGTCATGCTTACAAATGTTGAATTAAACTTGAGTTTAACTTGATATGTTTTGAGCCGAACTTGAATCGGACTTTTAACGAACTGAACTCAAGTAGTGCAACCGTAGTAATGTCAAATGTGTCACTATATTTCAAGTAGCTAGAACGGTCAGATAAACTTGTCATATATTGTTAAAGCAATGGAACTACCTGAAATGGTGCTTGTCCTTTGTTCTCGTGCTTGTGTCGTGTAACGCATCATCCTTTGCAATCGTTCAAATCTGAGTTCTTATATTGATGTCACTATTAAAATGATAATTTATCTGTTCTTAAATATTTGTCATTAAATGTTTTATTTTTGAATGTATTAACCGATGACAAATATTTGGAAACAGAGGAAGTATGAAATTGTCAAAGCAATTCATGCATCTACGGCTAGCTTTTCCTCCATTATCATTGCCAACAGAAACACACAAACACGAGAGGATGCAATGCAACAGACATTTCCAGGCCGCTAGGAAGTTCGGCTTTGACAAACATCCATTCAGAAAAATAAATCATTCATATATAGCAGGGCGTTGTGTACACTTTTCCCACCTCATGTTGATCCATCCATGTTTCTCACAGAGAGAGAGAGAGTGTGCGTGTAATGTTGGTTGTCAGTGATTAGGGAGGGGGTGGCATGCAATCAGGTACTGGCAGCCCCCGAAAACGGTAACAACTTGGATCACCTTCCTCCTTCCGAGGAAGATGCAAAGCAAAGACTGGGGATCCGTGGAATCCATGGGGCAGGGCAGGCGGTAGAACCTTTGAACTCGCTCCTCGTCGCGGGAGCAGGAAGCAAAAGAGCTCTCGACTCGACTGATCCACTCGTTTCTGTCCACACGGGAATGGAATCTGGGCTGGCCTCGAGCTGGAGACGATGATGATGGTCCAGGACCCACCATCCAGCGACTCAGGACACCGTCTTCCTTCCTTCTCGACTTTGCCTCTCTGTCTCTCAGACTAGGAAGGAAGTTACTATAGCTAGGCAATAACTTCAATTGTCGGCTTAGGCTGTATATTACTTATTATTTACCTGGACATTCTCCTCAATCCCTGATTTTGACTATTTATCCCTGATTTTTCAGACTATTATTATCCGATTCCCCATCCATTCCTCTTCTCCGAGCAAGAGACAAAGAAAGACACAAAGTTGTTGTTTTTCTTCCTCGATTATTCAATTACCTTAGAGCATAGCAGGCGTTTCGGTGGCTGTTCTTGGGGAATCTGGATCCAGTCCTCCCCCGCCTAAACCCTTTGCATCCATCTCTTCCAGCAGAGGTACATCCGTCCTTTGGTTGGTCGAAAGAAATCCTTTGCTCCTTCCTGCTCGATTTCCTTGCATTTTCCCCAGCCCCCCATATCTATGCACTTGTTGTTGGCCTAACTCATCAATCCGGTCAGGACCCCGGGCTGTTGCATGTCATGGCGTTCGGTCACACGCGGCTGGATGTCCGGCGGTCGCCGCGCTCCTCCTACTGCTCCTGCTCCGCCACCGCATTCGTCGTCTTCGTCGCGCTCGGCCTGGTCGCTGTGTGGACGGCCTCCTCGATGCTCGTCACCCCCGCCGAATTCTCTCCTTTCCAGCTCAAAGTCCGGCCTTCTTTGGTGCGCCACGGCCCTCCTCCCATCACCGGAGGCTCCACCAATGCTGGTAAGGGCGACGAAACGTTGCCCGTTCATCTCCTTCCGGTGGAGGGAAACACAGATCAGCCACCAGTAAAACAAGTGTCTCCTGTGCAGCAGGACACTGTCACAGCTCATAGTGCAAATGAGCAACAGGATTTCAGAAGAGAACAATCCAAGCAGCCTGATGCCTCAGAGCTGAACCGGAAGTCGGATCAGGAGGCACAAAAGGAAGATAAACCACCTGGGGTTGAGGTGTTCCCTGACGAGAGTCAAGTGGAGCTTCTGAACGAGACCACTACAGAGCGGGGGCCATCGCCTACTCAGGCTGCACAGTCCAACAAGGACACTGAGGAGCAAACTGTCATACCCAGTAACCCGCGGACTTATACTTGGAGGCTCTGCAATGTTGACGCTCGAGCAGATTATATTCCGTGCCTTGACAATATGGAAGCCATCAAGAAGCTTCGCACCACAATGCATTATGAACATCGTGAAAGGCATTGCCCTGACAAGCCTCCAACCTGTCTTGTTCCTCTACCACAGGGCTACAGAGATCCGATAAGGTGGCCTAAGAGCAGAGATCAGGTTTGACTTGGTGATTCATGTGCCTTAATAGTTGTTGTATCAGGTTATTGGTTATGTTGATTCTACTTATTGGTGGTCTTCTTTCTACAGATATGGTACAACAATGTTCCTCACACTAAACTGGTGGAATACAAGGGACATCAAAACTGGGTTAAGGTCTCTGGGGAGTACCTCACCTTTCCAGGAGGTGGGACACAGTTCAAACATGGTGCATTGCACTATATTGATTTCATTCAGGAGGTAACATCCTTATAATATAATCTCCATGCATGTCATCCCATTAGAAATTTCTCACAAGTGGATAAAGAAAAGCTTTTAGCAATGTTAAAAAAGATACTAGATTTTAGCAATGTTAAAAAAGATACTACTTGTCACAATACTCCATTCATTAGAACTAACCTGCCGTGGCACACAGAACACTAATGATTTGTTGAGTAGGTGTCATGCACATTTTTTTTTTTGGGAAATGAGACTATGCATATATAGCAACTATATTGTGTGCAGGTTGCCAGAGAGTTCTGACTTAAATACATAATTTGAATCATTTTTATTTGAAATGTGAGTTTACCATAAGTTCTACTGACATTTTGAAAGCTATTACGCAGGCAAAGAAGGACATAGCATGGGGAAAACGAAGTTGTGTGGTTTTAGATGTTGGTTGCGGAGTTGCTAGCTTTGGTGGATATCTGTTTGACAGAGATGTGCTAACTATGTCATTTGCGCCTAAAGATGAGCATGAAGCTCAGGTGCAGTTTGCTCTTGAAAGAGGAATCCCTGCTATATCAGCTGTTATGGGCACAAAAAGGCTCCCATTTCCCAGTAGAGTCTTCGATGTTATTCATTGTGCACGCTGTAGGGTACCATGGCATATCGAAGGTGAGTTTTGGTTAAAATTTACAAGAGACATCTTTGGGCAAAACCCATACCTTTTCGGTTGCTGTTATCATGTGATGTTATGTGTGTTATTTGGCAGGTGGCAAACTCTTGTTAGAACTGGACAGACTGTTGCGTCCTGGTGGTTACTTTGTGTGGTCTGCTACTCCTATATACAAGAAGCTGCCTGAAGATGTTGAGATATGGGGAGGTAAATTCATCTAGGATTCATTTACTGTTCTGATTTCATCTTGACTCAACGGTGACTGGATTATTTTCATGAATGTATAAACTCCATACCTGAAATTTATTTTTTTTCCTTGCGTTGCTCTAGCAATGTCCGCTCTAACAAGGTCAATGTGCTGGAAAATGGTTAACAAAGTAAAGGATAGGATAAATGGAGTAGGTATAGCAATATTCAGAAAACCAACAGACAACAGCTGTTATGAAGTAAGATCTAAAGCAAACCCTCCATTCTGTGGAGAGTCTGATGATCCCGATGCAGCCTGGTAAGTGTCCTTAGCAGTGTTAAATCTGTAATCGCCTAACCCTGATCCTAAATTTTAGGTTCATCTCTTGTTGTCATTCAGGAATGTATCATTGCAGACATGCATGCATAAACTGTCTGTGGATCCTGCCATTCGTGGTTCACAATGGCCGGAGGAATGGCCTTTGAGGTTAGAGAAGCCACCTTATTGGCTGAAAAGTTCTGAGGTTGGAGTCTACGGGAAACCTGCTTCAGAGGATTTTAAAGCGGACTATGAACACTGGAAGCAAGTAGTCAGCAATTCATACATGGACGGACTGGGCATTGACTGGTCTGCTGTTAGAAATGTTATGGACATGAAAGCTGTATATGGAGGGTAAGAAAGTAGCACTCATTTTCTTGCTGATCTCTGTCCTTTTGGACATGGATTTTTTTCTGCCCTCTGATTTCTTCTTCTTGTTCATTGTGTTCTGTATTGGACTTATTCCATTTTATGACCAGTTCATGCATTTTCTGAGCAAAAAAAAAGTACATCGCGTTGACACTTAACCCGCTTTCTATTATAGGTTTGCGGCAGCTTTGCGTGATCTCAAGGTGTGGGTCATGAATGTGATTCCAATTGATTCACCTGACACACTTCCAATTATATATGAGCGTGGGCTATTTGGCCTCTACCATGACTGGTGTGAGTCATTTAGCACCTATCCAAGAACATATGATCTTCTGCATGCCAACCATCTGTTCTCCAAGGTCAGGAAGAGGTAAGGGTATTTCTGCACAATGCGGAAGCACACAATCATATATGTTTGAGAGCCTTATTACATGCCACCACCTAAGTGCTGTTGCGAATGACAAAATTTCTGTTCTGTTGTGAATATATCAGGCCAAGTTTTGTCCCCTTCTTGACCAAATTACCGTGAGGGCTATTGTGAATGATTTGGTTTCTGCATTTGCCAAACTTTCAAAAGCACTTGCACAGAAGCATATACTGCTTCTTCATGTGACTTTTTGTCCTGTCCTGTCTTACAGGTGTAAATTATTGCCTGTGGTCGTGGAGGTGGATCGGATTGTTAGGCCAGAAGGCGGGCTAATCGTAAGAGACAACACTGAAACCATAAGTGAGGTGGAGGCTATCGTGAAATCACTCCACTGGGAGGTCCGGATGTCTTACACACAGGATAAGGAAGCCTTGCTGTTTGTGCAGAAGACGGCATGGCGACCAAGCGAAGCTGATGCTAAGCTCTGATGCACCAGAACCATTTTCATCACCCTCATTCTGACAGCTTTTTGAAGAATGAAGAAGGGAAAAAAGAAAGAAAAGTAAAGGGAAAAGGAGAGATCGTTAAGTTAATATTGGAAGGGAGTGTACATTAGTTATTGGGGTTGTTTTGTTGTCCCATATTCATCTCACCACCCTTGTGTAGATTTTTGTGGAACAAGTGTAGTAGTACTATAGGAGTATCATAATACTATGATTTGGACAATCAATTCAACATACTGTATTCATCATTGTAAGATTTTCCATGGCAGCTGGTGCTCTGTGATTTTCTGATTTCATAGCATTCTGATTCTTATTGTGGTTAGGTTGGCGCTGTGACTGAAATGAAAAACCAACCCTGGTGGATGTTTTATTTGTCAGATAAACCCAGGCGCTGTGACTGTGAAAAGCCCAGCCCAACCCACCCCAAACATCGAGATGAGGAGAAGCCGATAGATATGCGGGTCGCAGCGGCGGCGGGGGCCCTCCGCCCCACGGCCGCCACCCTCCTCTTCTCGCCGCCGCACCGGCACCACCGCCGCCTCCTCCCGTCCCTCCGCTGCCTCGTCCCCTTCGCCCGCCGCCGCCGTCACTCCTCCACCGCCACGGTCGCTGACCCGACGCTGGGCGACGGAAGCGAGAACAAGGCGTCTCCGACGCCGGACGAAAGCAAGGCCGCCCGCCGACGCCGCGCCCGTGACTCCCCCGAGGGACTCCTCCGACACCAGCTTGACATGTGCTCCCGCCACGCCGACCTCACCACCGCGCTTCGCCTCTACGACGCCGCCGTCTCCCCGGCCTCCCCCGTCCCGCTCTCCCTCCACCACTACAACTGCCTCCTCTACCTCTGCTCCAACGCCGCCGCCTCAGACCCCGACGCCGCCCGTCGCGGCTTCGACATCTTCGCTAGGATGGAGGCCGACGGCGTCCAGCCCAACGAGGCCACGCTCACCAGCGTTGCCCGCCTCGCCGCTGCCACACGCGACCCCGCCATGGCCTTCTCCGTCGTCCGCCGCATGGCCCAAGCGGGCATACCACCGCGCCTCCGCTCGTACGGCCCCGCCCTCTTCGCCTACTGTGACGCCAAGGACGCCCACGGGGCCAGGCAGGTCGAGGCCCACATGGACGCCTCGGCCGTCCTGCCAGAGGAGCCCGAGCTCGCCGCTCTGCTCCGTGTCAATGCGGACAATGCCAGAGCCGATGAGGTGTACAGGCTACTGCACAGGACGCGCGCCCTTGTCAGGCAGGTCTGCGACACCACTGCTCAGGTCGTTGAGGCCTGGTTTCAGTCGGAGGCCGCGGCAGGAGCAGGGGTGGACGAGTGGGATCCCAGCAAGGTCAAAGAGGGTGTGGTGAAGGGTGGTGGTGGCTGGCATGGGCAAGGTTGGCTTGGCAAGGGGCAATGGAGTGTCGGCCGGAGCCAGATGGACAAGGATGGCACGTGCCAGCGTTGCGGGGAGAGGCTTGTCTGCATAGACATCGATCCACTGGAGACACAGAATTTTGCAAATTCGCTCACTGAACTGGCGAGCAAGCGCGAGGTCAAGGAGGATTTCCTGAGCTTTCAGGTCTGTCTTTCACCCTCTACTACTTACATCAGCGAGAGGTTGACAGGACAATTAATTATGCATCATACACCCAAATGCGGAAATAGTCGGCACTCTACTGTCACGTTTATTTATGGTCCTCTTGTTATCCCTTTGTTACACCATGCAACATATTTATTCTTCATTGTGTATGTTTGTAAGCTTCACGCTGAGCACCTGATGTCTGCAGCACTGGCTACTTCGCCATGGACCATTTGATGCTGTTATAGATGCTGCTAATGTTGGCCTTTACAATAGTAAAACTTTCAGTTTTTCTCAGGTAAGAGGCTTTTCTTCTGCAAAGTAGTAAAGCTGCAATCTGATTGTCCTCCACACAAGGGCGGAAACACACCACTAATGTTGCCTTTATTTTGCTTTCCTCTTAGGTGAACTCTGTTGTTGCTGCCATACAGAGAATAACGAGATCAAAGAAGTTGCCATTAATTATTCTTCATAGGAATCGTGTAAATAATGGTCCTGCAAAAGCTCCATACAATCAGAAGATTCTAGAGAATTGGCAGAACGCCGGAGCATTATATGCTACTCCACCTGGTTCCAATGATGATTGGTCAGCCCCCTTTCTGTTTAACCGAACAACAGTAAATCATCTGAAGTAAAAAAAAAAATTGAAAAGCTGGAGTGACCACAAGCAAATACGGGCAGACTGTTGTGGGTGTGACTTAGGTTATGATAGTGTTTGCTTTCTCCATTTAGTGGATTGGTATACCAGCGCATACATTTTTTTCTATAATTTCCATATCTGTTAAATTGACAATTTCCCATTCTACGACAGGTATTGGTTGTATGCTGCTGTCAGTTGTCGGTCGTTGCTTGTTACAAATGATGAGATGCGTGACCACTTGTTTCAACTTCTTGGCACTGGTTTTTTCCCCAGATGGAAAGAGAAACATCAGGTCTGTTTCTCATCACATAGCTGAGCCGTGAAATCTGTACTCTCTCGAATGTGCTGCTGCTCATACATTCAGGCATTGTACATTGTTGTTGAGGCCATAGGGAATAAAACAATCTCAGATTAATGACTAGCCCTTCGATGTTTTTTATGGGGGCCCTTTTCATTTGATAAAATTTTGACGTAAATAATCCTTGTGAACTTTATACAGGTGAGGCTAACTTTCTCAGGGCGTGGCCCTACACTTCACATGCCACCTCCTTATTCAATAGTCATTCAGGTAATGAATGTACATCTGAATCAAATATATATATCCCCCCAGTGGCCCAGTCCAAACACAAATCCGCTCACTGTCAATAACGTGTTAAATTAAACTGAATGGTAGAGTCAATGGATTTATTGGTGTTTGATATAGGAATCTGAAGATGGAACCTGGCACGTGCCAACAACAATGGGGGATGATATTGAAAAGCCACGGGAGTGGATCTGTGCTACCAGAAAAACTTGCAAGTAGGCTTTGCTAGATGGGATTCCAGTACTCACCATTTGTGAACCAAGAGGCGGCGGCATTGCTGAAATTTGGAGCGGCTTCATACGTGCCTGTTTAAGGTTCAGCATGCAAGTTGAAGGGACCAATATCCACTACAGGAAAGGTGGATATACCACAGCAACGCACGCTTGTTAGGTGTGGGCAAGTTTGCGGCATTTGCCCATGATTTTTGCTGTCACGGTGACAGTGACAATCGGCGGTTGTTTATTTGCATGATCTGTGTTGTACAAGTTGGGTCTCGGATAGAATACTGTGGCCTCTGTAAGGTTGGAATCAGGATGAGCTTGCATGACACAGCGAGGCATCCTCCATCATATCTAGTCTGGTGAGGAATGATTTGTTTTACATTAAAAAAAAAGAAGTATGTAGAATAATGCAGCACAGTCCAGAGTCCTGATTGACCTTATGCTTACACTGCGGGCCTGTTTGGTTGAAGCCTAAGTTTACCGTACTTTCTTGTTTAAGGTGATTAAACTTAGCCTTGCCACAAAAGTGTGGCAGAAAATTGTTCGAATAAACGTAGACATATGACATATGGATCAAATAATTACTAAGAAATTAGATAGACTTCTTAGCTCTAAGCAGTACTGTTGATGGCGTCCGTGACGTTATCCTTGTTTGGGCGGGGCAGCCAATAGAGGCAGGCCAGCTGGCGGCCGTGCTTCCGTGGATGGGGAGGCATCAGGCGGCCGTCGTCAACATTCCACAGCCACAAGCATCGGCAGAGCAGCCACGTCTCTCTTTCTCTCTCTCTCTCTGCTTCCTTCGACCGCCGCCGCCGCCAGAGAAATACAGAGCCCTGCTAGTGCTGGATTGGATGGGGGAGCCTGGGGGCCTATGCATCCTGGATTGAGCAGGCTTGTGCATGCGTTCCAGATTTCATCGTCCGAAGCATCAATGGCGTCGCACAGCGCCGCGCTCTGCTTCTCCTCCTCCTCCACGGCCGTGATCAGCAGCAGCAGGAGCAGGAAGATGACTGGTTTCCGGCTGGAACCGCCGCGTTTCTTGGTCGTCAGCTGCTACACCAGGACGGCGGCGGCAGACGTCTATTCGTCCCTGGTAATTCCTTCCCTGCCGTCATGGATCATCATGATTACTACCCCTCCCTTACCTTAATAGTAGTCGACACAGTAACAACAACAGCCACTGACTGATGCTCAGCTCAGGCGGCAAAGATATTAGGCCCTCCCACGACCTTCAACGCCGCGAAACTCAAGGTCGAGTTCGCCGGTGAAGAGATGATGCGGAGGAGCGAGAATTTCTTCCCGAGGGCCTACACCCTCACCCACTGCGACTTCACTGCCAACCTCACGCTCGCTGTCACCGGCTCCATCACCAGCGAGCAGCTTCGTAGCTGGCAGTCCACGCTGCAGAGGGACGACGTCGTCGCCGAGTGGAAGGAGATGGCCGCCGGGGAGATGACGCTCCACGTGCATTGCTACGTCAGTGGTGCCAACCTACTGCAGGAGCTCGCTGCCGGCTTCAGATACTACGTCTTCTCCAAAGAGCTGCCGCTGGTACGGCATCCCATTCTCTCTGTTAATGATATTATGCCCCAATCAAAAAAAAAATACTTTGATTCTATAATTCGTTCGTTTAGAAGAAAAAAAACTCTGACCTTTACTGAAAAAATACTACTAATTAATAAGGTCCTCAAGGCGGTGGTTTACGGCGACGCGGCATTATTTGCAGAGCGACCGGAGCTGATGGAAGCCAAGGTGTGGGTGCACTTCCACTCCAGCTCAAGAAAATACAATCGGATGGAATGTTGGGGTCCCCTCAAGGAGGCCACAAAGGTATTATTATAACTTGATCCTAATTTTAAAATTGAATCGGAGCTGTTGTCATAATAACAACAGATTTAAAATCTTTATTCTGAAGAGGAATTTACTTGATGATCGACTGAACGAGTTGCAAAACGCAATCACCAAAAGGCGAAGGAACTGGGGCCCAGAGACAATCTTCAACGCTCTAGTGGCCCTTCTACTTTGATAGTAACTCTTAAGAGCTGTCAGCCTATAGAGAGTGAGTGAGCATTTGTCGTTTATGTATAAAAGCATCTGGAAGATTGTTCATTCTTTTTCACTGCTGATGCGCAGACACAAATAATCTTGGAATGTACTCTAGAGTATCAATCTGGGCAGCTCCAGTTTGTAAGCTTGCCTCTTGTTTGAAATAAGCTTGCCTTTAGATTGTTTCCACTATCCATAGAATAGAATGATACTCTTAGCCCTTAGGTGACAGCAATTTTGAACTCTTCCAGATTTGAGCAAACAGTTACCGGGTCTTAGAGCAATTTTGAACATCCCTTGCTGATGGATCCTTGTAGTTGAGCGCGAGGGCGCACCTGGCCCTGAGCACGGCCGCCACGAAGGCGACCATGAAGCTGACATCCGCACTCCTCGCCGAGCCAAACACTCGCCGGGCGCCTACACCACACACTTCCCGCCTCCGGTGAACTCGTTCACCAGCAGCTCCTTGAAACGGCCACTCACCCGCCAGCCGCTAACACGATGGCCATCGCGAGCTGGAAACACCAGGGCGTACTACGAAATGCAGAGCACGGACGGCAGGGTGAGCTCGTCGAGGAGCGCGTCGACGTCATGAACAGCAACGTCTCGCGCACGGTGAGAGGACGTCACGTAGCTGGACAAGCACCGGAAGGTCGGCGCTCTGGACCAAGGCGCTCCTCGCCGGCGGGGACGACGGTGAGAGGAGGCCGGCGAGGATCTCGAGCAGCGTGGACTTGCTGGGGCTCACGATGGCGAGGAGCTCGCCAGGGCGGGCGCGGCAAGAGACGTCCCCGGAGCTGGACAAGCACCGGAAGGTCGGCGCTCTGGACCACGGCGCCGTCGACCAGCGGATAATAGAGGGAGTATTCAAAAGAGGAGGAGTATAAGCTGGACTCATTCATGACCTCAAAACATAGAAGAGTAACATAGAAGGATGCCCAATTAATAGCACCACTAGTGGGTCAGCTAAGTAACGTTCTGTTCAGCAGCAGCAGGTAAGCATTCGACACTACCAGACCAGTGCTGCATCAAAAGCATGAGTTCAGTTCTCCTATCATGCTAGTAAGTACATCCAACATCCAGCATATGAACAGAGACCTAGCTAGGGTAGCTGACCCAGCCGTCTCTTCCGCCTACTGTAGCTGACCCAAGTCCAAAATATCCCAACGCCAAGTAGCAATGCGAACAGAGCACATGGTTCCAGCTTTTTTGCTAAACTACAGTGATTAGTAAACAACCATCCACATCTTTTCAGTCTGCGGTTTATTTCACACCTCGCTTCCCTGCAAAACACATTCAAAGAAAATCTCTGAACAAAAAGCTTGCATAATAATCAAACAAGCATCATCTCTCAATAAAGACATTGGATTGGAACCAAGAAAGGGATTAACGTACTCAGATGCTTTCTACCGCGGCAATATCTGCTTCCGCACAGGCATTCAAATGCTTTGACGGGATGGTTATCATCATCAAAATCAATACCATAATCCTGAAACCAGGATTCATATTCAGTACGGAGCATGCACGGAACAAACAAACATCATATTATGAGCTGATCCAAGAAAAGGCAGAGCAGTACATGGCAAGGAAGCTTGTCACATGTATGATTAATCTATAGGAGAGAGAGAGAGACTGTATAATGCTATCGCTAGGAGGACATAATTACTGTATACACTAGCAGGTCCAGTTAAACAAAATAAAGACAACTTTATAACACACCAATCCAAATTTATTGAAGATTTACATGATGCATGAATTTTTTTTAAAAGCTCTAGTGCAGAATAAAAGGTTACTTCTGAGTAGAGCCATAACTTAAGAAAGCAAAATTCAGCAATGACGAGAGAGAATATGGCTGACTAGAACCAATATGGTGCTGGCACAGAACTGCCATAAGGAATTGAGATCTTGTTTCAGGAATTTAGGTTTAGCACTGCAGCAGAATGCTACAGAGTACAGACTACAAAGACATTGTCGGATAAAAATTTATAGAAACGTCAAAATAAATCACAGCAAGCAGGGATTGCAGGAGTGGCACCTTAACCTTTCTCAAGAGAAACAATTTAAATCATGAACATAAAATAATTAAATTATCTGCAGTTATTGATTTTGAAGGTCATATTTTTTTTCTAAACAAACACATGTCTTTGGATATGTGAACAGGAAGAATATAATGCATTAATATTTGATATTAAGAAACCACAAATAGCTTACCCATGTGAGCTCCTCAAATGCCTCCACTTTCTTTGTCGTGAAAAATGCAAGCTGTAGTTACGAAAGAAAAGGCGGAAAGAAACATTAACTTGGTTGTCTGCTATTCTGCTTTAACGATCTGGAACACATACACAACAATTTCAGAAGTCTTACATGATAATAGTGATGATCAGAGGTCTCCACTTCAACAGGGATCTCAACTAAGTTTGCATCATAGCACCTATGTAACATAGTATTACAACCAGAAAGAAAATGAGGGGGTAATTTTATGGCTTATGTTAGCTACCAAATAATACAAATATGAATGGGTAGGGGGGAATATTCAGAGCACACCTGTGGTTGACAAATCTCCCAACATTCCCGTAAAAGGTGGCATCCAGGCATACAGCTTTGTCGTCCTTAAGCACCTCCTCAGAACCCCAATTAGCATCCAGGAGTACCGGGTGCATATACCTACCATTGTGCCTGTTTCGTAATGTCCTTTCATGTAGCTCAGCATTTGTTAGCAACTCCCCAACATATTCACAGACAAAAACTCCTTTTGGAAGTTCATCAAGCGTGCGCAGGCCCCAACCCTTTCCTTCTTGTGTGAAAAACACCTGGGTGAAAAAGGATAAGAAAGTAATAGCAATTTAATGAACCAGCATCAGTAAAACCTGGGCATTTCATGCGAAAAATACAATCTTTAGTACAGAAAACATGGTACCAGAATACCCCCCCCCCCTTCCCCTAACACACGCGCACAGACACACATACACACAGTACCATCACTCACCCAAACAAAAGCAACCAAAAAAAATCAAAAGGGAAGTGCAGCATCGATATAAGTTCACAGAAGATCTTACCTGCAAATTGCATGTCATACCACGTTGAACAACACGGTTACCACATTGCATGTTACAACCGCATTTAGTCCAGCATTCCTTAATAAATTTCCTAATAAGATGGCCCCTGCAAGGCTCTGGTGAAGCGTCATTCCTGGACCTCTCAATGAGGCAAGATTTACAGAAAAACTTATGATGTTTTTCTGGGAATCGGGTCATAGAGACACATTCATCAAGGAATGCTGTCCTGACCAATCCATCTGGAGTATATGCAAATTCACCTCCAGTTTCTCTTGCACAGGAGCATGGTACAGGGCCAGACAAGCAGTTGCCAAAGCAGTCAGCACAGCAGTCCCCGTTGCCAATTTTTGCAACAGAGATGTTGACATGAGCCTTCCGGAAAACAAGGTTTCTTGGTGTATAATAAAAGAAAGATGGACATTTCTCTTTTCCGAATTCGTTTACCACTGATATCCTTACTCTTTCTTCTCCCTTTGATATATCAGAAACATCATGGATAGGCCTTAGGTGAGAAAGTGTTAGATGGGGCTGCTGAGCAACAGTTGTGTTTGGTGTACCGCTCTGTAAAGCTTCCATAACTAATGATTCTTCAACATATTGATCTTTCTCAGTTCCACTATTCATGCAGACAATTGGTTCCAAGAATAGGTCATTACGTGTCATTGACTGATTCTGCTGGTTTCTGCAATTGTCAACAGCATGTGCCTTTGTATTATCTTCTCCAGTATAATAATTGCCCATCTGTGAGACACACTGGCATATCTCATTCATGAGAGTGCCAATGGAAAAGTTAGGTGGGATAACCTTGTATAAGCGAGAGTATTTATCCTCAATCATCTTGAAAACTGCTTCCAAATCTGGCATTTGAAAATCCGATGGGTCTATGCTGCATTTTATTGACAACTTAACGTCACCCGTAGTGGACGATGCTACAACAGTGTGCAATGAAGGTGTTTCCGGCGTATTTTTAGCCGCGGATTCTGTGGCAGCGTTTTGCATCTCAGCTATGTGACCTAAAGCATTTTCCTGTACTTGAGGTTGCTTCATCCTGGTGTTCATAGGATCCACAAAGGAAGTAGAATCCACCCTTGTTCTACAACTCTGATCTGGCCTGCCTTTAGAACCTATATAATGTTCAGTGCAACCCATCAGAACAAGGATACTATCCATAACAACCAACAGCAAGAATATGTACTCATTTACAATCAGGGTGATCACTAAAAATGAAAAAAACTAATCAATGTCGTGATGCACTGTTGTGAAATGCTCTGATGCATAATGAAATATGAGAATCTCTGTGGCACAAAGAATAGATGAACATCGTATGAGAATGATGTATGCAAACCTGAAATCTTTAATGTACACTGAGTGGGTGGAAGCAATGCCAGAGGACGTGCTACGTCTGAGGAGGAGCTGATGTTGAGCGGATGGGAAATAGTGCCACCTTGGTTATTCTGGCAGCTCGATACAACAGCATTATATTGGATGGCATCCGTATCAGGTTCAGTCTTGGGCTCTTTCAAAAATACAGCATGTTGGAAATCTTCATCCATCATCTGCCTTGCCTTCTTATGGGCAGGAACGGAAGAAGGCTTACCATCTTCTGTGGATTGACGTGATCGAGTCAAGGCCCTGGTTTGCAGACGGTTCGGCTCGGGTGAAGCACCTAGAGGTGAGATGTCATCATGTGATTCCATTGTGGATGGGGGTGACCGGGGATCAATAGAGCAACCTGCTGTGAAATTAGCAATGGTGGCGGGCCTCTTGATGCGAGGTTCATCAGTTTCACAATCCAGGTCACATGAACTGCCAATGGTGGCAAGAGGAGTAGATACAGGGTCGTGTGGAACCACTGCTGTACTGTGCCTGCAGTGCTCACGTTCCCCGTTGTCCTGAACCCCGGCGAAATGAGATGGATGGATCAGAAGGAAAATCTTAATGAATCTAGCAGGATCGGTGTAGGAAATTACAGTACTTACTTAATAAAGAGATTGTTTTTCAGTTGGGTGAGAAGTACAGTACAGGGTTTAGGGTTTAGGATACCTGGGAGCGATCGCGGGCGTCGAGGATGGCGTCGGCGAGGGCGCGGTAGGACTCGTCCTCTATGGGCTCCCAGCTGTTGTCGAAGAGATTGAGGAGGCTCTTGAGGACGGGGGTGGCCTCCTTCTTTGAGAAGCCCAGATCCTTCATGGCGTCAAGGGCGCGGCGTGCCCGCTCCTTGCCGGACCGGGAACCCATCCTCCTCCCTATCCGGCTGTTCGCTCGGTCACTCAGGCGAGGAAGGAGCGAAGGGTGGAGAAGAGCTGCATCACATCACATTGCTAGGGTTTCGAGGAGGCCGGAAGCGGAAGGGGAGAAGGCCGCGAGTCCGATTTAATTAAGGTTCTGGGTTCAAATCTCACTCTCAGCCTTTCGTATACGTGCCAAACGTTTTTATTATTTTTGCCAAAACATGAACAAACAGAGATCAAATTCTTATATACAGCCCGTGCAGTAGTGATTTACAACTATTATTATAGTAATTGATCACTGAAATAAACAGAGGCAATCTGTTCTAAATAACGAATATGTAACACATAGTCGATAAGGAATAAAGGTAATGATTCATGTGCAATCTATTATTTGATGCAATACTGTAATTAAGTGCTCTCATCTCTTGAATTCTTATCCTACTGTGACTGCATTTTTACACATAAATCCTCTATTTGCCCACAAGCTGGTGGAATGATTTATGTGTAAAAATGCAATCAACAAAAGATGAAAATCCAAGGGATGAGGGTATTTGATTGCATAATTGCACCAGATGCTAGATTGCACAACAGTAGCTGCCAAGAAATAAAATCTCAATCTCAAAGAAAATGAATTTACGATCTTTTTTTTTGAAGAAAACTTCATTTTCGGTAAAATCGAAGGCTAATTCTCTTGACAATTTGATATGGTAGAAACTTTTCTCCAAACTTAAATATAACTATGTAATACATAGCAGATAAGGATTATAAGCTCGATCTCGGAAAAAAATAAAATTGCGAGTCATTTTTTTGGAGAAAATTTCATTTTCGATAAAATATAAAATACAAGGTCGATCTCGGAGAAAAATAAATTTACGGTCATTCTTTTAAAGAAAACTGCGTTTTCGGTAAAATCGAAAGCTAACTCCTTTGAATTCACGAGAAAATTTAGAATTTTTAAAAATTCCTGAAAACTTTCATATGGATACGTAAGAGATATACAACATAGAATACAAGGTCGATCTAGAAGAAAAATAAATTTACGGTCATTCTTTTCAGGAAAACTGCGTTTTGAGTAAAATCGAAGTCTAACCATTTTGAATTTATGCGAAATTTTGAAATTTTTAAAATTCATGAGAACTTGCTTTTGGTATGTAAAGCATATAAAATATGAAATACAAGCTCACTCTCGAATAAAAATGAATTTATGGTCATGTTCTGGAAGAAAACTGCGTTTTGAGTAAAACCGAAGGATAACACCTTTGAATTGACGCAAAAAAAAATAAAAGATTTTTTTTGAATTCCCGAAAACTTATGTCATAAGTAGTTTAGGGCCGATCTTCCGAAAGGTATTGAATAAGTCGATTGATGGAGATCTCGACGTTGATGATCTGAGTCTCTCGAGTAGAACATGAAAAACCCCTCAATCACTACACCACCGCTCTGTTGGTTTATCAGTCGTGTTGCACACGACTGACCTCGCCAAGAAGGCTGATTCCTGTAAGTGCAACCGAAAACACAAGCAAGAACATAGAAGACATGATCTGAAATCGCGAAGTTGGGGTTTCACAAATCGTAAACACGGCGATAATATTAATCTAAGCAAAACCCATCGAATATGGTCGGCGGCTGCAATATTTAAATGCTAGGGTTCGGCCAAAACACTCTGAGACGCGTCTCTAATGGACTCATACAGGATACAAGGCCCGATTTGGTGGCACAACACCGGACAAAAATTTGGACTCGACTTGTTTCGACAATGCCTGATGACTCCGAAGGATTTTGAGATGGTACTAGAGCCATTGGAAAGTTTATCTTCTCCTCTTTTGTGCATATGGAGAACATCGAAAACAGAGTCTGCATGCATCATGTGTGTCCGTTTTAGAGTGGATTGTTCCTAGACTCCGAGTTGAACTCGAGTCCGAGTTGTAAACTGATTCCATCAACTTGTGGGCGTCCCAACTGGTTCTCCACATTCCCAAGGTCTCTTCCCTTCGCTTGTTGATCCTTTCTGTTGTTCTTAATAAAAATTAAATCATCACATCATAATCTATTCTCAAACTCATATGCAAAGGAAGTTAGGAACGAGTTCACCTGCTGATTTATTAACCGTGCTCGTGTTCTTATGGTTGGTCCTTGCAGTTCAATGTGTGTCTCCGCTGTTTTGATGTTCTCGTCATTATGTATGCCTACATAATACATATACAACATGGAATAAAAGTGCGATATCGAAGAAAAAAGAATTTACGGTCATTTTTGGAAGAAAACTCCATTTTGAGTAAAATTGAAGGCTAACCCATTTGAATCACGCAAAAATAAAAAAAATTCACGAGAACTTATGTATGAGTACTTAATGCATATAAAACATGAAATACAAGCTCGATCTCGAGGGAAAAATGAATTTACGGTCATTTTTTAGAAGAAAACTTTGTTTTGAGTAAAATCAAAGGCTAACCCCTTTAATTCATGCGATTTTTTTAATTCCCTAAAACGTGCGCACAGGTACGTAATATGTATACAACATGGAATACAAGATCGATCTCAAAGAAAAATGAAATTATGATCATTTTTTTGAAAGAAAACTGTGTTTTAAGTAATATCAAAGCCTAATACCTTTGAGTTCACGCGAAAATTTGATTTTTTTAAAAATTCCCAAAAACTTACGTATAGATGCATAATACATATAAAACATGGAATACGAGCTCAATCTCGAAGAAATATGAATTTACGGTGACTTTTTGAAAGAAAACTTCGTTTTGAGAGAAATCGAATGCTAACCCCTTTGAATTCACGCGGAAATTTGATTTTTTTAAAAAAATTGGGAGAACTTATGTATGGGTACATAACACATATAAAACATGAAATACAAGCTCAATCTTGAAGAAAAATGAATTTACGGTCATTTTTTGGAAGAAAACTGCATTTTGGGTAAAATCGAAGGCTAATCTCTTTGAATTGACGTGAAAATTTGAATTTTTTGAAAATTCCCAAAAACTTATGTATGTATACATAATATATAAATAGCATGAAACACAAGCTCAATCTAGAATAAAAATGAATTTACGGTCATTTTTGGAAGGAAACTACGTTTTGAGGAAAATCGAAGGCTAATCTCTTTAAATTCACGTGAAAATTTGAAATTTTTGAAAATTCCTAAAAACCTATGTATGGTTGCATTATTCATATAAAACATGGAATACAAGCTCGATCTGGAAGAAAAATTAATTTATGATCATTTTTTGGATTCACGTGAAAGTTTAAATTTTTAAAAAAATTCCGAAAACTTACGTATGGCTATGTAATGCATATACAACATGAAATACAAGCTCAATCTCGAAGACAAATGAATTTACGGTCATTCTTTGGAAGAAAAGGTGGGTGGAAGCCCCTCGATCCAGTTGGCTCCATGTTTTTTCAAGCGCTTATATGTGCGCGTCTTGAGTCTTTTTAGGATTTCTGCATTTGCTCTCTTAGCTTGGCCATTGCTTGCCGGGTGAGCTACAGAAGCGTAGCTGACTTGAATGCAGAGGTCTTCGCAATATCCTTGAAATGCAGAACTTGTGAATTAGTTCCCATTGTCAGTTATGATCTTGTTTGGGACTCCAAATCTGCATACTATGGACTGCAAGAAGTTGATAGTTGATTGCTTGTTTATTGTCACAACTGGAGTTGCTTCCGACCACTTGGTGAACTTGTCAATCGCGACATACAGGTACTTGTAACCTCCGATGGCTTTTGGGAAAGGTCCCAAAATGTCCATGCCTCACACAGTGAATGACCATGTAGGAGGTATCATTTGTAGTGGTTGAGCTGGTGTGTGAATTTTCTTCGCATGGAACTGGCATGCTTCACATTTCTTCACTAGCTCGGTTGCATCCTGGAGTGTTGTAGGCCAGTAAAAACCATGTCGGAAGGCTTTACCGACCAACGTGCAGGAAGACGCGTGGTTCCCACACTTGCCTCCATGGATTTCCGCGAGGAGCTCGCGACCTTCTTACCTTGTAATGCACCTCATTAGGACGCCATTGACACCACGCCGGTAGAGATTCCCTTCTACCAGTGTGTATCTTTTAGCCAATCTGACTATTTGGTCAGCAGATACATTGTCTTCAGGAAGGATGTTGCCTTTCAAGTAGCTCCGGATCTTCGAGATCCATGCATCAGAGCTAACTTGAGCTTCTGAGTCTTGCATGTTGGGTTGCTCAGAGCTTCCTGCAGCACCTACGACCCTTGATGGACGCCATGCTAACAGGGCCATCGGGACCGCCAGCTTCGAGGTGCTGGTCTTGCCCCCTTCGCTCAGTTTGGCAGGCTGAGATGTTGGTCTTGACAATCTCCGGATGAAGGTTCCGTCGGGAGCCGGAGCTTCGGTTGAAGCTTTCGTCGAGAGTTCGTCAGCTTCAGCATTGTTGAGACGCTGGACATGGCAAAGATCAAGGACTTAGAAATCATTCTGAAGCTTCTGGACTTCAAGAAGATATGCAGCTAGTTGAGGGTTGTTGCAGCAGCATTTTCCTTTAACTTGTTTTATAACGAGCTGCGAATCACCCTTTGCCAACAGCTGCTTGACACCATATGATAGTGCCACCTTGAGCTCATAGATTAGTGTTTCATACTCCGCCATGTTGTTGGTCGCCTTGAAGTCAAGGTGAACCATGTAGTTGACCTTCTCCCCGGTCGGAGCGAGGAGAAGGACTCTAGCTCCGGCCCTCTGCTTCTACACGGAGCCATCGAAGTAAAGAGTTCAGTGAGGCTCAGTGAATACCGGAACCTTGGGTTCCGGTTTCTGCTCACTGGGCCCCCCGGGATTTGATGGAGAGGGGGTCCATTCCGCCACAAAGTCTGCCAATGCTTGACTCTTGATCGCTTGTGTTGGGACAAATTCAAGATCGAACTCGGCCAATTCCGTTGCCCACTTTGCGATGTTCCCAGTAGAATTGGGGTTATGCAAGATTGGACGCAGTGGATAAGAGGTTACCACTGAAATCTTGTGAGCTTGGAAGTAGTGACGAAGCTTCCTAGAGGCGGTAAGAACTGCTTAGAGTAGCTTATGCACCTCTAAGTATCAATTATTGGCGTAATGGAGTACCTCGCTGATGAAGTACACTGGGCGATGGACTGTCCGGACCCTCCCGGAGGGGCTCAGAGCTTCCTCCTCATCAACGCGGACCCTCCCAGAGGTGTCCAGACCTTCTTCGGGGACCTCCGGGTTCCTGCTAGTGGAACCTGGAGCTTCTTCTGAAGCGACCTGGACCTTCCCGGAAAGGTCCAGATCTTCTTGTTCAGCAACAGTACCTCCTTGTGGATCCGGGTCTGGGGGTTGGGACCCAGACTCGCCTTCAGTTAGCTCCGGACCTTCCCGGAGGGGTCTGGATTCCTGAACTGGGGATGGTTCTGGTCTTTCCGCAACCAGGACCATGCTGACAACTTCGTCAGTTGCTGAAATGTAAAGCTGAAGTGGCTCACCAGGATTCAGAGCTACCAAAGTTGGTAGAGTGGTGAGGAGCTGCTTCAGCTCTTGGAATGCCTTTTCTGCTTCTTCAGACCATTGGAATGGTCCGGACTTCCTCAATAATTTGAAGAAGGGTAGCGCCTGTTCTGCCAGTCTTGAGATGGACCGGCTGAGGGAAGCTAGACATCCAATCAGTTTTTGGACATCCTTGATGCGAGCTGGTGGTCGCATGTCTTCAATAGCTTTAATCTTCGCCGGATTCGCCTCTATTCCTCCGTGGTTCACCAAGAATCCAAGAAGCTTCCCAGAGCTAACCCCAAAGACACACTTTTCTGGGTTCAGCTTCGTGTGGGTGATTCGCAACTTGTCGAAGACAGCTTGCAAGGTGTCAAGAAGTGACTCCTTGTTCTTGATCTTGACGACGATGTCATCGAAGTACACTTCCACTGAGTCTCTAATAAGCTCTCCAAAAGTTTTGTACATAGCTCGCACAAACGTTGAAGCCACGTTTTTTAGACCGAATGGCATGACAGTGTAACAATATAATCCATCTACTGTGATGAAGACAGTATGCTCTTCATCTTCTCTAGACATTCTGATTTGATGATACCCAGAATATGCGTCTAGGAAACACACTAATTCACACCCGGTGGTGGAATCCACTATCTGATCTATTCTAGGTGGTGGAAATGGATCCTTTGGGCATGCCTTATTCGGTGTTGTGTAGTTGATACACATCCGAAGCTTCCCGCTGGCCTTGGGTACAACGACTGGATTTGCTATCCATTTTGGGTGGAAGACTTCTCGGATGAATCCAGATTCAAGCAACTTCTTCACTTCTTGACGAATGAAGTTTTGTCGCTCTACTGATTGCTTCTGAAGCTTCTGATCTACAGGCCGAGCATCAGGAGAAATCTTCATATTATGCTCAATCACCTCCCTAGGGATCCTATGCATTTGTGACGGTTGCTAGGCAAACACGTCAACATTAGCCCAGAGGAAAGTGATGAGTGTGAGTTCCTATTTGTCATTCAGACCTCCCGATATACGAGTGGTCTGAGAAGCGTGTTGACGACTGTTATATACCAATTTCATATGTCAATCTAACTCAATTATGTGAAGGATTTGTCATTTCTTGCACACATCACCTTTCTATATAACCCAATTCCACTTGGACCTAGAGAAATATGTGTATGCAGCATTTTATGCAGGAAATGAGGAAATGTAGATGGACCAATCCTATAAAATATCATCCCAGCCAATCAGGTGATGACATGTGGCATCCCATGGATCAAATGGCCCACAAACAAAAGTATCCGAGGAGATCCAACGGTGTTGCACCCATATACATCAAGGGGGCCCTCCTGGAAGCCACCTGGAGGAAGCACTCCCCGAGGGGAGCCTTGACCAGGTCGGCCGAACCAGGGGTTCGGTCGACCTCTTCCTGGCACCAAACTCGGTCAAACGACACGTGTTGGCTCCTCCCGGCTCCCTGGAGTCAATGGTGACTGATTCACGCGCTTTTGGTGGCGGGAATCGACCTCAACACTAGTATAAATAGGACCCCCTACCCCTCACTTCAACACACACCACTTGAGCTTCATCTCTATTGTATACACTATCATCCATAGTCTTAGAGGAGTTAGGTTGTAGAGAGGAGAGTCTCTAGTCCCAAGTCCAAATTGGGAAAGGAGTAAGGAGTCTCTCTCTTCCCAATCCTACATTGGGAAAGGTATGGCTCATGTATTCTTTCTTGTAATTGTGACTTTATGCATAATAAAGATGGTATCTTTAGTCTCTACTTATACATATACTTGGGCAAAGCGTTTCTTGTTTGATTGTGGAGTCCATGTATGTGGAAGGTATAGCTCCTATGACTATTTCATCATGAACATATCTCATTATCATAGAACTTACAGACCCCCACTATAGTCTAGTTAATTATAACATAACTAGGTTAGTATGGATAATTATGTTGTGTATCAACATTGGTTCAATGATGATTCAATTCATTGCCTTAGGATGTATTGTGTCTAGGCTCTTAAGGTAATTACTTAATATGCTAGCATGGTGCTAGGATAGCTAAGTAGCATTGGATGTCTCGTAGACCCACGGATTGAAGAGGTAGGCAGTAGGTGGTGATAGCCCTATCTTTCCTTTATAATCATCCACGTTCGGCTATGCCACAGGCTCTTGGCGGGAGTCACCATAGTATTGCTAGGGGTAAGCCCGTGCCCGATGTGTTGAACCACATAACATAAGTATTCACTGTTGATCTAGCTTATGGATAATTAGTTTAGGCTATGTATATGTACAATAGAGCATAGTAGGAGTACCTCCATAACTCTCAATCTTAACTAACCTCTAGGATCCTATTACCCCCCTTAGACTTGAAAGCTTGTGTGTGTGTCATACTACCTTCACTATAATTTTATCCATCCTTACTAGATTCTTACCTAGACCTTTCTACCCTTTCCACTTGATGATTGTTATATATCTTCCCTGCCTTCCTTTGGGATCAAATAAATGACACCCTTAGGAATACTCCTAAGGGGAAATGCTACAATGATACTTCTGTGCGCTTGCGGAATTCACTCTGTGATCCAATAGAACCATTAATAAGCATTTCTAACACATCAGTTGGAGATGTTTAGTTAATGGTACATAAGTAATACCAACAAGCATTTCTGGTATCATTGCCGGGGATGATTTGTTAGTATATCTTAGGAGCCGTCAACACAGTGTCAGAACCAATTTGGACGACTTTGATGGGAATGTCGATGTCGTCGATTGGTTGCACATGAGGTGCGGAGGTTGAGCCTCGATGACGAATGCTCGGGGGCTTCGGAGCTTGCTCCTTTCCAGATTCTTCCTCCTGCGCTGTAGCAAGCGCGTGGAGTTCTTCCAAAGTTGTAACTCCAGCGGTGCGATCTCCACGGATCCAGAGAACGCCTGAGGGTGTTGGCATCTTCAACACCAAGTAGCCATAATGAGCAGTAGCCATGAATTTGTACAAAGCTAGCCTACCCAAGATGGCGTTGAATGGCAAGTTTATTTGTGCCACGTCGAAGACTAACTTCTCGGTCCTGTAATTCTCCCGAGGCCCAAAGGTCACCGGGAGAGTAATGGCACCGAGTGGGGTTATGGCCCTCGGACCTACTCCTGAGAAAGGTCGGGAGGGGCAAAGATCCGAAGGTCGGAGCTAAAGCTTAACAAAGGCTTTGAAGCTTATGAGGTTCAGCCCCGAACCTCCGTCCACCATTACGTGGTGGAGCTGGATGTTGTCGATGGTCGAAGATACCATCAATGGAAGTTGGCTAGCCCCGATCATGTTCCGAGGACAGTCCGAAGCATCGAAGGTGATGGCAGTATCCATCCACTTTCGATGAGGCTCCGCCGTGGCGGTGGGAGCTATAGAGGCCATGTCCCGCCGTATTGTCTTGAGAACACAGCGGGAAGTGATGCCCCACGAACCACCAAAGATGGTGTTCATGGTCTTCCGACGCTCGTTGTTGGAGACGTCGGAGTCGTCGTCGACGGAGGTGTAAACATCCTTCAAGACCTTTTTGGGGTCTTGAAAGCCTAACTCCTCTTCCGCCGGAGCTTCGTCGACTTTTTGTTTCCCTTCCCTTTGACGAAATGAAGTTTCTTCCCGGCGCATGTTGTAGCGCTCAACAAAGTTCTGGACCTCTCGACAGTTTTCTAGGTTGTGACTATCCGTCTTGTGTATGGGACACCACATCTTGGAGTTGCCACCATCTTCAAACGACGGTCGAGGTCGTTTCTCAGGGCGTGACCCCCGGTCACCCGGAGCTGCGGCAATTGTAGCAGTAGGTGTGCCGGCCGACGACTTCTTCTTGCCGTTGGATTTTTTCTTCTTCTTGCCACTCCAGGAGGTAGTGGCTTCACCCTTTGAGGACTTTTTGTCGGCCTCCAAAGGTGGTTTGTAGTGCATTTCACGGTCCTCCGCAGCCTTGGCACACTTGTCTGCCAAGCTGAAGAGTTCCGTGACGCTGGTGACTTCCTTGGTCGCCAACTTCTCCAGCATTTTCTTATCTCGAATGCCCTGTCTGAATGCTACAATAACAGAAGCGCTTGAGATATAAGGATTGGTATTTTCTACCTGGGAGAACCTTTGGATGAAAGATCGCAAGGACTCTCCCCCTTTTTGCTTGATAGCAAAAAGATCCAGTTTTGTGCCTGGTTGGGAGTATGAGCTCCCGAAATTGGCGGTGAACTGTTGGCACAACTCCGCCCAACTATTGATAGAGTCAGGCGGGAGGCTCATGAACCAAGACCTGGCGGTCCCAGTCAAAGCCACGGGGAAATAATTGGCCATCACAGCCTCATTGCCCCCAGCCGCAAGGATAGCAGTGGAGTAGATTTGGAGAAACTCGACGGGGTTGATAGTCCCGTCAAATTTATCAAGCAAATGAGGCCGGAATTTCTGCGGCCATCTGACCATGCGTAGGTGCATGGCCAAGGCTGAACAGCCTCCTCCTACTCCCTTAGGAGCAGGACTGTACCGAGCCTCTCGCCTCTCGCGAGCACGCTCGATGTGGACACAGTCGTCCTGTTGCCGGTAATGACGATCGAGCTCCGCCCGGAGGTCGTGAGTCAAAAGCCTTGTGACCGTGTGAGTACGCCGCTCCCTGGAGGGCAACAATGTCGCCTGTTGAGATGCAGCACGTCTCCGATGCTGCGATGCTTGTGAACCGAGTCTACCCGACACGGTCGGACGCTGTGATGGGGCCCGCCCTGAGGGGGGAGGACCTTGATTGCTGATGCCATCGACTCCTGTTGCAACCAGATGCTCCACATCAGCTCTCCACTGCTCCATCGCACCCTGGGGTGCTCCTAGAGGTGGTGGATGTTGGAGAAGAGCACACGCAGCAATAAGCGCATCTTTAGGGTTGTTGTTTGTTGATGTAGTGATCGACGCAGACGCCCCATCTCGATGTCCGGGTTGATTCACCGGAGCAGACGGTGGAGGCGGTGGCATGACTCCTGCTGGAGCTATAGCACCTACTGGCTGCTGCATGTTGGAGGGATTGCCTGCAGCAGGTTGCTCAGCGTGGTTACCATTGGATGATCCAGCAGCAGAGTTCACCATCTTGGAATCTCAGGCACCCCCCTACCTGACGCGCCAAATGTCGGAGTCTGGTTTCGGCAATTCTCCTGGTACTACTGTTAGTAGCCCACGGAGTTTCTTAGTTCGGTTGGGGCGCGCGGAGATTCAGAACAAGATGGCGATTTGACCCGAGGATTTACGTGGTTCGGGCCACCTGAGCGTAATATCCTACTCCACGGATGTGTTGTTGTTGTATTGGGCGTATGAGCGTGCGAGTGCTCGAGCCAGAGAGTCAAAAAAAATCTCCTTGTGTATCGTTCGACCAGTCCTTTTATAGTACCAAGGCTGACCGTTACATTGTTATCCTGGCCCGACATGTGGCCATGGCAGTTACTGATGCCTAATACACAATTCATGTGCTTAATACCCCTTAATAGCATGGTAATGCCCCTTAATGGTGGCGTTACTGGTATTAAGGGTCACCCGATCGTGTGTCATTAAGATGGCGTTAATGACACATAATTAGGTCTTGAAATCTTTAATGTCCCTTGAAGGTCCGAGCCGTTGGAGATTCACCAATCCGCCTTTGAGGTTGAAGGTCCCGCAATTGGACACGTGGTAGCTTTAGAGCTTACCGTCTTGGACGAGTAGATCCGGTGCTGTTGTACACGTGTCGGTACCAGAGCTTCCCTCTGTCGGGGGTTAGGTTTGGGGGTGCCACACGGGTATCTAGTCCGGAGCTTTTCCATGTATGGGTTGTAGCTCCGGTTTTACGATACACGTGGCGGCACTAGGACTAACCATATGAGGGAGGCAAGTCCGGTTCCGAGTGACACGTGAGGCCTTCAGAGGTCTTCAACCCAGATAGATGGAGTTCTTTTGCACTCTTTGCATGTCCAAGGGGTATCCGGTACGTAGGGTACCGATAGGGCTGCTCACAAGTTGAGGCTCCCACAAATCAATACAATGAGGAGCACACGAAGTTCAACTCACACAAACACCAAAACACAATCACAATGTGCAAAGAGATCAAACTGAGAGCCCAAGCGCGATGATCTTCCTTCACTCTCCTTCCCAAACCCTAATATCTTCAAGATTTGGTCTTAGAGGGCTAGTAGGACAAGTAGAAGACTTTGGAAGGCTCTTGGTCACTTGTGGTGGCGCTAGGTTTCAAGGCTTGTTCCAATGAGGTCGGGGGTCCCCTTTTTATAGGGGTCCCAAGTCCCTTCTGCTGACCTCAGCGGAAGGGCGGACTAGTCTGGCCACTGGCCTCAGACTAGTCCGGCCCAATAGGACCACTGACCTCTGGTCAGGTCCCGACAGCTGTCACACTACGCGGCGATCGTCACGCTACCTGCCAAATTTCCAAATTCAAACGATCACTAAACAACGGACTAGTCCGATCCAAAACGGACTAGTCCGAAGTAGGACAGAAGGGTTTAGTCCGTCCCAAAACAGACTCATCTGGGTAGGCCCGGACTAGTCCGATCACAGGGGGCACACTAGTCCGGCCTTCTAGGGTTTCTCTCGGTTAATCTCACTAAGTATCAAACAAACTAGTCCGTACCCAAACGGACAAGTCTGAACCTTTCCAGAGAGATTTGGTCCATACAAAAATGGACAAGTCCGGTCTTTTGGGACTTAGCTCCAAATTCACTAAGAGTCACTCCAGAGACGTTTGGTCCCTCTGAAAACGGACTGGCCTGCTAGGGTTCGGACTAGTCCGACCTCTTAGGGTCTTTTCTCATTTTTAGCTTTTCACTTATGTGTTTCTCTCAATCACCACTTTGAGCCCCTTAGAATGATCTCAATGCACATGATACATCCACCCTCTCACATGACACGGCTCATATAAGCTCAACTTTATAGAAACCCTAATTTCTACTCTTGAGCCTTTGATGCACGTTATGTCCCTTTCCTTTTTGAAGGGTTTCATCTCATTTCAATCATTGTACCTGTGCTTAGGGTCAACTTAGCTCATTAGACTCTTAATTGTTGTCATCAATCATCCAAAACCCACGGGGATGACTAGATGTACTTTCACAACTACCTCCGGCTCAGCGACCGGAGCTTCGATCATCTCCGTCTCAGTAGTCGGGGCTTCAATTGCCTCCGGCTCAACGGACACGGCATCAACGACTTCCGGCTCAAGGGCCTAAGCTTCTGGCGTCGTTGACCCCGCAACAACTTCTGGTGCGGTAATCGGAGCTTCGGTAACCTCCAGCTCAGATGTCGGAGCTTCCGACATCTCCAACTCCTACACAAGAGCTTCAACTTCTGGTGTTGTCTCCAGGGGTACATCTTCAACCTCTCCCTCCGTGGTCCGGCACTACCACGGGAGCTAATGGCGTCTCTTCTGGATCCAAGACCACGACAGCTAGTGTCGGAGCTGGTCGAGTCCTCAACCACCACTTGAGGGGGCTTGATAGTTGGAGCCGGAGCCTCAGCTTGCACAGCCCCAGTCGCTGCGACAGAGGCTGGAGCCTTAGACCCCAAATTTTACGCCCTGCAGTCAACGAATCAGAAGATTCAAAACATGATAAAAACAAGAGTGGCAAATCAAGGTGAAAAAGCAAAGCTTACCTTGGGAAGCTACCGTCCCAATCGGCACGGAACCTCTTCGCCGGAGGCTAGGAGCCTGAGCTTGTCGTGATCGGCATGGAAGGAGCTCCAGAATGTTGCCCGGAGCCTGCCGTCATCATTGGTGATGCCTTAGCCGAAGTCTCCCTCGACCGGGAAGAACCTCCGGACCTGGAGCCCCTCGCTGGTAACGGGACCAAAGTAGACTGTCCTGAATTGGCGCCTCTTGAGGACGCTGGCACCGGAGGAGGTGTAGCCGCAGAAGACCTCCCTCGCCGGGGAGAAGGGGCTGTTGTGGATGGAGCAGGCCTGACGAACCTTCCATCAGCATGCTTCAGCTTCCTCTCCCGGCTGGAAGGTTCGGTTGGCTCTTTGCCCTTGCCCTTGCCGATGTCTTCAACCCTCTGGCTTGGAGCAGAGGTGGCCACCTCCTCGGAAGCTCCGGGGATTACAACCCTGGAGGTCCGGCGTTGTTCTACCACGCCAAGGTCATATAGCGCCGACATCTTCCTCCGGAGCTCCCTGCTAATCTCTGGAATCATATTTAAGGGAAGGAAAGCTGCCGGCGGAGCCAAGTCGTCGCCATCGACAAGCCCATGCTGAAATTTCTTGAGATGGAGCTTCAAAGCTTCATCATCTAAGTTGGATTTCAAGCCGATTCAATCCGGTCGTCATCCATCACACTATTGAGAGCCTAGGCAAGCTTCTCCCTCTTCCTCAGTGGAGCCCACCTGTTCACCCAGAAATTTTCGAAGACAATCTGAGGGGTCACTCCACCCTCCACACATTCTCGGATCCTGTTCAGGATAGGCTTAAATGCATCTAACAACTTCGGAACTACGTTCCAGGCCTCAGTGTCGACATTGGGGAGTCCTTGGGGGAAGCTCCAACCTTTCGTGGTCATCCACTGCAATGACAATCCAATCTTTCTTCCAGTCATCCCATTTGCCTAAGGGGAACAACTTTAAGTACTTGAAGGGGCAATTCTTGCGCTTCACAAAGTAATAGAAGCCAACCAACTCTGTCCCCTTGCCGGTGGTATGAGTTGTGAAGAAGGTTCGGAACAATTCGACACAGGGAGGCACACCCACCCACATCTCATAGAAATGGACGAAGGTGGCCACGAGCAGAAGGGAGTGCAGGCCGATGTGATGCAGTTGGAGACAGTAGAAGTCCAGCAGCATCGGGATTATGCTTGAGAATGGTGAGATAAGTCCCACCATGACATATGCCAAAAAATACACCATCTCCCCGCAGCGCTCCTTCTTGAAGGGGAGCTTGCCGGCGCGGACTAGTTGGTTGAAGGAGTCACTGGACCATCCCATGAAGGTCCGAACCTTCATCAGATTGTCTTTGCTCTGGATGTGGCTCTTGGGAAGACCCAACTCCATCGCGGCAAAGTGGAGCAAAGGAAGGGTGTCGGTACCCTAGGAACCGTACACCCCTTGAGATTACAAAGATCTCAAGGGAAAGTCATCTAATTGATTTGAAGACCTTCGAAGGCCCACATGTCAGACATAAATGGACCCGCTTCTCCAACATGGTTAGTCCCAGGATTGCCACATGTACAATCAAACCGGAGCTACTGCCCACAAGGGGGAAGCTCCGGGCTATGTACCAAAATGGCACCCCCGGACCTAACCCCAGACCGAGGGAAGCTCCGGAACTGACACGTGTCAGGTAGCCCCGGAGCTATTTGTTTCCCACAGTACGCTCCAGAGCTGCCACGTGTCCAACCGTCGGATCTTCAGCCTCTAACCTCCGAAAACTCCACAACGGCTCCGGATCTTCAAAGGGGAATCAAGGACTTCAAGACCCGATTAAGTGTCATTAATACCATATTAATAACACACGATCGGACGACCTTAATTACCAGTAACGGTGTTGTCAAAGCCCATAACTCGGTCATTAAGGGCAATTAAATGTGTTGAATGTGTATCAATATCAGTAACCGCCGGGGCCACATGTCGGGCCAGGCTAACTTGTAACGACCTGCCCTTGTACTATAAAAGGACAGGCCGACGATACATAGACATACCCCAGACATTCTACACACGCTCAAGACACTATACGCTCACTCTACACTCTGAACTCACTTTGAGCTCAGACAACCAATACAACACCAACACACCCCGTGGAGTAGGGTATTACGCTCAGGCGGCCCGAACCATATAAATCTCCGTGTCTCCTGTGTCATTTGCAATTCACCTTCTTGAATCTCCGCGCGCCCACACCGAACATCAAACTCCTCTAACACTTTAGTAGTGTCGGGAGATCTGCCGGATCCAAACCACCGACAAAGGGTAATCTAGGTGAACTTTGGGAGGCTCTGAGCGCAAGTTTGATCGAAAGCGTAAAGAGTCCTAAAACTGTGCATATTTTCCTTCTTAAGTAAGCTTCCGCGATGCTTGGATGGAAACCGCAACGAAAGCAGGGTCACATTTCAAAAATCTACCCCATCAATGACGAATGGGCCCGGGGTCACCCCGACGAAGAGGTCGAGGTTATTACCACAAGTGAACCGTTGTCATGATGGGCGGTGGGAAACCCAAAGGCGACACCCTGACAAGGTGCTCGGAACCGATACAATATTCATATTGGGAACTGGCGACCTTCAATTGCGTGAGATCCGCACTCAAAGATCTCATATGCCGCATTCATAACAAGCCACACGGCGGCGGTTTAATCCCGGACCATCACCTAAACAAAACATCAGAAGACTTTTGAAATCGAAGCGCGGGAACCGAGAATGGCCCCACCTCCGGTAGAATAACTTAACCCAAAGGATTTCTCCCAAAGGTGGGCCCGAGGGCCACTGTCGGTACCCTGCATACCGGGTACCCCACGGTACCACAAGAAGTGCAAGAGAGTTTCACCTGTCAAAGTTGAAGGTCTCCTTAGGCCCCACACGTCACACTGCACTAGACCCGCATCCCTCATATGGGTAGCTCTGGGAGTGACACGTGTAATGTAAGTCCGGAGCTAAACTCCCAACACAGGGAAGCTCCGCAATCAACACGTGTATAACGACTTCAGACCTAACCCTCAACAGAAGGGAGCTCCAGTGCTGCCACGTGTATAGCGGTTCCAGAGCTACCTCCCCGTAAGGAGAAGCTCCAAAGCTGCCACGTGTAGAGCCTCCGGACCTACACCACCAACGAGTACACAGGCAAATCTTCAACAACACGGACATTCAAGGGACAATTAAAGCGATAGTTACAAGACCTGATTACGTGTAATTAATGTTTTATTAATGACACACGATCAGAGCACTGTTAATAGGGCTAATGCAACCATTAAGGCACGTGATCACACTATTAACCACGCTTAACGCTCATAGACAGTGTATTAGGCTATTAAATATGTCAGGGCCACATGTCGGGCCAGGCAAATGATGTAACGGTCAGTCCTTGGACTATAAAAGGACTGAGCCGCACGATACAGACACTCAATCAGATCCAAGCTCACGCGCATACAAGTGCTAAAAGAATCATCAATACAACAACACACACCATGGAGTAGGGTATTACACTCAGGCGGCCCGAACCACGTAAAACCTCGGTGTCGTCATCTTGTTCCTGATCTCTGCGCTCCCAAACCAACACAGGAACCTCCACGGGCTACAATCTAGTAGTACCGGGGGAAGTGTCATTCTCACACTTCGACATCGCTGATTAGAAGCATTAATGAATGATATTGCAGATCTAAATGCATATATATATATATGGCTGAATAATATGCAAGTCATATTTAACCATGAGATTGATGATATAAAAAGCACAATACTGATGTAAGAACAATGAACCAACATAAGAAGCTAGTACAGGAGACAATTTGTCCATAGCAGTTGAGTTAGCAGAGACATTATCCAAAGTAACATAAAATACTTTACAATTCAAATTATACTCCTGCAACACAGTACACACACGCTCATCAATGTTTTGGCTAGAGTGAGATTCATCAATAAGCTTTAAACCTATCAACCTCTTCTCTAATTGCTAGTCAATATTAATATAATGAGCAACCACACTTAAATAATCTTCTTTAGCTTTTCCAGACCATATATTAGACGTGATAGAAACAAATGACCCAACATAAAAGGAATTAATTAGCTTATCACGACGATCAACAAAGTACTTAAACATATCTCTAGTTGTTGTTTGTGCAGAAACAGTATAGAATCTAGAGTTATGAGCACATTGTTTATATTCTTCAAAAGCATCAGTGGAACCAATAGTGATAGAAAGGTCTAATCTAGCAGTCAAACGACACAATTCAGTACGAGCAACCTCAACAGAGTATTCCCAATGGCGCACCGAACCGGCAGGGTTAAAACTGATCAAAGATTGGGAACTACGAATCTTAGCTTTTCTATTTTGGCATCTTTTAACATGTCTAAGGAGATGGTCAGTGCCATTAGCTAATCTAGCAGCGTAAACATGACCACAATGTAAACACTTGGCAGAAACTCTTACCTTTTTACCATCGATGTTCTTGAAGATCTTTTTGAAGTCTTTCCATCACTCAGAGCGACTAGAACGGCTCCTCTTGTCGGTGCCGTTGTTATCCTCTGGATCTGGATCATTTGTGTCACCAGCAACATCAGCTGCTTCAGCAGGCTCGACTTCAGCATTGGCATCGCCAGAGCTGCCACCGAAGACTTCCTCCTGCTCGGCCTCCATGTCGCTCTCGTCTAGAGGTGGCCAAATGGGCCGGGCCAAACGGGCCAGCCCGAAGCCCGACAAAAATGGCTCGGCACGAGCACGACCCGGCCCGAAAAAATCGGGCCCGGGCCGGCCCGAGGCACGACACGGGCTGTGCCCGGGCCTGGATCTTCGGGCCGTCGGGTTTGCCGGCACGGCCCGATTAGGCCCGACACGGTCGGCCCGCCGGGTGGCCCGACCCGGCACGACCCGTTTAGGCCCGAATAGTGATTTTTCGGTTATTTTTATTATATTTTTAACTAAAATTGTCTACGGGCCGGCCCGACCCGGCACGGCCCGGTATGGCCCGGCACGACCCGACACACTTAAAATGGGCTCGGGCCGTGCCTGGGCCTGGACCCCTGACCCGTGGGCCGGCCCGGCGCGGCCCGATTTTTTTATGGGCTGTGCCGGGCCAAAGTTTTTTAGGCACGAGCCCGGCCAGGCTCGGGCCGGGCCGACCCGGCACGGCCCGTTGGCCACCTATACTCTCGTCATCACCGTGTTGGCCCATCAGACACAGGTCATCGTTGATGCTGTGCACCTCCATATCGTCGCCGCCGTCCATGGTTCCTCGGCAGATTTTCAAATCCGGAGCATCAGAGCCGAGGACGACGAGCTGCGAGGAGCGCTGAGCTGTAGGATGGAGGACGTCTAGTTCCTCGACGAATTCTTGCGAATCCGGAGCACCAGAGACCGGAGAGGATGAGGACCGACATAGATCTGGAGGCGAAAAGGTCGAGGAGCGGGCGAGTGGCGCAGTCTGGAGGCGGTGACGACGAGGAGGGTGCAAGTGTGGCGGCCTGGCGGCGGAGTGGACGAGGAGCTCGCGAGCGGTGCAGATTTGGAGACGGAAAAGGTCGAGGAGCGGGCGAGTGGCGCAGATGTCGAGGCGGTGATGCCGACGAGGACAAGCTGGCGACGGCGAGGAGGGTGCGAGTGCGGCGGCCTGGCGACGGAGTGGACGAGGAGCCGACGAGGCGGCGCGCGTGCGAGAGCGGCGATGAGGCGTAGGTGAGAGCTTCGAGAGACAAGGGGGGCGAATGACTAGGGTTACAGGGGCCGTCGCGAGACGTGCCCTTTTATAACGCGGGCATCGACTACGAGAACGAACAATCCTGATTGATCGAATCGACGACTGAGGAGGAGCGTCGCCGGGGAGCCGGGTCGCTATCGGGCTGACCGAATTTCTGTGTCGGGCTCGGGCCGGCACGCCGTGCTGGGAAGGCGGTCGCGACACGGCATGGCTTTCGAGCCTGTGCCGGCCCTACACGATTCTCTTCGGGCCGAGCCCATGCTCGGATCGGACTTTTTAGTGTCGGGTCTCGAACGGCCCGATGGGCTCAGTCTATTTGGAGAACACTAAGTGGAGGCGACAGGTGGCTTCGTGCCTGGCAGGGCGCGCGCCCACACCATGATTATGGGCTTGTCCGAGAGTTTTGTGGAGTAGTTTTCGTACACACCTCGAAGATTCTAGAGGACAGTCTTGTGGCGGTACCAACGCGAGCAGAGATTCTCAAGCGATCTACAATTTGGTCAGGAAAAACGAATAATATTCGACGTGCAGTGCAGGCAGATGTTGCATTGCGATTGCGCCCTGTCAATGGGTTCGTCATGGATTAGGGGGACACTTGGCATGTACGTACCGTTTGCAAATGCAAAGCTTGCTAGATTCCTCCCATACACTTGTTTCTTGCTTTAATTTCTGGTTTGGACGGTGCTCGGTTTTGCGTATGCACATACAGAGGATGAAGCTTGCACGTTTTAGTCTTATACATTTTTTAGATAATGTTGAGTAAAACGTTCGTGTGCATGTCTCGGGAGCGACTTTTTCCAACCGCGTGCATCTGAGCTAGCTTGCTCTTCCAAGCAAGTCCATGACACGCACACACGTTAGACTTTAGACGGACAACCATCCTCGTTTAGGCAGGCAATGAGTCGAGTTGGATGCTACTTACTCCCTCCATCCCTGTAAACTTGTCGCGTCAAACCCAGTCAACAGAAATAAGGCAGGTGTGAAATTACTATTTTGCCCTCCGGATCTCCATACCAGACCCAGTCCACCTCCCGAATCAAGATCTCGGCCTCCGCCTCCCGACCCCGGCCGCCTCTCGACCTCCGACCTCGGCCGCCTCCGCCTCCTGACCCCGGCCGCCGGCTTCCGACCTAGGCCGCTGCCTTCGCCTCCCGACCTCTGACCTCGGCCGTCGCTGTCTCCGCCTCCCGACCTCGACCGCTGCCTCCACCTCCCTACCTCCGACCTTGGCCGCCACTGTCTCCGCCTCCCGACCTCGGCCGCCGCCGCCTCTACCTCCCGACCTCCACCTCGACCTCCGGTATCTTGGAACTTTGGAAGAAAGCTCCGCGATCAGCCCAGATATGCTTCGTGATCTTTCTCTTGGCATAATTGATCTGTTGCCCTTGATGGATGGAGTAACACACGAGTAATACACAAGGTACAGTGAGATGCTTCTTCTCATAACATTTTGGAGATAGAGAAATTCAGGACTTCCATTTTCTATCTGGGGCAAGGCTGTGGCTTTTGTGCTGTACTGATGTTGACTGTTAAGTTATTCTGAAGCTATTGCACGCGCGTTAGGAGAGTTTGCTCTTCTGATTCTTTCTTTCCGGTGCCTTCTGCGTTTGAACTCTGAAATTGGGCTTCGTTTAAAAGTTGGGGGTGCAATAGCATTCCTCATAAAAAAACAGCTGTTATGTTCCTGTAGTGTCTATCAAAGTAATTCAGTTTAAAAAAATAAAAAAGTTGCTATCATCTGTTTGGTCAGTTTGCTTAGGTCCTGTTTGGATGGATTAAATTAATTGTTAGTCCAGACTAACAACTAGTCAGCTGACAATTAATTGTTGGGTCTGGAATAATTGGTAGTTTGGATTGTAGAGAAAAGTATGTTTAGTCTCTGAATAAAATTAGACAGGATCTATTTAGATTATGGACTAAATTGTTAATCCACGAGTCTGGTTAGACTTTCTTGTAGAATGACCCTTTTTTAGTCTGAATTAGTCCCTTGCCTGATTAATATATTAACATTTAGCTGAGTCCACCTGTGTTTGAATGAGCTACAAACTAAAATTAATCAGGGCATTGGCATCCCAGCCGACGTTAAAATTGCATTCTTGAATCCTTGATGCTTGTGCTAACAAAGTTGTTCAAAACTTCAACAAACAGATGCAGTTACAAACTAAGAATCATTGTATAATCAGGTTCAGAGTTGACAACATCCTCTCCCCAATTCACCGTGAGAATCACAACATGTACTGTTTCTTTTCCAGGTTTTTGCAGACATGGCAGCTCTAGTTGATGCACAAGGAGAGATCCTAGGCAACATAGAGAATCAGGTTGGTAACATCCCTCTTCCCTTACATCAACTTTAATGACAGAGAAGCCCAGGTCAGCAGTGCTGCTAGAAACTCTGCCATTTTTCGCTTTCTGAAGCACATTTGACTGTAATATCAAGTTCAAAATGCTGTGAACCATGTGGTGACTGTTACTGAAGCATTGCGCACAGCGAAGAGCCTGCAGAAGAAGTCGATGAAGTGCATGTTGATTGCAATAAAAAATTCACTGGTTATGAGTATTGGCATCTATATCCCCTCTCACGTGACATAAATACATTTGTTTTTCTTGCAGGACGACTAATAGCCGAATGGTGAAACTTCAGTGAGGTCAGAGCCAAACATGCCAAGCAAATGCGTAATCGGGTCACTGCGGGCAGTGCCAATGGAGGCCCTGATGAATGAGTTCCACAAGAACCATCCATATGAATCAAGCAAAGAGGTCAAGCCATCCTTGATCCCAAGATTGTGCTTGCGGGACTCAACTGAGCTGAGTGAAGCCAGCGATTTGATCAAATATCATGTGTGTGCAATGTTATTAGTAGCCTGTTTTGGTGTTTGGTGTCCTTGTTGTGTTGGGTTGAGTTTATTATGAGATTGTGAGCTGCCTTAGCCTATCACTTCATTTGTGATTTTTGAAATTTGTAAAGCACAAGAAATTGGTCAACCAACATATTTTATTGACAAAATTCATTTTTATTGCATTGAACCTGAATGTAGCACTGCAGTGTGCAAATAATCAGAACGTTAGATGGCACAATTGTTCACAATTCCTCCATATTTACAAGCACAAATTTGTAACAGGAATCACTACTTTGCAAGCACAAAAACTGAGAAGCACAAAACATTAACATGAATCACTAATTATAGTTTAGTGGGTGAAAGAAACTCGTCACAATTCATAATCAAGAATGCGCTAGAAACTCAAGATCTGCGACAACTAAGGCAAGACTACAGAGTCTACGATGCCCTGACAGCATGCACGGGCCTCAGCTGGGTGAGGGGGTCCTTCGCGCCGCAATCCACATCCATCGTGGAATCCACGCTGTGCAGCCGCACCTGGTCCCGCAGCAGGACGTCCTCCTCCTTGATTTGTGCCGACTTCTTCACCAGCGGACAGCCGACGGACGTGTCGTCCGTCACCGCCATCTCCTCCTCGCGTGCCCCGCACCGGCGACTCCTCCACACCAGTGATTCCTAACAGCGGCGGATCCTCATGGCCTCGCGACCCGCAGCGGCTGCTCCTCCCGCGTCTCACACCGTCGTCGGATTCGAGGCGGCTCCTCCTCCCGCGCCAGCGTCCGTATTGGATTCACTGGGGCGGCGACTCGCTTCGGCGGAGGATGCTGCGAAACGAGAAAGAAACATAGGAGAAGGGAGAAGGGCAAAATGGTCAAAATACTTTTGGGTCATTCTTATTTTATACAATGACGACAAACTTTTGGTGTCTTTTTCTCTTTGAACTAAGACGACAAGTTTAAAGGGGTGGAGGGAGTACTTCCTCTATTTAGAGCATTGTTTCTGGTCGATCTAAGTTGACACGGTCACGCTGTCACGCGTTTTTTGTGTGTCCTTATACCGCTGGTGAAAGCATCTAGGCCCCCATGAGGTATGGTTTCGGTGATTAATGACAACCGTTAATGATTACTAATGAGTTTGTGGATGCGAGGTCTCACGTAAAACAAATCAAACGTAATGAATCATCTCTCTCTTATCATCTACCGCTCATTGGATACAAATGGAGACCCCTCAACGATATTTTCTAAGAGGTTATTCGATTTTCATGAAGAATAAATGAAGAACTCATTCAACGACGTTATTCTATCAAAATTGGCAACACAAGAAGATTAATATTCATTAGAAGAACAAGTCTAACAATTGTCAAAGAGGTCACTCGAGAAGATTCCAAAAGATCAACTCAAAACAACTCGAAGCAAACAAGTTCAACTCACCGGATCATCCGATGTCGTGCAAAATGACTACATCGGTCGAGTTTGAGTTTGCAGAAGAAAAAGACCTCAGAGACAAGTACACACCGGATCATCCGATGTGAAGGAAGTGGCACATCGGTTGAATCCAACAGAAGGGATGATATTTGAGTAATTCTGGAGAAGTACACACCGGATCATCCGATGATCAATCCAAGTGTACATCGGTCCAATTCAACAGAAGCTATTATTTCTGGACCAAGTCTGAAGATCTACTCAACGGATCATCCGATGATGAAGAGGATGCTACATCAGTCGATCAACGGTCATATCTGACACAGTGATGGCAGCTAATTGAAATCGACCGATGCTCAATAAAGGGGTGCATCGGATCATCCGATGTTAACAGTAAAGTTAATCAGCCTACTTTTCTAACGGCTAATTCGGGAAGGTTGGCTATTTAAACCCCTCCAACCAGTCATTTCGACAAGTCTTGATCACCAGAGCCTCACTACACATCCTCAAGCATTGAAGACCAAGAGCAACCACTTCCACACCTCAAAACCACTTGTACTCCAACTATAGGCTAGATCTAGCTAGAGAAAAGCTTGTGTGCGTCCATTCTTGGTGATTGGAGTCTCTAGGCTAGTGAGAGCTGTAAGGGAGAGTGTCTTGGTGACTCCTCTCACCTTGTAATCGTTGGAGGAAGAAGAGATCGCTCCGGAGCTTGCCAAGGCGTTTGTGGAAGCCCAGAGGATCACCCTTGTACAAGGCTTGAGCTCCACCTTGCTGGAGATGGCGAACGGAGGAAGATAGTGAGATCTCTTGTCTTGGTGACTTGGGAGTGGCTATACCCTTTGGTGGGTGCCACAACGTGGACGTAGGAAGATCCTTGTGATCTTACCGAACCACAGAAAAAATCGCCGTGTCTTCGTGTCTCCGCGGGAGTTTGCATCCCTCTCCTTACCCTCTACTTTTACGCATTTACTATTCGGCAACTTATCTCTTTTGAATGCGTAGAATTCTTGCATAGGGAATTGGGCTTCAACACTTAAGTTTTTAATTGCCTTAAAATTTGAAGAAAGCCCAATTCACCCCCCTCTTGGGCGTTTTGATCCTCACAATTGGTATCAGAGCCTTGTTGCTCATTGGATCATTCTAGCTTCACCGCTAGAGAGCTAAAATGGCCAAGAATGGGGGTTCGATTCCTACCTTCGAGGGCAAGAACTTTGCCTATTGGAAAGCACGCATGCGCGCCTACCTAGAGGCTATTGCTCCCGAAGTTTGGGAAGCGACCCATGCGGGGTTTGGAGATCTTGACTATGTTGGTGATCAACTAAAATGGGATGCTAAAGCTAGAAATGCAATCTATGAATGTATTAGTCAAGACGTATTTGCTAGAATTGCTAGTAAGGAGAAAGCTTGTGAAATTTGGGCATGTTTAATTGAAATACATGAGGGCTCATCTCGTGTTAAAGAACTCAAATATCACTTGCTTAAATCCAAGTATGATGAATTTAAAATGCTTCCTCATGAGAATGTTAACCAAATGTTTTCTCGTTTAAATGTGCTCATTGAGGAGATTAACGCACTTGACATTGCTTCTCTTGGCAAGGGACTTATCAACCGCAAGATCCTCTTGCTTCTACCCAAGCCCAAGTACAACATTATCAATTCAATGCTCCAAAAAGAGTCACTTGACAATATTGAAGTTTTGGAGCTCATTGGAGAAATTCATGCTCATGAGATGAGCGTACTTGGAATGATGGAGGAGTCATCGTCAAAAACCGTTGCTCTCAAAGCTTCAACCAAGAAGACAACTCCCAAGAAGAAGAAAGTGGTTGAGCCTAGCTCAAGTGAAGAAGAGCAAGCAACAAGTGAAGATGACGATGATGAACTTGCATTGATGATGAGGAAATTCTCACGTCTAAACTCCAAGATCGCAAAGAAGGGATACTCTTTTGATCCCTAGAAGAAAGCCTTCCTCCCAAGAAAAGATGAAAACAAGACATGCTATAATTGTGGTGATCTAGGCCACATATCATATGATTGTCCAAGACCGGACAAGAGGAAGGACAACCACAAGGGCAAGCATCGGAAGCTAGAAGAAAGTGATGAAGATGAAGAAGAGGTCAAGCCCAAGCGCTCCTTTGGAAAGAAGAAATTTGACAAAGGCAAGAAGACCAAGCTCTTTCCAAAGAAGAGAAGAGGGCCTAAAAAAGTCTTCATGTGCGAGGCCAATGAGTGGATCACGGATGAAGAGTCAAGCGACGAAGAGAGTGAAGATGAAGAAAACTTGGCGGGCCTTGCCATCGTCAACAAGGATGACTCACCTCTTCGTCCACCTCCTATGTGCCTCATGGCGAAAGGTAACACTAAGGTACGTGATGATTCTAGCGATGATGATGATGAGTTCTCCCCCAACGAATTAGCATCTATGATTAATGAATACCATGCCATCATAAAAAGGGAGAAGAGCAAGGTTAAGGCACTTGAACAAGCTTGTGCTAGGTTTGAGAGTGCGAAGCTCGATTTGCATGACAAGTATGTAACCATATATAAAGAGCATGGCACGCTCAAATCACATGTCAAGCAAATCGAGGAGGAAAATGCTCAAATCAAGCTTGACTATCATGAGCTTGACTTAGCAAACCTAGCACTCTTGGGAAAGCACAATGACTTGGTTCAAGAACATGAAGCGCTTAAACTTGCTTATGAAGCAATTGAACTAAAATTGAAAAACATGAAAAAGGAAACCCTTGATGGCAAAGTATCAACTATTTCACATGCCACTAATATTGTGGATAAGTCTTTGCCTGTGAAAGCAAGCCCTAGGGAGAAGGAGTTGATGGACGAAATCGAAAGTATCCGCACTAGTGTGGCAAGACTCTCTAAGGGGGAGGACAAGCACAAGGAAATACTCTACCAACAAGCTAAAGGCTTCAACAAGAGAGGACTTGGATCCTTCCCGGTGCCCAACAAAGGAAAGGTGCCCTCACTGGAGCTTAGGACAAGCTTCATCAAGGAAGTTGGTTCCTATTGTCAACATTGTGAGGTCACCGGACATCACACGAGGGAGTGTCCTCTTCCCAACCGTCCTTCTCCCAAATTGCCTCCTAACTACAAATCTACTTTCAATGATTACCACTATCTCTTGAGCAAAATAGGTGGCAAGGTGAAGGCAAGGTTCATCGGCAAAGACATTAAGGGCATGATGGGGAAGCTCCCCAAGCAACTTTGGGTCCCAAAATCACTTGTATCACACATACAAGGACCTAAGTTGGCTTGGGTGCCTAAACTCAAAAACTAACTTCATGTGTGTAGGTGAACTACAAAGTCGGAGGAAAGCATTGGGTACTCGATAGCGGGTGCACTCAACATATAACCGGCAATGATGGTATGTTCACCTCCATAGAGAACCCCGGCAATCATGAACTAGTTACCTTTGGTGACAACTCAAAGGGGAAGGTAATTGGTTTGGGTAAAATTGCTATTTCGCATGATTTGTCCATTTCTAATGTGCTCTATGTTAAGTCTCTTAGTTTTAATTTGCTTTCCATTGCACAACTATGTGATCTTGGACTAACGTGCGCCTTTGACAAGAATGGTGTTGTAGTGACTAGTGAATCAAGCAAAGAACTAATCTTCAAAGGTTTTCGGCATGGACATCTTTACTTGGTGGACTTCTCCAACAAGGATGCTAGCTTGAACACTTGTCTTTTCACCAAGACGAGTTTGGGTTGGCTATGGCATCGGCGCATTGCTCACATTGGGATGAGCAAGCTCAAGAAGTCGTTCAAGCTTGGGATGGTGACCGGAGTGAAGGATGTCACATTTGAGAAGAACAAGCTTTGTAGCGCTTGTCAAGCCGGGAAGCAAGTTGCTTCACACCATCCGATGAAGACAATGGTGTCAACCTCCAAGCCACTTGAGTTGCTTCACATGGACCTCTTCGGACCTCTATTGTCTTGTTATTGTTGATGACTATTCTCGATATGCTTGGACTTTGTTTCTAGGTGACAAGGGTGAAACTCCGGAAGTCTTCAAGACCTTTGATAAACGTGCTCAAAGGGAATTTCAACTTCCCATCATCAAGGTCTTGAGTGACAACGGCACCGAGTTCAAGAACTACAACATTGGGGAGTGGTGTGATCGTGAAGGCGTGAAGCATGAGTTTTCGACCACATACACCCCTCAACAAAATGGTGTCGTTGAAAGGAAGAACAAGACTCTCATCACCCTTGCTAGAGCAATGCTTGATGACTATGGCACGTCGGAGAAGTTTTGGGCCGAAGCAATCAACACGGCGTGCCATGCCGCTAATAGGGTCTATCTTCATCGACTACCTCAAAAGACCCCATATGAGCTCCTCATTGGGAGAAAGCCCAACATCTCCTACTTCCGAGTCTTCGGGTGCAAGTGCTACATCTACCGCAAGAAAAGGCTCGGTAAGTTTGAAAGAAGGTGTGATGTTGGTATCTTTCTTGGTTATGCGTCAAACTCAAAAGCATATCGAGTATTCAACCAAACCTCCGGGTTAGTTGAAGAAAGTTGTGATGTTGAGTTTGATGAGACTAATGGCTCCCAAGAGGAGAGTTTTGGTCATGATGATATAGATGATGAGCCTCTACGAGAAGATATGAAGAACATGACCATTGGAGACATCAAGCCCGAAGTTGAGGAGAACCATGATCAAGGGGGAGCATCAAGTTCCAACATCAACACCTCCATGGCGCCTCAAGTTGATGAAGAAGAAGAAAAAGATGATCCATTGCCAATGCAAGATTCACAAGCCACACAACATCAACAAGAAGAAGAAGAAGTCCAAGATCAAGTCCAACCACAAGACGAGCAAGATGCTTCACCACTGCCAAGTGCTTCACAATCACTTATGAGGCATGGACGCATCTCCAAGGCGCATCCGATTGATCAAATCATCGGAAGTCCGTCACGGGGAGTAAGTACTCGTTCTCGCCATGTCGCTTCGTTTTGTGAGCACTACTCGTTTGTTTCGTGTGTAGAACCCACTCATATAGAGGAAGCACTACAAGATCCAAATTGGGTGATGGCCATGCAAGAAGAACTCAACAACTTCACCTGAAATGAAGTTTGGGTGTTGGAGGAGCGACCCAAGGACAAGAACGTCATCGGAACGAAGTGGGTGTACCGCAACAAGCAAGACGAGAATGGCATTGTGGTCCACAACAAGGCAAGACTTGTGGACAAGGGTTTCTCACAAGTTGAAGGACTAGACTTTGGAGAAACATTCGCTCTGGTCGCTCGGTTAGAAGCTATTCGTATACTCCTTACTTTTGCTCCGCATCACAATATAATGCTTCATCAAATGGACGTTAAAAGTGCCTTTCTTAATGGTTATATTAACGAGCTTGTTTATGTTGAGCAACCTCCCGGGTTTGAAGATCCGAGGAATCCTAATCATGTGTATAGGTTACACAAGGCGCTCTACGGGATCAAGCAAGCACCTAGGGCGTGGTATGAACGTCTAAGGGATTTCTTGGTCATGCAAGGATTCAAGATCGGGAGGGTGGACACTACACTCTTCACCAAGGACATCGACGGGGATTTATTTATTTGTCAAATTTATGTCAATGATATTATTTTTGGCTCAACTAACAAATCTCTTAGCCATGAGTTTGGCACAATGATGTCTAAGGAATTCGAGATGTCAATGATTGTAGAGCTAAACTTCTTCCTTGGATTTCAAATCAAGCAACTTCAAGAGGGGACCTTCATCTACCAAGAGAAGTACACCAAGGACCTCTTGAAGAAATTTGAGATGGGAGATTGTAGCTCAAGAAGTACTCCAATGGCGACAAATTGTCATCTCGACGCGGACTTGGACGGTAAACCTATTGATCAATCTCACTACCGTTCCATGATTGGTTCATTGTTATATCTTACCGCATCTAGGCCCGATATCATGTTTAGTGTGTGCTTGTGTGCTCGCTTTCAAGCGGCACCTAAAGAATCGCATCGTAAGGCAGTCTTTAGGATACTTCGGTATCTCAAGCATACCCCAAGTATAGGTTTGTGGTACCCCAAGAACGCTAGTTTCCATCTCTTGGGTTACTCGGATTCAGACTTTGCCGGATGCCGTGTGGATCGCAAGAGTACCTCCGGTGGGTGCCACTTACTTGGGCGTTCCCTAGTATCTTGGTCGAGCAAAAAGCAAAATTTCGTGGCTTTGTCCACCGCGGAGGCGGAGTATATAGCGGCCGGTACATGTTGTGCCCAAATTCTATATATGAAGCAAACCCTTTTGGACTTTGGAATTAAATTTGGTTGTGTGTCTCTCCTTTGTGACAATGAAAGTGCGGTTAAGATAGCTAGAAACCCCGTTCAACACTCCCGCACTAAGCACATTGATATTCGCCATCACTTCTTGCGGGATCATGAGGCTAAATGAGACATCTCTTTGCAAGGTGTTAGGTCCGAAGAACAATTGGCGGATATCCTCACTAAACCACTTGATGAGAAAACTTTTTCTAGACTTAGAAGTGAATTAAATGTGCTAGATGCATCTAACGTCATGTAAGTTGCCATGTTCATGTAAGGATGCATATCATATAGGTATTGTCTAACTCCCAAAGGATAGGGGCGAGCTAGAAATAGTTTTCCCTGAGGAAGCCTTTGGAAGGTTTAAACTTGGCAAGATAGATTTATTTTATGCCTTGCATGATCACTGCCATATAGACTTGCACTCATTTAATATCTTGCATTAATTGTTTGGCATTGCATACGATAGATTGTCACAAAGGGGAACCCACATCATGAGAAGAATACTTGTTTAAAATGCAATATCTCAACTCATATGATGTGGAAAGAGCAAAATTCTAAAGGAACGTGCTTTAATGAGATAGAAGCTTTCCATACTCTAGCTCACAAAGCATGGGCCTTACATTCCCTTGAGTTTACCCTCCTAACTCTATTTGTGTGCTCTATTTGCTTAAGGGCTTAGCCAATTTGTGGCACTGTATCTAAAAGCTTGTTATTAGAGTTTAGGAGTTGCCCAAAAAGTCCTAAGACTCGTGCTTTTCTTTGTATGTTTAAGTCAAAGGACATATATGGGCAGTCTTAGGTTTTCTGCAGTCATCGGATTATCCGATGCTAGGGCCAGCAGCAACATCGGTTCAATTGGTGCTTCAGTTCAAGGTTCAGATCAGTCAGAATGGGGAATCGATCGATGAGTTCATTTTGGAAAACATCAGAGCATCCGGTGTTCAGTATTCTGGTGTCCTGCAGAATTCGACCGATGATCGACTCCTCAACGTCGGATCATCCGGTGCTAAAAAGGTTCTTGGAATGAACTCTCTGTTGAACTCGACCGATGCTCTGCTCCGATGATCATCGGTCCATCCGATGTTCTGTTAGCGGCTAGGGTTTGCCCGTACACTTTAAAAACGGTTCGGCCGCCTCCTTCGTCCCTTTCTTCTCTCTCCCGACACCCCGCTGCCGTCATCGTGCTTGCGCTCCCCTCGGTCGCCGCCACCATCGTTCCACCGCCGCTCGCCGCCGTCCAGGCCGCCGCCGCCTCCCAGGCTGCCGCCGCCGGTCCTCCAGGCCGCCGCACCGCCGCCGCCCGTTCTTCCTCGCGCCGCCGCGCGATTCCTCGCCGCCGCCGCACCTCTCCCTCAGCACCGCGCCGCCGCCACCACAGCAGCCTCCACCGTCGGCTTCCAAGCACCACCACCTTATCACCACCTCTCCCCACCGGCATTCTTCATCTCTAGGGTTTGCCCCCGAGTTGCTCGTCGTCGTTCGTTGTTCTCGCGTTTTTGACATCTCCAACCCTAGTTCGTGTTCGCATCAAAATGGACCGTGATCGTAAGGGAAAGGGCAAGGCCATCGAGGAGCCCGCCGCAAAGAAGCAAAAGCTCTCGAAGGAAGCTCGTCGTGCGGAATTGGCCGCTCGCGCCACCGAGGAGCGTGAGCGCGGCCATCGCGGTTCCTTGCGGATCCGCGAGAGGCAGCAGTAGCAGCCTCTAGTTCAGCCGGTGCCACCCGAGGGCTCCGACGAGGAGGAGACCGAGGTGACACCTCTTGTCCGTCGGCGCACTCCGAGGACTCGTGGGGGTGGACAGACCCCTACGGCGAGTCAGCACCCCTCTGCAGCTGACCGCGCTGAGGACAGAGAGGCCCAGAGGGCCATCTACCAGATGGATACTGCCGTCAGAGTTGCTGAGGATATCAGACTGACAGATTACAGGAAGTTCAAGGCAAAGCAGTTGAAGAGGCTCAGATGGACAGCGTTGCCTGAGGAGTGGTTCCCGCAGCCGAGGGACACTCGAGTGGATCCCTGCTTCTCGACCCTGACACAGGCGTCCCTGTACGAGACATACAGGCGTCGGGGCCACAAGCTCTTCCAGCATAACAGTATTGATTGGAATCAGCTAGCTACAGCAGTCGGACACAGGATCAGACCATACTTTGAGAGATACAGAGGTCTGGTAGAGCTGCTTTCACACCAGCAGAGTGCCTACATCGAGGAGTGGGTCCGAGTCTTCTACGCCACTCTCTACGTCTCTGAGGGCCGCCGCTCGATCCACTTCATGTTCTTGGGGCAGCGCCACGACGTGTCTCGAGATCTGTTGTCCAGACTGCTTGGTGTGGACACCTCTACTACCTGTCTGCACCAGATCATGTACGGAGACGCAGACCCACCGAGGAGGCCACTGACTGGAGGAGCGTCACCACCGTTCGACGAGATCAGTGGGTTGTTCACTCCGCCCTTCACTCCAGACCAGCCGAGGGTGCCAGCACTACTCACTCCAGCGGCTCGCACAATTCACCACATACTGCGCCGCACACTGCTTCCGAGGTCTGGCTACCTTGAGGGATTCACGAGCCTACAGCAGACTCTCCTTTTCTATGTGATGAACGGGATGGAATTCGATATCGTGGACATCCTAATCTGCGAGATGGAGGATGTGATCACTGATGGAGTTGGGATGCTTCGACAGTTGGTCTTCAGTCACTGGATCTGTCACCTTCTTCACAAGCTGGTTCCAGAGGGTTCTCCAGGCACCGCTCCTCTGACAGAGCTCCACGTTACTCGGTTCATCCACTACCGAGTCCCCGCTCCTGGAGACCGCCGCCTTGGCCGTCCAGTCGAGCGTCAGGTCCTGGCTAGACTTTCTGAGGAGGACTGGGCAGACTTGGCCAGGGAGGACGCAGAGCTTGCACAGGCAGAGGCTCAGGGTGGAGACCTACAACATATCTGGTTAGATAGTGACACCAGCGACAGCGTCGAGGAGTATTTCCCTCCTCCTTCTCCTCCACCGAGACAGCATGACACGGAGGCGGGAGGATCAGCTGCTCCACCACCTACACCACCTCCGGTGTCAGAGGCACATGTGTCACAGCCTTCTGAGCTCTCGTCCCTACTTCAGCAGATGATCGAGCAGCAACGTCAGCAGGCCGCACGACACGAGGAGCTTCAGAGGCAGCAGCAGGAGATGCAGCTGGAGATAGCCCGTCAGAGACGAGAGGACACCGACAGGTTCACTAACTTTGTTGATCAGATGACCAGGCGCACTCTCGACCAGCAGCAGCAGACTCAGCAGGCTATGATGAGCATTCTGGGGTTGATCACCAACCTCTACCAGCAGACCGGGATCGCCCTTCCACCTCAGCAGCCGGGACTTGGTCAGGCTCCCGGAGCACCTCCCCTGGCACCTGCTGCAGCTCCAGTGCCGACCTCGCCCATTCCAAGCTTCAGTATGTCGCCTCTGCTTGCCTCGACTGCGCCGATTCACTCACTTGTGCTGCCACCGACGTCGTTTCAGTTCTCACCTACTCCAGTGGTTAACACACCCTTACCGATAGTTCCAGCTCCACCGGCGCCAGTAGTCTCAGCGGATCCTCCAGCACCTTCAGTGGCTCCTCCAGCTCCTTCAGCTCCAGCTCCAGCGACCTCCGCCTCGAGCAGCTCCGACGACAGCGCCGCCGACGCCGACCGCTTCACCATCGCCAGGAGCGCGCCAGAGTCATAGGCACTCGACTTCCCTTTTTGGTGTCTTGATGCCAAAGGGGAGAAGAGTTAGAGTCAGGGGGAGGTTAGCTCAGTTTTAGGGGGAGTCTTGGTCCTAGGGGGAGCTTTATCTTTTAGGGACTTTTTGTCATCTTCGAGCCTACTTGTTATTATTTGCCTTTTACTATCTTCTGCCATTATTGTACTCAGTCTGCTACTTTGTGCTCTTGTGCTTTATTGATCATTTTTTGAGCCTTCGAGCCTCTTGTGTTGCAAATTTGTACTTGTTATATATTCTTTTATGAGCATCGCGTCTTAATTTCATTACTTCTATGCTCTACTTGTTGTGTTGTCATCAATCACCAAAAAGGGGGAGATTGAAAGCATCTAGGCCCCCATGAGGTATGGTTTCGGTGATTAATGACAACCGTTAATGATTACTAATGAGTTTGTGGATGCGAGGTCTCACGTAAAACAAATCAAACGTAATGAATCATCTCTCTCTTATCATCTACCGCTCATTGGATACAAATGGAGACCCCTCAACGATATTTTCTAAGAGGTTATTCGATTTTCATGAAGAATAAATGAAGAACTCATTCAACGACGTTATTCTATCAAAATTGGCAACACAAGAAGATTAACATTCATCAGAAGAACAAGTCTAACAATTGTCAAAGAGGTCACTCGAGAAGATTCCAAAAGATCAACTCAAAACAACTCGAAGCAAACAAGTTCAACTCACCGGATCATCCGATGTCGTGCAAAATGACTACATCGATCGAGTTTGAGTTTGCAGAAGAAAAAGACTTCAGAGCCAAGTACACACCGGATCATCCGATGTGAAGGAAGTGGCACATCGGTTGAATCCAACAGAAGGGATGATCTTTGAGTAATTCTGGAGAAGTACACACCGGATCATCCGATGATCAATCCAAGTGTACATCGGTCTAATTCAACAGAAGCTATTATTTCTGGACCAAGTTTGAAGATCTACCCAACGGATCATCCGATGATGAAGAGGATGCTACATCAGTCGATCAACGGTCATATCTGACACAGTGATGTCAGCTAATTGAAATCGACCGATGCTCAATAAAGGGGTGCATCGGATTATCCGATGTTAACAGTAAAGTTAATCAGCCTACTTTTCCAACGGCTAATTCGGGAAGGCTGGCTATTTAAACCCCTTCAACCAGTCATTTCGACAAGTCTTGATCACCAGAGCCTCACTACACATCCTCAAGCATTGAAGACCAAGAGCAACCACTTCCACACCTCAAAACCACTTGTACTCCAACTATAGGCTAGATCTAGCTAGAGAAAAGCTTGTGTGTGTCCATTCTTGGTGATTCGAGTCTCTAGGCTAGTGAGAGCTGTAAGGGAGAGTGTCTTGGTGACTCCTCTCACCTTGTAATCGTTGGAGAAAGAAGAGATCGCTCCGGAGCTTGCCAAAGCGTTTGTGGAAGCCTGGAGGATCACCCTTGTACAAGGCTTGAGCTCCACCTTGCCGGAGATGGCGAACGGAGGAAGATAGTGAGATCCCTTGTCTTGGTGACTTGGGAGTGGTTATATCCTTTGGTGGGTGCCACAACGTGGACGTAGGAAGATCCTTGTGATCTTACCGAACCACGGGAAAAATCGTCGTGTCTTCGTGTCTCCGCGGGAGTTTGCATCCCTCTCCTTACCCTCTACTTTTACGCATTTACTATTCCGCAACTTATCTCTTTTGAATGCGTAGAATTCTTGCATAGGGAATTGGGCTTCAACACTTAAGTTTTTAATTGCCTTAAAATCTGAAGAAAGCTCAATTCACTCCCCTCTTGAACGTTTCGATCCTCACAGCTGGTCATATAGTCGCCACTTCATTTGGATTTTTTGGGCTACTGTCATTAGTCAAGCAAGGAAGCGCCACTTCGTTTGGATCTTTCGTCCGGTACCCTGATGCTGATGGTGATGACTGGAGGCGACAGGTGGCTGCGTGCTCACACCATGATTATGCGCTTGTCCGAGAGTTTCGTGGAGTAGTTTTCGTACACACCTCGAAGATTCTAGAGGACATTCTTGTGGCGGTACCAACGCGAGCAGAGATTCTCAAGCGATCCGGACGACCACACCAGAGGACGTTATCGACCGTGCGTAGTAGACAGTGGATCCAGAGGTACGGGTCCACATAGGAACCATTGGGCGCAGAGCTGGTGGGGCTATGATTTATTTATTTATTTTTGACAGGAAATGTCGTTCCTATATGCCATGTTTGGGTAACTTATTTCATCTTTTGCTTTCTTCTTATAAAATGTTGTAATATACTTCTAGTACATATAATTTTTTCATAATTAAATATCAGTAATGTTCCGTGTCTTTCTGAAAAAAAGGACCATCATTGACATCACTGCGTGAGCAGCAAAATCAGTTGGCTTGTAAACAAGCATCGGCCCATGGGGTAGGAGTTACAGCTACTGAAAATGTTGCAACAGACCCCCCTTTCTTTCCTCTCCACGGCAGCAATTGCAGCAGTGAGCAGACCGATATCAGTTTTGGAGCAGTGATCAAGATAATCACAGCCCATGTCTTTGACCTGCTCTTTACATCCTCAAGGGCAAGAAGTAAAGCGCTACCACGCTTTGCATCTTCAGCAGCCACGAAGGTCCGAACAAATCACCTCCATTTACAACGTGATCCACGCGGATAAGATCAGTTCGACATTTCAAAACCGGTGGCATTGTAGTACGCAGTAGTAATTTTTTTTTACCACGCGAACCATTATAGAAGTATCCCAGGTAAATTATTCACCGAGCTTTCATAGACAACGACCCGAAACCCATCCAGGTACATCCACACATGGACATTAAGGTACGTTTTATTCGTGGACCAAATATACATGTACACGCCGTGGTGCTGGATAGGTCTAGGTTCATACGTTTGGTTGGCTGGATCATATTTCATATCATTCATCCAGGATGAGATGGTTCGGATTATAGCGATTTTTCCTCTAGATGCTGCATCATTAAATTAAAAAAAAAAGTCCGAAGCAGCCTGTCCAAGTTATGTTAGCTCTACTAATTACTCATAATTAATCATGATTATTGACTATTGGTAGGTATTAAGAGTTATTAGTTAAATTGTAATAATAATTAGATATTATTAGCTTAATATGTTATAATAATAAAATTATTATTAAAATTTATTTAGTTATACACTTATGTGATATTAGTCTTTCAAGCAACTGAACAATTTCGTGTATTATCCTGTACAATCAATCAAACAAAATCATGTACCATCTCAAAGGACTAACCAAACATTTTTCTTGAATCATCCTATCCAAGATCATCTCGTCAGCTGAACCATACCATCCAGCAAGGATGATTTTTTTTGATCGAAATTTCATCCAGCAAGGATGAAATTGATTCGATCAACCAAACATTACAAAATAAACTACTTTCTCCTAAATCGAAATATTTCAAACCAGGTGGACGTAGTAAAAGGGAAACCCGAGAAATCTTAAACAACTCGACGACACAGAAAATTTGCTACGTGACAAGTGTCCCGACAGCGCACGAAAGCGAGAGCTTGCCGCGCACGGAGCCTCGACGCGAGAACACGTCAGCGCTGGTGATTGGCCATGGCGCGGGTCCAGCGGTACGAACGAACTGGATCTCTCCTCTGCGAGTAACCACCGCGATCGCGGCCGTCCGCTGAGGCTATTTATCCCGGCCGTGAGGCCACGCCTGACCTCTCAGAGTTATTTCTCTCTCTAATCTGAACTCCATCGATTGAGTGGTTGGTTCCGTTGCTTCGAGTTCGACGAGTTGGGAGAGTATCTTGGGCTTGGGCCCGCGTGAGGAGGAGGGGCATGGGTAGCGAGCGGTTAGCGAGTTCTTAGGAGGGGTCGTTCTGAGTTTCTGATCTTTCGGTTCGCGTTTGTGGTTTGCCGGTCCTCGAATTTGAGCAGGCAAGAATTTTACCTGGTATTTTGGAAGATTTTGGGTGTGTTCGGTGCTGATTTTTTGTGCCGGGTTTTCAAGAGGAGTTGCTAGTTTCGGGTGGGTTTTTGTTTGGGGAAGTGGTCTTGGATTCCTATTTGCTACGTGAGATTTGATTAGTTGGTTTGGGACTTAATTTCGCGCCTGATTACTGATTAGTTGGCTTTTAAGGTTAGCAACGAACGCCGGCACGCTTGCTTACTCTGGCCGAAAAGCTTTCCCTTGGATCTGATTTGTGATTTTTTGGGTTCGGACTTGGCAGATCCAAGAACCTTCAAATTTTGCTTGATTTCGCCGCGATTTTTTTATCTGATCGAGAGGCTCCCTAAGGTTTTCACGAGAAGCGATTTTCCTTTTTTGCGCCATTGTCCATGGCGTTGAACCGCTTCACGCAGTGGCTGTGGTCGGGGGGCGCCGGTCGGGTGGCCACCCACGAGCTCCCGACCGCGGGGCTGACGAGCTCCTCCTTCCCTGACTTCCCCTCCGGCTTCCGGGAGCCAGAATCCGTCAGGTTCTACACCGCCGGCTCCGGCGGCCGGCGCGCGCGGCCGAGGAGGGTCCGGCGCCGCAGCCGCGAGGAGGCCCGGATTGACCGAGAGTACGACATGGTCATCGTGCCATCCGACGGCGGCGGCTGCCTGTCAGGATCGGAATCCGACGACTCCGACTGGTCTATCGGCTGGCTTGAGCCCCAGGCGCCGGGGCTGCAGACTGACGGCGACCCCGAGAACTGCTTTGCAGTGCTCGTGCCGTGCTACCGCCACGGCCGCGCCGAGCAGCCCGGGAGGGCCGAGGGCCGGTTCCTTGGCGCCGATACACTCGCCGATGGTAGCCTCTCCGGTGAGCACTTTGATCTGATATATGCTGCTCCGGTTCGTAGTTATGATTGTGTTAAATTGTGTAAAACAAAAAGTTATATTTGTATAATTTTGGAGGATTCGGTTGCCTAGTTGTTCTGGATTGAAAAAGAAAATCATGCATGTTAGTACCACTAGCTTGGTTATGTCTAGTGTAGAATTTGGACGGAATCATTTATGGGCTAGTTGATTCTTGATGGTACTAAAGTGTTATGACTAGTTCAGTTTCACAAGTTGAAAGAGATGGACTAAATTTGGTACTTTTCAGTTATAAACTACAATTTAGGCAAGAAATTTGCCTTGTTAAGCTGACATAACAGAAGCTCTAAAAGGGAATAGGATAAGAGATAAGAAGTTAATGTCCTTAACGCGAGCAGGTTGGTTTCCTTTTTTTATATCTGTTAAAAAGTGGCGGTAAGATTGTAGCAAAGAGTTTCTGGATCTATCTACCCAATGATTGCTTTGTGTTCTTTATTTGTTTAGTTCAGTAATGATGTGCTTGGAGGTTGTGGGGGCTAGTTAGCTCATTTATTGGTGTGGATTTGCTACTCATATGACATTTTGATGTTTGGTGCTGTTAGGTTAGGTGGCATACTTTATACTGTGGATTTGAGTTTGTTTTTTGTTTGGCTGCTGAAGTCTGCATTATCCTAATAGGTGGATGCACTAACACTTCAGATCTGTTAGCGTACAATAGAAGGCCTAGAATCCTATAATCATGGCGCTACAATCTGTAGCCTTCTTTTTTCTTCAAAAAATACATCACATCTTTCTGCTAGGGTTCTTACGTTTTCCATCCTTTGGCCTATTACTTGCCTTGATCTATTTGCTTGAGTTGTACTCCCTCCATCCCTGAAACTTTTTGGGGACGGAGGGAGTATTCAGTTATTCTTTTTATCGTAATTGGGGCCTGGAATTTGTATTACCTCAAGATTTTACCATCTTTTATCATGTAGTCAGCTGTTCAAACTGCTACTAGATTTTATTGGATTTAACAATACCATTGGTGTCATCTTAATTCTCTGCAAGCCATTGCATTGCATGGTGGATAAGCTTTTCACCGCAATACAAATTAGCTATGCACTCTTCTACAAAGATGTGTATTTTAGGTCTTTTGTTTGTGGCGTGTTGATCAGTGAACATAGTTTATGATATTTTGTTTGGAATAAGTTTGTTGACACTCTGGATTTATTTCCAAAAACGGATAAATAAATAACTGCAGTTATGTTCTTGTTCTAATTTTCTTCTTTTCTTGTTCTGATCTGCAGATGGAAGAAATTTTGTAGAGCAGTGGCTTTCTTCTCTTGAGAACTGATGTCTCGGACCTCTCCTAGCTACGGTGTACATAGTATCATATCGCTTTCATTTTGTTCTACTACGTTTGTCCTAGACTCAGACTGTATCGATGAAGGAAAGACATGGAAAACCCAAAAAAAAGAGCAAAAGTTAAAAAGTAAAAAGAGGAGCAGTGGGATTTTGAAGCAGCACTGAATGGGTATTGTCCTTCCCGAGGTTTCAAGGCTATTTTACTCTTGCAAAGCAAGGAGAATGCTGAACAAGACAAGCTGCGCATCATTGAACACATTTCTTCCTTCGAGTGCTAACACCTCTGATAACATGTAGAGATGAACTGGTATTCCATTGATAATTTGTCCCACATGCTTGTGGTTCTTGCATAGTGTGTATAAAGTTGGTGCAGATTTGCAAATGCGTGTTTCTTGCGTGTAGTCGTGTGCCTGCTGTTCTTGTACAGTGGACCTGAATCCTTATGAATGAATCAGCTGTATATAAATCTTATGGATTATGACTTGTATTTTTACTGAACACTCATACTCCTTATCCTAACGTCTGTAGTGTGTACTGAAACGTTTCTTAGTAATGATTATGTGTGGGAACGATTGAACAACAGAGGAGAGTTCTGCAATGAACTGAAGCAGAAATTTGGAGCTGTTGGTTTGCTGCAACTACACCCGTTTCCACGGAACCTCTGCCGCTGTTGTGGCAACGGCATTTGGCTGCTTGTTCGCAAGTTTTTTTTGGCTGTACATATGATTTTTTTTCACGATTCTACATCATCACCATCAACAATAACATGAGCTGTTCCTGGGTGTAGTGGAGAGCGAGCACGAGGGCTTGGCTGCACCAAGTGCTCATGTCCTAGCTTGGAGTTTTTTCTTTTCCTGGTCTCGCAGGATGCTAACCATCACTAGCATTGTAGCACATCGTGCTGATGTCTTAATTTTCACTATGTACACTGTGCTCCTACTATTAACACATATGCCCGGCCTTTGGCATGGCTTTTCGAAAAAAAAAAATCACGATTTGAATGGTTGCAGTTGCAGATAAGATCGAATACAGAAGAGGGACAGGGACGAAATAAACAAGAGCCTGCTGCTGTTTGCTGCACGGTGGTTGCATCCAATATCGCGCACAATACGATCAGGGGCAGTCGCCCAGCCCATGGGCCGTGATCAACAAGGCTTGCATGGCTCTATATTGACCAACCAGTGGATGCTTCGGAACGATTCCGTTTTCCGGCATAGCGACTATGGGAAACGGCCTCGGAGGTGTTTCACCAGCGAAAACACTTCGGCCCATTCGGACTCACCTTGGACTTCGGCCATATTTCCTCCAAGAACACTGACACTGCCGCCCCATCAATCCATCATCTGCCTAATCACCTCCCGGCGCCCGCGGACAGCCCCGGTCGATCCCAGCCAAAAGGATGCCACCATGTAGCTGCAGCCATGCTCCAACCTAAGGTTTTTTATTTGGGTCCGTCTATTTATCAGACATCTGAATTTTGGAAAAATTTCAGGCGCGGGATTATCAACAGCTAATGACAGGCATTAACATTAATCTTGTAATTAACTATTACCCTTAATTTTTATAGGTTAATCAATTACATAAATTTTTCGTTTAATTATTTTACAATTAACATAACCTTACAGATTAACAATTTACGAATTACAAATACAGATTAACAAACATACTCTTCGTGTTCATGGCCGGCGCCACTGTTGCTGTCGAGTACGGCCGGCGTCATCGTTGAGCGCGATCGCCGCCGTCGTCCTGAGCGCGGCCGCCACCGTCGCTGCTGAGCGGCTCGCGCCGGCCTAGCACCATCGGAGTTGTCCTTCTACCGCTGTCGCGGCTCCTGCCGGCCTGCCACTGTCGGAGCCGGACTTCCGCCGTCGCCGCGGCTCCCGGCGGCCTGGCACCGTCGGAGCCGGCCTTCGCCGCCGAGGATGGCATGGGAGCAAGGCACTTGGATCGGCTGCCGCTTGGATGGTGCTCGTGCTAGTCTGTCGCCGCCGCTTGGATCGGGATGAAGACTAGGTTGGGAGAATAGGGTTGGGGGAGAATATAACATTGAATCTGCACGAATCTCAAAGCGTGATCGACGGCTAAAAGTGTCGCCTGAGATTTCCTTAACTTTCAGGCACCTGTTTATTAGGATTACCATTTTTATTTACTAAAACTTTAGCCTAAGGCTGGGCGCAGCGGCCGTGCTAAACACGTCGCTATCGGCGTTTAGCGGGCGCGGCAGGCTGCAACGACAGCGCTATCCCAGCGGCCGCAACAGTCGAACTCCAGATTTGACGACGACACTATGTGCGGATTGAAGAAAAGAAGAAAGAGAAAAGGGAGAAAATAGGAGAGAAAAAAAGAGAAAGAGGAAGATATATTATAAAATATGTAATAGTAAATGTAGAGGTGTGATATAGAGATGAACGAGCGTGTAGAACAAAACTGTAAAAAAAGAATCTTTTAGAGATGAGATATAGAGGTGGGATATAAAGGTCCACGAGTGTGGACAGTCTAAGAGCTTGTTTGGATAGCAGTGGATTCAGTTCGATCTAAGTGGATTGAGACGGATTGAAGTGAAATTTAGTTTATTTTTCACTTCATTCCACTTCAAAACACGTGGATTGAATTTATCAAACAAAGCATAAGGTTCGCCGCCGCCACGGTTGATGAGATCATGCATATTGTTATTGCACCTACAAACATGACACAATGTTTATTTGTTTGGGATCCTGGCTCAAGTGAATGTGCATTCTTATTTGATGGACAAGATCAAGATGGTGCACTATGTTGTCCACCACCTTGGCCTCCTTCATTCATGCATACAAGAAGATTTGATGGTGTTGCACATTTGGACCAACACATGAGAGGAGATGAACTTGAGTTGAGGACGACTCCAATTCAAGAATGGGAGGATGATGAGGACATCACTTCTATGGATACAAACAACACTTCATTGAATATACAAGATACAATAAATAGAGTTCATACACAACAATTAATTTTAGAGGTGAGCTCGTTCTTATATGCTTCCTTATATGGTTTTGAGCATAGATTGCTACCTAATGATTTAATTGTGATTAGGATCCATGGAGAGGTTCAAGGAGTACTTGGAGGAAGTAGTAGGGACATGGAGTACAAGAGAATTCGTTCAAAGAAGATGGAAACCGAGCCAAACTCAAAATCGTGTCCAGCTTGGAGTCCAGAAGCAACGCACTAAAACGGACACCCAGGACGCATACGAACTCTGTTTTAGACGTTCTACATATGCACGGAAAGGGGAGAGGATAATCTTTCCAATGGCTCTGGTCCCATGTCAAAATTCCTTCGGAGTCGACGGGAATCGTCGAAACAAAATCGAGTTCAGAATCTGTCACGGTGCTGCACCACCGTATTGGGCCATTGGGCCTTGTATCAAGTCTAAGTCCATTATTTTCATGTGTTAGGGTTAGGTCACGACCCCAACACCCCCTTGGACGTCTTCCCACCTATATATACTCTATAGTAGCCTCCATGAACAATTGGGTTTTGCTTAGATCAATAATATCGCCGTTCTACGAATTGTGAAACCCCAACTTCGCGATTTCAGATCGTGTCTTATACGTTCTTGCTTGTGTTCTCGGTTGCACTTGCAGCGATTAGCCTTCTTGGCGAGGTCAATCGTGTGCAGCACGGTTGATAACCAACGAAGCGGTGGTATAGTGATTGCAGGGACTGTTCGTGTTCTACTCGAGAGCCTCGGATCATCAATGTTGAGATCTCCACATCAATCGACTTATCCATTACCTTTCGGAAGATCAGAACCAATTTATCTATCAATTGGTATCAGATTTCTAGGTTGCCCGTTAGGTAATTTATCTACCCATTACATTAGTTTTGTTTTTCATACCTAGAGTCCACAAAAAAAGCCACAAAAGAACTTGCAGTTTAGTAGATCTATTCATTACTTTGTCCAAACCACGTTTGAGCCTTTGCAACTTTGTTATTCAGTTTGGTTTTGTTGAGTTTGTGTCCGTGGTTGAGTCATATTGCTGGTTTGGAACGTGTTTTTGGTCTTAGTTTGAGTTTTGCATTGTGTGATTCATCATTTTGAATCACGTCATCACGTCCAGATTAGATTCACCTCTGTCCAGTTCGGTATTTTCATCATATCTCGCGCATACCAACTCGTATTTTCGTGTTCTTGTACTTCCTAGAAAGCTTAAGAAGTTCTCTATAACTTTCATATTCATCATTTTCCCAGAAATATAGTTATCGATGTCTAAATTCCATTAGATCCGAATCTGTTATTGACCTAAAAATTCTGAACAGTCTGTATTTCGGGGGTAATATCTCCTATTGTTCTTTTACAAAATAGGTCTTCCATATATTGAAATTAAAGAGGAGAGATATGTCTATAATCTTGCTCTTGTTAGTTTTTCTATTTGGAGCCTCTAAGTATGCTTATTTGTCCTTGGACGATTGATCAGAAAATCTGTGACAGGGCCACAAGATATCTTTGATTGATTTTCATTGTGTTCTTCCCTTGCAGCACATTCTGAAAAAAAAAAGAAAAAAAAAGGCAAGTGCAAAACAAGAAACAAAAGCCGCACAAAAAAAATAACAAAAAAACAGAAGTGCTTGCATTCTTTGTGTCATCTAGTTTTGTCTCATGTCTTGCTAGCTTGAACTACTAGGAACACATTTAGGCCAGCAACTTTGACAAGTACTTTGGACACTTATTCAACTTTACTATCTGATTTCGTTATTGCTAATACTTGCTACATATAAAGTGTCACCCAAGCTACACTTTACTCTTGAGCAGAATCGATACACCTTTGCAATCATCCCACGCTTCATTGGTTTCTTCATACCAGTCATCGTTTGCCACCTGCAATGTCGGTAAGAACACTTGTAAGAGCGTGGTAAGACGCTTGAGAGTGTGTGATTCCACTTCCACTTTGTCATTATCCTTTGTAGTTGATAGGGGTAACATATTTTTTTGTTGTCTTCTGTTTGCTACTAACAATGTCAGGTAAAAGCAAGAATCATGCATTATATGCTAAGATGATGGACATAATGAAGACGGCGATGGAGTTGCTCACTAAAAATCAAACATCAACCAAGGTTTCACATGACGTTCAGACCACATTTACAACACCTTCCATAAGAAGTAATTACATGCTCCCATCTCTTCCTTCTTATGATGGTTTTGGTTATGATGGATATATTACTTGGAAAATAGAGGTGAATAAATTTTTTGGACAATGTCATATGTGTGAGAGGAGAAAGATTAGAAATGTTGCAAGTACATTAGTAAATTGTGCATTAACTTGGTGGAACAATTTAAATGAATTAGAAAAACCTAGAACATTGAAAGAAACGAAAATTCTTATGCGAGAAACTTTTGCTAATGTATCTATGTGCAAAGAAGAAATTCAGCAATTTGAGAAGAAATTTCTTGTTGTACCTCCTTTTGTGTCTAACATTTTGCAGGACAATATAGAAAATAATATAGATGATGCAAAAGAGAACGAGGCTTTCGACAACACTTGTGAAATTTTAGATGGATCAACTCATAATGCACTCGAAATCACTGTTGAAAATGGTAAAGCAAAACATTCTACAAATACAGAAGGTGAGAAGTTTTTGGATGTTCTGAATTTTTCCACCAATCATGCTATTTTCGAGAAGCAACTATTAGAATCGTTTATTTATACACCATTGTCACATGTTGATTTTCCTGCTGATCGTTGCGCTAAAAAAGAGTTGTGTGCTGATAACTCTATTATACCTATACAAAAACAAGTTAATGTACAAGATGATTGTGTTTTGGATTCACCTACTTGTGCTGAAATTCATAATTTGATCACCGCTACTGCTGAAAATGATGAGCTGAAATTTTTGTCTTCTCTAAATACTTTGGGTTATATTGAATTTGACACTCTTTGTGATCTAAATATTGTAGAGAGGAGAATATTTTCACAATCTGAATTGTCTTTATTAAATAAAAGTATTTTTCATGCTATAGGCAACTATGAAGATAGTGGTGAATTTATGGTGCATAAAGTTTACATATGTTCAAATGTGCAAGCTCCTTTTGTGTTGCAACAACATGGTGAAATGAATGGATGCACTAACACTAATAATGTATTGTCAAGTTTTTCTAGCATTTTTTTATTGCAGCAAGGACAACAAATAAAAAAGAAGCATTGTTTGTTGCAGTTGTGCAATATGGACAGTGTTCATTCTACCCCCAAAGCAATCCTTTTTCCTGGACATACGAGCAAGTCGAGGACGGCTTGTCATAAAGAATGGGAGAATGATGAGATCATGCATATTATTATTGCACCTACAAACATGACACAATGTTCATTTGTTTGGGATCCTGGCTCAAGTGAATGTGCATTTTTATTTGATGGACAAGATCAAGACGGCGCACTATGTCGTCCACCACCTTGGTCTCCTCCATTCATGCATACAAGAAGATTTGATGGCGTTGCACATTTAGACCAACACATGAGAGGAGATGAACTTGAGTTGAGGACGACTCCAATTCAAGAAGGGGAGGATGATGAGGACATCACTTCTATGGATACAAACAACACTCCGTTGAATATATAAGATGCAATCAATAGAGTTCATACACAACAATTAATTTTAGAGGTGAGCTCGTTCTTATATGCTTCCTTATATGGTTTTGAGCATAGATTGCTACCTAATGATTTAATTGTGATTAGGATCCATGGAGGGGTTCAAGGAGTACTTGGAGGAAGTAGTAGGGACGTGGAGGACAAGATAATTCGTTCAAAGAAGATGGAAACCGAGCCAAACTCAAAATCGTGTCCAGCTCGGAGTCCAGAAGTAGTACGCACTAAAACGGACGCCAGGCACGCATACGAACTCTGTTTTGGACGTTCTACATATGCACGGAAAGGGGAGAGGATAACCTTTACAATGGCGCTGGTCCCATGTCAAAATTCCTTCGGAGTCGATGAGAATCATCGAAACAAAATCGAGTTCAGAATCTGTCAGGGTGCTGCACCATCGTATTGGGCCATTTGGCCTTGTATCAAGTCTAAGTCCATTATTTTCATGTGTTAGGGTTAGGTCACGACCCCAACACCCCCTTGGACGTCCTCCCACCTATATATACTCTATAGTAGCCGCCATGAATAATTGGATTTTGCTTAGATCAATAATATCGCCGTTCTACGAATTGTGAAACCCCAACTTCGCGATTTCAGATCGTGTCTTCTACGTTCTTGCTTGTGTTCTCGGTTGCACTTGCAGGGATTAGCCTTCTTGGCGAGGTCAATCGTGTGCATCACGGTTGATAACTAACGGAGCGGTAGTGTAGTGATTGCAGAGGATGTTCGTGTTCTACTCGAGAGCCTCGCATCATCAACGTCGAGATCTCCACATCAATCGACTTATCCATTATTTTCGAAAGATCGGGAACAATTTACCTATCAGCCGTAAACAGATCCGGCTTCGTCCCCGGTTCTCCGGCCGCACTTCGCCTGGCAATCACGAACGCTTTGGATTCTCTCGTTACCGCCAATCAACAACCAAGTGCGAGTTCCGGCAAGATTAGTTTCTGCAATTGCCATGCGCTTGCATGCACTGCTCGTTTCCTCGTGTAAATACAACAGCAGGGTTATTAGTAGATATATAAATTACTTACAACCGTAACAACAAGGTAGACCTGTGTATTAAATTACATACAACCGTCACTAGTAGTAGGGATTGAACAAAAATGCATAAGACTGAACAACATTCTCGCACATCACATGTACATCTGTACGGCACTCTATATATATACGTACGATTGTATCGATCTACTATATAGTGCAAAACTTGGAATTCGGCTCAGCTCAGCTACTAGTGAGTAGTGACACCGCACATACATAATACATACTCGTTCGCAGCTAGCTAGCCAAAGGGGTGGCGGCGTCACCGTCGGCATGGCCATGTTCCGCGTGGATCAGCGCGGAAAGCGCCCTGAGGAGCTCGACCCGCGCCCAGAGCCGAACGATGTAGTCGGCGGTGCGGACGAGCAGGCGGTCGGCCCTCACCGTGGCGCCGCCGGGCACCAGCCGCCGCAGCTCCCTCACCTTGCGCCCCAACGCCGCCGCCTCCGCCGACGACCGCCGGCGGCGTCCGCGGCGCGGTGACCGCCGCCGCCTCTCCTCCCTGTTTTCCATGGCAACAACAGCGAACGCCACCAGCACAGCAGACGAAATGAAAGAAACCAGTGTGTGCGTGGTGAGTGATCCGGTCGTGGCCGAGACTAGAGAGTGGTCGAATAAATAGAGGCGCGGCAGGGGCTTCCCCGGGGGAGGAGGATACGTTTGTCAGGGGGTTAGGTGCGTGTAATGGGCAGTGAGCTGTGGCTCGTCGCGTAGCGCGGGGGCCCGGCACGGCCCGTGCGCGGACGCCACGTCGTGTCGTGCACACGTGTCTGACAGCTCTCTGATCACCCAGGGACCGGGCCGGATTTATGAGTGGTGCTGGTACCCGATCTCTTCGTTTCATCATCATCCTCGTTTTGCCTCTCCCTCATCATCTCCGGAGTCCGGATATTTTGTTTTGTTTTTGTGTTCCGGCGACTGTGTTCGTGGCTTGCCCTATGCAGGGAACGTATACACAAGCCTGACCAATGCCATCACCTTCTCCGGTGACGCGGTCATGTCAGGCCAGGCCAGCAGCTAGCAGCGCATCAACTAAGCACGCTGCACTCGCGTGGTCGCGATAGAACGTACGAAGCGGCAGGGAAGGATCGGATGATGTCGATCGCGTTGGTTTGGGTGTGCATGCCTGTGCGGTGGCGGCGACGACGACGACGACCAAGTATCCGCGCCCACGCCAGCTCCCGCGAGAGGGTTGCCTTTGCCTTGCTGCCGTCTCCAGACTCCAAAGTGGTTGGGGTGCCGTGGTCACGTCGGGCCGTCGGCCGTTGCGTTTGGCAATGGGAGTGGACGGGGCACATGCGCGCACATGCAATGCTACCTGTTCTTCCCAGCTTCAAGCAAAAGCAAGTTGATCCCGAGACCAATCGAGATCACATTTAATTGCGTACCACGCTCTCCCCCGATCTCCAGCTCACGTACGCCGGCCGGAGGTGCGTGGGAGATCGATATGGACAATGGAAGGCTCCATGATCAGCTGTCAGTCACATACGCACGCACGCTCGGTCCCCCGTCCGTTTATTGGCCTATCCCGACTCACGCGTGGGTCGCCGCCGGGCGGGCGCCGGCCTGCCGGCCGTGTCTGTTTCTGCGCGCATGCATCAGAGACGTATTATGTATAACAGCTGTGTCCGTGCCATACTGCCATGGCGGGACCGGACGCCGCAGGACCGCATCATCGAGCACGCTAGGTTACTAGGCCAGCGGCAAGTTACGTTGAAAAAGTTCATCCATCTCAAGAAAAAAAGGCACACCTCATTACACGATATGTATACTGTTAGAACTAAATATGCTTAGGATCTAATCTAGCCACTAATCAACTCGGATTAAACACAATCCAAGAACTGATTAAGCACTTAATCACGCACTTTCGAGAATATCTGAGAGGAGCGAGCAAAGGCAATGATTTGCTGTAGATGATGGAGTCATAACGGCGGAGAAGCCTTCGAGCACCTTCCTCAACCTCCTCTCTTGTGCTGATCGGTAGCCTTAGGTTTTTGGGCATCTAATTTTGGTTGATCTTCTATCGGATCTAAAACTGAGAGGTAACTCATCTATTTATAAGGGAAGGGAGCGGTTGAGGGGGTCTCCAACCGGTACAATTGGTGTGTCCCCAATCAGGACACGTGGGGTCTAAGTTGGTTAAGTCGGTTACCAAATAAAACCGACTACTAATCTTTTAATACCGTGACCAAATTCTAACATTCTCCCCCTTGACCACAGGTCTAAGTAACTTGGTAACTCAAAGTTAAACTTAACGTATATCTACTCATGGTTGATATAAAGGGCACAACGAATCGAAAATAGCCAGTTACGTACTGCTTGACCCGATGACCACATTACATCTCACACTTAGAAACATACACTAATTCTGATTTTGACCCCTAAGTATCCAGGAATTCATAGGTTCTTCCTTAAACTCATGTGTGTTATGTGTTCACATAACACATTGGGTAGAAGTCCCTTTTGTGCGCGGTACCGCGAGGATTCACATGAATCTAATTACGCAATTACCAATGCTAATATAATCCTGGATTTACTTCTTTTGCAACACGCAACTAATGTCAATGTGTTTGGCTGCACATTCGACAAGTTGCCTCAGAAGTACAAATATCTTATGTGGTTTATGTTGCCTACCACTTCTTAGTTCAGATTTTTCTTATTTTGTCCGCTCGGCGGCCTCATCACTAAGTTGTCCTGCATCGATCATGATGCAGTTACCTTTGGTTTGGAGTTTTTTCCACAATAAAGCTCTATCTGCGAGTGTTATTCACTGATGTGGATTTTACTACACATCTTCCGGAAACGTAGTTTTACTGATCCATAGCTCTTATAATACTGAACTTATCACGAGGCCTAAATTCTTGCAAAATCGCAAGTTATACTAATCTTCATTCCAGTGATCTGGATTGAACTTATTAATGCCAAAAATAACCTGGTAGACTATGTCAAGGTTGGTTAATGAGCAAGTTGAGAGCTTTCGACAACAGAAAGCTTTGAAACTGATTTCATTCGATGATCTCTTAATAGTTCTTGTACTAATTAACCTTGACTTAGCTGAGCAGACAAATTTATTTGCATACATACCGTACACCTGAAGTACGTTCTCAGGTATGCCTAATAAACTGAATACCCCTTAATATCAAAAGTAGAGGACAACTCTTATTGTTATCTAATAGTAGATTGACATTATACTCATAAGTAAAACACATCTACATAGTGAAAACTGAATTTTGTCTTCATAATACTTAGGAAGGTTGACTGAGTTAAATACTTTATTGGCTTACTTATGCCTCATCTAATCCTATATGGCTTGACACCATTCAGATGGATGAAAGCTTCATATAGCTTAGTTCAAATGAGGTGAGATCAGCCTTCATTTGAACATAGATTTCATGACGAGATTCACTTATTAACATATTGTTTACTAATTTATGCAATTGTTTCCCTTCATTTGAGGCGACTGATTTAATCAACATAGAAAATTAAGATTGTTCTGTTCAATAGGAGCTCTACTTAATTTCATTGTTGAAGAGCTAACAAAAGGTGTTGAGTCAACAATAACGATATATGTATCGAGAAGAATGATTCTTGAGTCATAAAAGTAGATCTTGCATCCACTTCTCGTCAAGATCATTTACTCGACTTACATTGCTCCCCCTAAACTTAGCATATATTGTTTCCATAAACTTAGTGTCGGTCAAGACGGTAGAAACAGTATTATCTTAGTGAATAGCCATCAAGATGACTTACTAATGTTTTGGCTAATTGACTTAGTGACAATCTCATTAAAATTTAATGAGGATTTATGCCATGTCCTTGTCTAATATGATGTCTTTAGACACCAACTATTTAAAATTTTGATTTAGCGTTTGAATAGAGGTTTTAAGCCTCGATCCTTTAGCTAATCGTCTAAGTTTAAGAACTTTAGTAAAGTGCGGGATATGCCAATCATAGTACTTCCTCTCATGATCGGATCTTAATCTTAGTGTCCGATTCTATGCATTAATCTCAGTAGAAAGTTCTTAATCGGAAGAATTGATTGAGAAACGAAGCGTTCAATTCCCCCCTCAAAATATGGCATTATTGAATAAGTAGGGATGAAAACGGACAGATATGGGCAAATAAAATGCTTTTTCATATCATATAATAATTTCGGAAACGGATTCGAATCGGATGTTGTCGGAAACGGATATGATATCGGATATGTCAGATATATCGGAAACGGATTCATCGGATCGGAAACTAATGGATATTGGACATATTCAAATATTTATTTTAGAAAAAACAATTAATAAGGAACATGTAATTTATAGTTCATACACATAATCCATATCACATCCGCATCAAATTCATACATTGTTCATACATGAAACACACAAATAGTTCATACATGGTGCATATATGGTTCGAACACACAAATATATAGTTTGTCATAGTTCATACACATTACAACATCAAGAAAGCATGAAAATAGCACACATTCAACAACAAAACAGCACTAAAACAACTACAAAACAGCAGCCCTCGACCATAACAGCACCAAAAGAGCAGCCCTCCACCAAAACAGCACCAAAACCCAAAACAGCAGCCCTCCACCATAACAGCACCAAAACAGCAGCCCTACACCAAAACAGCAACAGCAGTGCACCACGCAGCAGGCAGCAGCACCTCCAGTCCTCCACCCTGCAAAAAACAGCAACAAATATACAAAACTAAGTCACTTATTTCATTTCTACACATCAACAACAACAATGCAATAATATGTTTCAACATTTATCACCGCTAGATGATAAAATCAGCAACATCATTCATCTCATCAGAATCACTTTCTATGTCCTCTGTCCTATGAAATAATTAAGCATTAGGTAAAATGATGCTAGGTAAAATGATGCTACCAATTTTTTTATAATACACAAACATGAATTTCATTGATACCCATCGCCTCCTCAAAATCATCAACTATAGTTGGAATACTCTTACGATCTCGAATAGACAAAAATAACATAAGAAAGTATGAACCCTCAAAAATATGAAATATTAAGCTAAAACATCAATAAAATTATCACATTTTCTTGATGAAACAACCAAAATCTTGGTGCAAATCAAAGCTTGTACAATTTCAGGATCGAGTCGATTACGGTGTGGATCAATGACACGTCCACCGGCACTAAAAGCCGATTCTGAAGCAACTGTTGATACTTGTATGGCTAACACATCTCGATCCATTTGGGAAAGAATCGGATATTCATTTCCATGATGCTTCCACCATGATAAAATGTCAAATGAAGAAGGTCCAGTATGCTTATATAGTGGTGCAGCCATATATTTTTCTAGATCATTTGAGCATTCTTCAGCTTCAACATATGACTCATTTAGAATTTGTTCCAACTCTTGAGCTTTAGCATCTATAAAGGAATCAGATATCTTGCTTTTGTTAGTATCTGCAATCTTTGAAGGAGGTTTTTGTGCAACATAAAACTGATATAGGTGCCTCATTATAGTTACAAATTTCTCAATCATAGAATGATATAGCACATCACCATAGAACTTTTTTGTGTAGAACTCTATTACTTTTCCCATGTACCTTAAATATAAAAAGCAACATTTCATTTCAGCAAGCAATTTGAAACTCTAATAGCATGTTAAATGATGATGACATAAACATAATGTACCTTAGATCAAGGAAATTTGCCACTGCAAGAGCCACATTTGATTTCTGCCAATATTTCTCAAACTTCTTGCCCATAGGAATGGACATTTCATGAATAGTTACAACTTCATGTTTAGACCACTCGGCAAGCATACTTTTAATCTCACAAAAGCCTTTGTAAAATAAGTTGACAGTTGGATATAAAGTACCGGATAGAAGTTCAGTTAAGTCATTAAATTTCCTCAAAGCATGACACAATGTGTTTGCTTTTATCCAATCATCAGGAGACGGAAATATGTGATCATACCTTCGTTGATCAACCCTCTTGAGACTCATAAAATCTTCCTACAAAAGAGACAAAAAGTATAAGATTTATAAAGTTACAAGAAATACAACTCAATTAACAAATTTAAAAGTTCAAGAAAGTAGACCTTGTAGTGTAAAGCATCTCTCAACATCAAATAAGTTGAATTCCACCTTGTTGATACATCAAGTGAGATTCCCTTCTTAGTTTTCAATCCCTCAGAAATTGCACACTTCATTAATTCATCCCATTGTTGTGGAGAACTCTTCACAATTAGTACAAGTGACTTGATATTTGCAATTGTATTAGAAATTACACTCAATCCATCTCTAGCAACTAGGTTCAAAATATGATTAGCACATCTCACATGAAAAAAGGCATCGTCACACACCAAATAAGAAGTGCCACCATTGGTCTTCAAATCATCAATTATATCTTTCACCACTACTTCATTAGATGATGCATTATCTAGAGTCAATGAGAATAATCTCTTCTCTAGATTCCACCTAACCATACATTCAGTGAAGGATACATACAACTTTTGCCCTATGTGTCGCCCTTCTACATGAAAGAAATCAATGATCCTCTTTTGAATTTGCCAATCATCATCTATCCAATGCACCGTGACACACATATATCCTTTGTTTTGATTTGATGTCCACATATCCATTGTTGTACTGAACCTACATTTAAAAGCCTTGAGATATGCAAATAACTTGCTCTTTTCTTCAGAGTACATATCCAAGATATCTTTTCTAACACTTATGCGAGATTTCAATGAAAAAGTAGGATGCAAAGGTTTTAGAGCGTCAACAAGAGACTCATGCTCCACAATGTTAAAAGGATACCCGTGCATGATAATTGCCAAATTGAACTTTCCTGTGCTAACCTCTGGATCATACTTGTAGGGTTCAATATAATGCAAGTCCTTTTCATGATCATTTCCCGCTGCTAGCTATTGTTGACCTTTCACCACATTGTGTGCATTCTTTAGATGTGTCCAAAATATAGATGTTCCCATACTGCTCTCACATCTATATTTTGTCTTGCACCTTGGAAAGTTACAAGATGCCCACTTGTGCACATATTGCTTGTCATTGACTATTGCAGTCTTCTCCCTCTTAGTAAAATGTTGCCACACTTCCGAAGTGCTCTTCTTACACTTCTTTGTAGCACTTTCATCACAATCATCATCACTAACAACAACTTGAGCATTGTCACTTGCAACCACATTCACACTTGAAGAAGATGCCGCAACATTGCTACTACCAATTCTTACATACAAAACTTTCCCATTGTCATACACTCATACAAACCACATAATTTCTCACAAATGAATAAGTAATTCCAATCCTGTTGGGAGGTGGTTAGACAGGAAATTCTGAAGATGTTTCAAGATCTTTTTAATGATAATCTGAATATAAATAGAATCAATTTTGGTGTTATCACTTTATTACCTAAGATAAAAGATGCAGAAAAATCCAGTAGTACAGGCCAATCTGCCTTTTAAATTGCATTTATAAGTTGTTCACTAAAGTCTTAACTTTAAGATTAGAGGCAATGGCTAACAAGATTATTCATGAGGTCCAGTCTGCCTTTATAAAAAAATAGAAAAATGAATGGAGTGTTGTCTCTACATGAGATTTTACACCATACAAAAAAGAGAAACTCTGAGGTAGGGATTGTGCTAAAATTGGATTTTGAAAAAGCCTATGATAGAGTCAACTGAGAGTTCTTATTTTCGTGTCTTTGAAATAGAGGGTTCAATACAACCTGGTGTAAATGGATTGAAAATGTTATGGTTAATGGAACCCTTAACGTCAAAATCAATAGTGAGGATGGCCCTTACTTTAGAAGTTTCAGGGAGGTCAGACAAGGAGACCCTTTGTCTCCCCTCCTTTTCAATATTGTTGCTGACTGTCTAACTAGAATGATTTGTAAAGCTCAGGAAAATAAACTCTTTTGCGGCTTAGCTGATGATATAACTCCGAATGGGATAGTTGTTCTCCAATATGCGGATGACACTATCTTATGTATTAAGAAGGATGTTGTTGGGGCTAGGAATTTGAAACTTTTACTATCCTTATGTGAGCAGATGTACAAAAAAAATACCACTTAGTGAGGTGGAAAAAAGTGTGTACAAAAAAAAGAAAAAGGGGGTTTGGGAGTGAAAATTATGTATAAAATGAATATTAGTTTACTTAGAAAATGGTGGTGGAAACTTGAAATTGAAGAAGGCATTTGGCAAAAAATTGTGAGAGCTAAATATGTGAGAAACAAACCCATTGGGGTTATTAAGCAAGGGTTGAATGACTCCCCGGCGTGGAAAGATTTGACGAAAGTTAGACAGATTTATTTGGAAGGTAGAAAGTTCACATTAGGAAAAGGAGACAGAATTAGATTCTGGACTGATGTTTGGATGTCTGATAAACCCTTATGTTCAGTATACCCACTCTTATTTGATCTCTACTTTGATCAGTCTATTACAGTAGCACAAGTTGCTAGTCAAAACAAGGTGATAAAATTTAAGTACAACTTACCTTCTTGTCTGCATGAGCAGTGGTACTCACTGGCGAAAAGTATAAATAGTCATTGTGTTTTTGATAATATAGATGATGCGAGATGGATCTGGTCACATTGGAAAGCGAAGATTCACCCCAAGATAAAAACTTTCTTGTGGTTAGCTGAGAATAAGGCTCTTCCAACTAAAGACTTGATGAAAAGTAGTAATTGGGCCGGTAATAATATTTGTGCTTTTTGCAAAGAAAAAGAAAATGTGGATCATGTTTTCTTTCAGTGCAAAATCAGTAGAGTAATTTGGAGAGTTTTAGGAATGTGTTTCAACAGTCAGGTCAGACCTAATAGTATAGCTCAATACTGGAATTGGATTGCAAAAGTCTTGCCAAATGGTTCTAAAGTATATACGTTAGGGCTTGCTGCTGTTTGTTGGGCCATCTGGAAAGCCCGAAATAACATCTATTTTGAAATAAAAGTGATAAAACATCGAGCTGAAGTACTTTGTCATGCTATTGCTTTGATGAAATATTGGGCAGGTCTGTTCCCAGGGGAGGAAAAGGAAACGATTAAGATCAATACATAAGCTATTATGCGCGCGATATTGTAGGTATCCAAAGAGCAGAGTGAGGGGAGTTGCGGCTTCCGGCTCCTAGAGGCGAAGAAGATTAATGAACGACAATTTAGCATCCTTGGCAGCGGCTACTCCGGCTATTTTGGTTCTCTGTGCTAGCGAAAGTTTTTAGAGTTGGATATTTTTGTACCTGTGAGCTGTAGCTTAAAAACAGGTTTCTTTTTGCTCAGGCAAAACTTTGTCGGGCTCTCTGGGGTAGAGGGAAAGTTTCTCCTGCCAAAACTATGGATGTAATGATACGATCTTCAGCCACTACGGTGGTCTTGGAAGTGGAATGAAATTCCGTATGTAAAAAAAGTAATTGAATAGAAGAGAATTCTATCGGTCGGTAAAGACGGAGTGGACTCTAAAAGAAGCCGACGTGGAGGAAGGGTTGATTTCAAAGCCGGTGTGCTAGCGGGTGTCTCATCCATCAGCGGAAACAACTGCAAATAAACAGCTCCATTGTCTTACGCTCCATTGTCATAGGCCAATGAATTTCACATAGTCACATAGAGGGACAGAGCCACAGAGGATGGTTTCACCTTCGGTGAAGACGTGAAGCTGGTGGTTGGCCACTGCTCGCTGGATTCCTGGAGTCTAGAGTTCTGGACCTCCTGATTCCGTCTCCCGTCGTCGTCGGTCGCGGTCAGTGCTCTGGCCCCTGGTTGGCTAGCTACTGGTTCAGCGCTCCGTGGACAACGGACCGTGGGCATCTTCCACTCGTCCCTTGTGGCCTTATCGATGGGGTGCCAAGGCGACGGCCGGCGGCACCGGCAGACCATAGGCGGACGACAGCACAATGTCTGGTTGTGGGGCGCCAGGGCGGGAAGGGCGCCAACGTCCGACGGCGGTGCGGATGTGGGGCCAACGAGCCGGCGATGATGGATGCCAAGGGACAGCGAGCCGGTGATGACATAACGGGGGTGGACGACCGACGGGTCACTCACGGTCACGGGGTGTCAGCTGTCGCGGACTCACGATCAACTCAACGCTCAACTGCCAGCCCTTGCCACCTGCTAGGGTTTACCGGCGGTGGCCTTTGGGCCAGGTCGCCTGCTAGATCTGGCCCAGGAAACATTCAGATATGCATCAGATACTCATTCGGATATATCTGACTCAAAACAGATATCCGACTAAACGGACGCATATTGAGTCGCACCGTTTCCGATCCGATATTCATATATTTGATATCCGATCCGAATCTGAATAATTTCCAACCAAAACAGATATGGATCAAATATTTTTGGATCTGACACCCGGACGGATCAGAAAATATTTGATCCTTTTCATCTCTATGAATAAGCCATAATTTCGAAGACGTTTCATGATCGATTCTTATGCGCTTACTAAATACTTAGTCATTCTGAGAGGAAATTTGATTATAGCACCATGCGAGGACTATGAGAATGTCTTGTTAAAAGACAAAACTCAACTTATTTAGACGAGTATATCAAGGTTACAAACTCAACTTGGTTGTCCAAGCAAGATCACTAAAATCAAATTCCATAAATAAGAGGGTAAATAATGAACTGACAACTTATTGAAGCGTAAATATAAAGCCGTATTATGTTACTAATGGGAGTTTTAGTTGGCTTCTACTTTTTGCTTCATGACCATTAGCGACTTTAACGGTCCTAGTCCCTCCTCTTTGTATCCTCCTCTTATTTTAATACTTAGTCGCTCATAGCAATGGACATTTCTAAAATCCACTGCCTTTGCTTAGTATCACAAATGCTATGTTTTGTTTTTGACGTAGGCTACTTGATAAAATGCGGCATTCATAATTAACTGTCATTCTAAGTATGTACACAAGCACAACTCCTCCATTTTGTTTTTAGTTACAAGTTTCTTTGTGAGAACACTTGCATTAAACTTAGTTAGTAAGTAAACTGACATTTTATTCCAATGGAGGTTCTAAGAAGCAGTGTCACATTTGGGAGTTGTTCTCGGAATGTGCTTAGTAATTAAATTATCAAACATATTATGTTTAGTGACTCCACTTAATTCAAAGGAAATTGTACTTAAATTAAATGATTTCATCATTACGAAGAAAACATTCTGAGTTTCTCCATCTCGTAAGACAGAAAACTAAAACTGAGTACAGTGCTGAATTGAGGATTGTCAGTATCCTGCGTACGAGGTACCCCACGGTACCGCAACAAGTGCAACAGAGTTCTACTTATCAAAGTTAAAGGCTTCCTCACACACCACATGTCATATTACACCGGACCCGCATCCCTCATATGGGTAGCTCCGAGGATTGACATGTGTAAAGTAAATTCGGAGCTAAACTCCCAACACAGGGAAGCTCCACGATCTATACGTGTATAACTATTCCGGACCTAACCCACAGCAGAGGGAAGCTCCGGTGCCAACACGTGTATAGCGGTTCCGGAGCTACCTCCCCGCAAGGGGAAGCTCCGAAGCTACCACGTGTGGAGTCTCCGGACCTTCATCCAAATTTTTCTTTCAATCTTCGGGGAACGCCCGGTTTAGGATGCTCTTTCTTTTTTTGGCTGTGCCGTGAAGTGCAATTTTCTCGTATGCATTGGCGGATCTCCTTCAGCACGGACATTCAGGGGATAGTTAAAACGGCAGTAATAAGACTTGATTACGTGTCGTTAATGCTTTATTAATGACACAAGATCAAAGCACTATTAATAGAGGTAACGCAACTATTAAGGCACGTTATCACACTATTAACCATGTTTAATGCTCATAGATAGTGTATTAGGCTATTAAACACGCCAGAGCCACGTGTCGGGCCAGGCAAATGATGTAATAGTCAGTCCTTGGACTATAAAAAGACTGAGCCACATAATACAAAGGGACTAGGCCATGTTGAGCCATACACTACACTTCTTAGTGATTCCCAATACAACAACACACACCCCGTGGAGTAGGGTATTACGCTCAGGTAGCCCGAACCACGTAAATCTCTAGTGTCACCATCTTGATCCTGATCTCTGCGTGCCCCAACCGAAACATGAACCTTCGCGGGCTACACTTTAGTAGTACCGAGGGAAGTGTCGTTGCTACACTTCAACATTTGGCGCGTCAGGTAGGGGGTCTACCCGAGACCTCAAGATGGTGAATTTCGCCGCAGGATCTTCCAACAACAATCACGCTGAACAACCTACTGGAGGCAATCCCTCCAACGTGTAGCAGCCAACAGGTGCCATTGTTCCAGCAGGTACTATGGTACCACAGCCGCCATCTGTTCTGGCAAACAATGTTGGACGACGCCGCCATCTGTTCTGGCAAACAATGTTGGACGACAAAATGGGGCATCTGAGTCGATCACTGAATCGACAAACAACAATCCTGAGCATGCTCTCATTGTAGCGCGAGCTCTCCCAGGGTTCTATGGAACAGTGGAGAGCTGATGTTGACTATCTGGTTGCAGCTGCAGCCACTGGCATCAACAATCAAGGTCCTCCCCCTTCGGGGCGAGCACCATCAGAACGATGGACCTTGTCGGGCCGACTTGGTCGACAAGTCTCGCACTAGAGGAGACGTGTTGCAACCCAGCAGGTGACTTCGCTGCCTCCCAGGGCACGACGCACCCACACCATCACCAGGATTCCGACTCATGACCTGCGCTTGGAACTTGATCGCCGTTACCGGCAGCAGGAAAGCCGCGTCCATATCGAGCGTGCTCACGAGAGACGAGAAGCTCGTGACAATCCTGCTCCTCAGGGAATAGGGGGAGGTTGTTCTGCCCTGGCCATGCACTTACACATGGTCAGATGGCCACAAAAGTTCTGGCCTCACTTGCTGGAAAAATTCGACGGGACTGTCAACCCCGACGAGTTCCTTCAAATCTACTCCACTGCTATACTGGCAGCGGGGGGTGATGAGGCTGTGATGGACAATTACTTCCCAGTGGCTCTAACTCGGACTGGAGGTCCTGGTTCATGAGTCTTCCACTCGACTCCATTAATAGTTGGGTGGTGCTATGCCAACAATTCACTGCCAACTTCGGGAGTCCTTACACCCAGCCTGGCACTGAATTGGACTTGTTTGTTGTAAAGCAAACAACGGGGGAATCGTTACGATCCTTCATCCAGCGGTTTTCTCAGGTACAGAATATTATCCCTTCAATCTCGAGCTCTTCTGTTATCGTGGCATTCAGACACAATGTTCGAGACAAGAAGATGGTGGAGAAATTGGCGACCAAAGAAGTCACAAGTGTCACAGAACTCTTCAGCTTGGCAGACAAATGTGCCAAAGCTGCAGAGGGACGTGAAATGCATTCTAAACCACCTCCGGAGGCCAACAAGAAATCCACCAAGATTCAAGCCACTACATCTGGAGGTGGCAAAAAGAAAAAGAATCCCAATGGCAAAAAGAAGCCGTTGGCCGGCGCACCAGCCGCTGCAGCTACTGCAGCTCCGGGTGGCCGGGGGCCACGCCCCGTGAAACAACCTCGTGCTTCGTCAGAAGACGGCAAATGTTCCAAAGCGTGGTGTCCGATCCACAAGACGGACAGACACAACCTGGAAGAATGTCGAGAGGTCTAGAATCTTGCTGAGCATTATAACAAGCACTGGGAAGAAGCTCCTTTCCGCCGAAGCTCCAGCTGAGGAGGAGCTAGGTTTCCAGGACCTCAAGAAGGCCCTGAAAGCTGTCTACAACACCATCGACGATGACTCCAACGTCTCTGACAACGAGCGTCGGAAGACCCTGAACACCATTTATGGTGGTTCTTGGGACATCACCTCTCGCTGCATCCTCAAGACAATGCGGCAGGACATGGTCATTGCCGCTCCCACTGCTAGGGCGGAGCCTCATCGGAAGTGGATGGACACTCCCATCATTTTCTATGCTTCGGATTGCCCCCGCAACATGATTGGAGCTGGCCAACTTCCGTTGATGGTATCACCCACCATTAATAATATTCAACTCGACCATGTAATGGTGGACGGAGGTTCAATGCTAAACCTCATAAGCTTCGAAGCCTTTGTTAAACTCCAGCTTTGACCCTCGGACCTTCGCCCATATCCACCTTTCTCTTGGCTAGGTCCGGGGACCATTACTCCTCTCGGTTCCATCACACTCCCAGTGACCTTCAGGACTCGGGAGAACTACAGAACTGAGAGGTTGGTCTTCGACGTTGCACAGATCAGTCTGCCATTCAACGCCATTCTGGGCAGGTCAGCCTTGTACAAGTTCATGGATGCCGCCCATTATTGTTACTTAGTGTTGAAGATGCCAACACCTATGGGTGTTCTAGGGATCCGCAGATACTGTACTGCAGGAGTTACTGCTTTAGAAGAGCTCTATGTGCTTACCACAGCGCAAGAGGAAGCATCTAGTAAGGAGCCAGCTCCGAACCCCTGAGCATTCGTCATAAAGGCTCTACCTCCGCACCTCGTGTGCAACCAAGTGACGACACTGAAGTTCCCGTCAAAGTCGTCCAAATTGGTTCTGATGCTGCTTAGATTACCCGTACATCGGGAGGTCTGAACAACAAATAGGAACTCGCGCTCATCACTTTCCTCCGGGCTAATGTCGACGTGTTTGCCAGGCAACCATCGCAAATGTCTGGGATCCCTAGGGAGGTGATTGAGCACAATCTGAAGATTTACCCTGACGCACGGCCTGTACACCAGAAGCCCCGGAAGCAATCAATCGACCGGCAAAACTTCAGCCGACAGGGGATCAAGAAGTTGCTCGAAACTGGTTTCATCCAAGAGGTGTTTCATCCTAAATGGCTGGCAAACCCAGTCGTGGTGCCCAAGGCTAGCGGGAAGCTTCGGATGTGTATCAACTACACCACCTTAAATAAGGCATGTCCAAAGGATCCATTTCCACTACCCAGAATAGACCAGATAGTGGACTCCACCTCCGATTGTGAGCTATTGTGTTTCTTAGATGCATATTATAGATATCATCAAATCCAAATGTTTAAGGAAGATGAAGAGCACACTGCCTTCATAACAGTAGATGGATTGTACTGTTATACTGCCATGCCATTTGGTCTTAAAATTGTTGCTTCAACATTTGTGCGAGCTATGTACAAAACATTTCGAGAGCTAATTAGATACTTGGTGGAGGTGTACGTCGATGACATCGTCGTGAAGATCAAGAACAAGGAGTCACTCCTTGACAATTTACAAGCTGTCTTTGACAAGCTGCGCACCACACGCACCAAGCTTCTAGGTTTCTTGGTGACTCACCAAGGAATTGAAGCAAATCCGGCGAAGATCAAGGATATAGAAGCTATGCGGCCACCAGCCCGCATCAAGGATGTCCAGAACTTAACTAGATGTCTAGCTGCGCTCAGCCGGTTCATCTCAAGACTGGCAGAGCGAGCACTTCCCTTCTTCAAACACTTGAGTACGTCCAGACCATTTCATTGGTTTGAAGAAGCAGAAAAGGCATTTCAAGAACTAAAACAACTCCTCACCACACTACCGATCTTGGTAGCTCTGGATCCTGGTGAGCCTTTACTGCTTTACATTTCAGCAACCATCGAAGATATCAGTATGGTCCTGGTCGCAGAAATACCAGAGTCACGTCCAGTCCAGGAGCCCAGACCCCTCCGGGAGGGTCCGGAATTACCTGAAGGCATGTATGGGTCCCAGCCCCCAGACACGGAACTTCAAGACAAAATTCTAGGAGATCAACCTCATTCACCTGAGGGGGTTCACCTGGTCGACCAAGATGATCCAGACCCTTCTAGCAAGGTCCGGATCGAACAAGATGAAGGTTCGGGCCCCTCCGGGAGGGTTCGAATCGATGGAGAAGAAGCTTCGGGCCTTTCTGAGAGAGTTTGGACTGTCGAGCGCCCAGTGTACTTCATCAACAAAGTACTCCATGACGCCAAGACAAGATACATTTAGGTGTATAAGCTACTTTACGCAGTTCTTATTACCTCAAGGAAGCTTCGTCACTACTTCCAAGCCCATAAAATATCAGTGGTATCTTTTTTTCCACTGCGTGCTATTTTGCATAACCCTAACTCTACAGGGAACATTGCAAAGTGGGCAGCGGAACTGGCCGAGTTCGATCTAGAATTTGTGTCACGACAAGCAATCAAAAGTCAAGCTTTGGCTGATTTTGTGGCGGAATGGACTCCCTCTCCATCAAAACCTGGGGGCCACAGTGAGCAGAAACCAGAACGCAAGGTTCCGGTATTCACCGAGCCTCACAAGACGCTCTACTTTGATGGCTCCGTGCAGAAGCAGGGGGCCGGAGCTGGAATCCTTCTCCTGGCACCGACTGGGGAGAAGGTCAAGTACATGATTCACCTTGATTTCAAGGCGACCAATAACATGGCGGAGTATGAAGCTCTCATCTACGGACTCATGGTGGCACTATCTTATGGTGTCAAACAGCTGTTGGTGAAGGGTGATTCACAACTCATCATAAAACAAGTCAAAGGTGAATGTTCTTGTAACAATCCCCAACTAGCTGCTTATCTCCTTGAAGTCCAGAGGCTCCAGAAGGACTTCGAAGTCCTAGATCTCCACCATGTTTAGCGTCAACATAATGTTGAAGCTAACGAACTCTCAACGAAGGCTTCAACTGGAGCTCCAGCTCCCGACGGAACCTTCATTTGGAGGTTGTCAAGACCAATAGCTCAGCCTGCCGAATTGAGTGAAGGGGGCGAGACCAGCACCGCGAAGCTGGCAATCCCGGTGGCCCTGTTACCATGGCGTCCACCAAGGATCGTAGGTGCTGCCGAAAGCTTCGAGCAACCCAGCATGTAAGACTCAGAAGCTCAAATAAGCTCCGGTGCATGGATATCGGAGATCCGGAGCTACTTAAAAGACAATATCCTTCCTGAAGACAGTGTATCCACTGACTGAATTGTTAGATTGGCTAAAAGATACACATTGCTAGAAGGGGATCTCTGTTGGCATGGTGCCAATGACATCCTAATGCCATGCATTGCAAGGGAAGAAGGCTGCAAGCTCCTCGTGGAAATCCATGGAGGCAACTGTGGGAACCATGCTTCTTCTCGCACGTTGGTCAGTAAAGCCTTCCGGCACGGCTTTTACTGGCCTACAGCACTCCAGGATGCGGTTTAGCTAGTAAAAAAAATGTGAAGCGTGTCAGTTCCACGCAAAACAGATTCACACACTGGCTCAGTCACAACAAATGATAGCTCCTACATGGCCATTTGCTGTGTGGGGCATGGACATCTTGGGACCATTCCCAAAAGCCGTCGGATGTTACAGGTTCCTGTATGTCGCCATCGACAAGTTCACTAAATGGTCGGAAGCAACTCCAATTATGACAATCAACAAGCAATCAAAGTCAAGTTCTTGAAGTCCATTATATACAGATTTGGAGTTCCGAACAAAGTCATAACTGATAAAGGAACCCAATTCACAAGTGTTGCATTCCAAGAATATTGCGAAGACCTCGGCATTCAACTCAGGTACGCCTCAGTAGCTCACCCAGCAAGTAATGGTCAAGCCGAGAGAGCATATGCAGAAATTTTAAAAGGACTCAAGACGCGCACGTACGAGCGCCTGAAAAAGCATGGATCCAACTAGATTAAAGAGCTTCCGTCCACATTGTGGGTGAACAGGACAACTCCAAACCGGTCAACTGGGAAACTCCATTCTTCCTGGTGTACGGAGCTGAAGCAGTCCTTCCTCCAGAGATCACCTTGGGGTCCCTCTGGGTCCGGACTTTCGACAAAGCCGCGCAGGACCAGCTCCAGCGTGAATACCTTGACCTCGTCGACGAGGGAAGGTGCCAAGCAGCTGTTTGAAATGAACGTTATCGCCAAGTGCTCCGACGCTATCATCAAAGGCATGTGCACAATCGACAGCTTGAAGAAGGTGTCTCGTGCTTCGGAAGATACTAACTCGCGAAGGGATGAACAAACTTTCCCCCGACTGGGAAGGTCCTTTCCAAGTGATCAAAGTATCCCGACCCGGATGTGTTCACTTGGCAACTGAGGACGGGATTCCACTTCCTAACCCTTGGAACATCGAGCACCTCCGTAAGTTTTATGCTTAGAATCACGAAAGTGAGTCTGTAATTACACACGATGTATGTTATAGAGTCGCTAAACAGACATGGGTAGGTCCTCCGGGAGAACATCCGGACCCCTCCGGGAGGGTCCGGGAAGTTCAAGTACACTTCATACAGTCACCGCACTAAAAGTGTAACTACCTACCCTGGGTTAGTACAAGATGTATAGCGCACTTAGCTTGGTCCCTCACCCTAAGTGTGTCCTTGTCTCCCCTGTAATCCGGACCTATAATGAAAGACATTATTGTGTGAAAGCAGACTCCACGTGCATTTTTTTATACAAGGCTCGATATATCGAATTACTATTTTATCCTTCTTGTCTATAATGAAGTTGTGCAATTCCTTTTAGTTTTTGTCCAAGTTATTCATATTTGTTACAAGTTATATTGTCGATCTATTTGGATCTTAACATGTTGTATAGTCTACTTGCCTGAACGTCAAGCCAACATAGGTCTGGAGTGTGCTATTGACTTAGCCTGGTCCTGCACCCAAGTACGCCACTCTACCTACACCCCAGCAGGCCTCAGTAGGGTGAGTACTAAACAAGCATATGGGTCCGGAAATATTACATCAATATGCTTGTTACCATATCTAGTTTCTTCGGACTTAAATCTCAAATAAGATTGATAAGTCACAAATAATTTATAAACAAGAGGACACATTTTACTCTTTCCTTGTATTTAATGTGAAGTAAAAACAGAAACTCATAGCGATGGTGGACGACGCCGGAGCTACTAAGTTACGACATCCTCCAAGGGGGTCTGTCGTTGACGTTTAATATGTTGACAGTGGGTGACCTCGGAGCTACGAAGCTCCAACAACCCTTGGGGGACCTACTTTCAACGATTCATGCGTTGACATTGGACGCCACTGGACCTATCAGGCTCTGATAAACCCTAGGGGGCCTGCCGTTGATGTTTAATACGTTGATGGTGGGTACCGTCAGAACTACCAAGCTTCGCCAATCCTAGGGGACCTGCTATCGACGCGTCGGAAATAAAGACTTCAGACATAAAATCTACAAGTGTGAAGCGTTCAAGTCATCAATATGTTGTCAAAACCTTTTGGTACATGTACACACAACAATTGTGCACATATACTAGGGGGGCCAACAAGACAAAGTACAGTATATTGAAGACAAAACAATAATAAAGTGGAATTCATGGCAAAATGGATTTCATTAATTCGAAGCACTGGATTACAAAAATGGGATTACAGTAGAAGGAAAAAGGAAAAAGTCCTAGCTACTGGAGGATATAAGTCCTGCAGAAGAATGGGGCGACTTCCTTGACAACTCCTTGGATGTTGGCCCTGGCGGCGTCCTCCTCTTCAACAATGGGACCTTGGAGCACCGGGTCCAAGGAGAATCGGGGGTCTCGGCTCACATAGCATGTCAGCACATATTCTGCGACGTTTGTGGCTAAAGACTTCCCATCTGTCTCCAACTTGTCCGCAATGACGTCGTCCATCGTGTCGAGTTTGCCGCCAGTAGCATTGAGGGCCACTAGCGCTCGGTCCAAGTCCAGCTCCGGATTGTCCGGACGTACATGACTGAAGCCTAGTGGCGTCAGCGCATCGTTGGCCCGTCCCAAGAAGTCCCATACATGGATGGACTCCGTCTCGTTCAAGCTCCGCAGCTCCTCCAGTGACTTTCGGGCGGCCGCAAGCTCCGAACCTTCCTGAGCGAGGCGCTCGACCAATTTGGCATGTTGTTGCATATTCTCAGCAACTTGCTTTTCACGATTGGTCAGCTCCGTCTCCCGGAGGTGGATGCAGTTCCGCCTTTCCGCCAAGTCCTTTTCCCTGTATCTTACTTTCCCTTCCCTGGTGGCAACATCACCTTCTCTTTTCGAGAGCTCCTGCCCCAGTTTCCAATACTTCTCCTTCTCCTCTTTGCTCCATAGATCCAGCTTTTTGCTGCGATCTGCCAAATTTTGTTCACCCAGAGTCAACTTCCGGGTGACCTCTGCCTCTCTCTTCACAATATCCTCCTGCTGCTCCAGGAGCTTCTCTTCCCTCGCATCAAGGTCCGCTCGACGCTTCAGGAGTACCTCATTCAATTCATTGAGGTTTTTGTGACGCTCATCAGCAGCATCACGCCTCTCCTTGGCTTGCTCAAGGATCTCCCTAGAGTTAGCGTCGAGCGCTCTGATGGTGGCTTCCTTCTCCTCCTGCAGCTTGTCCCAGTATTCCAACCGGCCCTTTTCCCTCTTGATCCACTCCTTCTGGTCAGCTAGCCTTGTCTGTGCAAGCCTGGTCTCGAAGTGGAGTCTGTTGCGCTAATGCCTCAAGGTGTTGTGCTCCTCCTCCAGGGCTTTGCTTTCATGATCAATGGCGAGTTGGACTTATCGGAGGCTCGAGCAGGCGTTGTCTATGGACAACACCAGAGGGATAGGCTCTGGACCTGCTGGGGTAAACTCCGCTGGCTCCAAAGGATTCTCCATCACAAAAATTGGGTCCCACTCTACAAGGGTGGTCCCCTGAGCTCCTGCAGCACTAGGGTCGCTCTCTAGAAGCCCATCAGCAGCAGCAGAGGAAGAACCCGCTGGGGGAACTCCCACCTCCGGATCGGAAGTCAAAGGTGCTGCTTCCGGGTCTTCAATTACCGGCTCTGAGGGCAGATTACCTATCACCACCTCTTCAGGTTGCTCCGGCTCTTGTCCAGCTACCTTCGGGGCAGCTATCTCCGGGGCAGCGGCGGGGGCTTCATCCGGTGCCCCTACCACCTCTGGCTCAGATGCCAACACGTCAGTCACTTCAAGTTCAACGACTGGAGTTTCAAGCATTTCCGGCTCAACCGCCGGACCTTCAACAACTTTTGGCCCAAGGGCCGGAGCTTCAACCTTCTCCGACTCAATGGTTGGGGCTTCAATTGCCTCTGGCTCAGCGGCCAGGGCTTCGATGACTTCTGGCTCAAAGGTTGGAGCTTCTGACATAACTGGTACTGGAGCATCAGCCTCCGGCAATGTTGCCAGAGGTACATCTTTGACTTCTCCCCCGTGGTTCAGCGCTACCAAGGGAGCTTCCGCAAGGACTGTGAATCCAAGTCCACGACAGCTGGCGCCGGAGCTGTCGTGACTTCTGCCACCACTTGAGGAGGAGGCTCGGTGGTCGAAGTCGGAGCTTCGGCATGCGCAGCCACAGTCGCCGCAACAGATGCCGAAGTTTCTGACCCTTTATTCGACACCGTAGAAATAAAGGGATGAGAAGATTAAAGACACAATAAAAACAAGACTAGCATTTAAGATAAGCACTCGATGCTTACATAGGGATGCTACCACTCCGTTCGCCTCTGAACCTCTTCTTCTGAGGCCCGGAGCCAGAGCCCACCAAGTCTGGTAAGACAACGACTTCAGACCTCAGCTGAGGACCACTTGCGGCAGCCGGAGTCCTCTCGGTCGGAGCTTCTCTTAGCCGGGAAGAACTCCCGGGCCTGGAGCTCTTAGCCGACACTGAAGCCGGTGTTGACTGCCCGGAGCTAGAGCCTCTCGAAGATGCCTGCGCTGGAGAAGGTGCAGCCACAGAAGGTCTCCTTCGCCAGGGAGAAGGAGCCATTGTAGAGGGAGCAGCCCTGACGGACCTCCCATCAGCATGCTTCAGCTTCCTCTTCCAGCTGGAAGGTTCGGCTGGCTCTTTGCCCTTGCCCTTGCCGATGTCTTCAAACCTTCGGCTCGGGGCGGAGGTAGGCCCTCCTTCGAAAGCTCCGGGGATTACCACCTTGGAGGTCGGACGCCTCTCCACCTCACCAAGGTCATCAAGCGCCGGCATCTTCCTCCGGATCTCTCTGCTAAACTCTGGCTCCATGTTCAGAGGAAGGAAAGCAGCCGGCGGAACCAAGTCGTCACCGTCGACGTTTATCCCATGCTGGAATTTCTTGAGATGAAGCTTTAGAGCTTTGTCATCCAAGTTGGACTTCAGACTGGTTTCAACCTGGTCGTCATCCATCACGTTGTCGAGGGCCTAGGAGAGCTTCTCCCTCTTTCTCAGTGGAGCCCATCTGTTGACTAGGAAATAGCAGAAGACAATCTCAGGGGTCACTCCACCCTCCATGCATTCTCGGATCCTGGTCAAGACGTGGTTGAAGGCATCTGACAGCTTCGGAACTACACTCCAAGCATTGGTATCAACGTTGGGGAGTCCTTGGGGCAGCTCCAACCTCTCGTGCTCCTCCACTACAATGATGACCCAATACTTCTTCCAATCATCCCATTTGCCGGAAGGGGGTGATTTTAAGTACTTGAAGGGGCAGTTCTTGCGCTTCACAAAATAGTAGAAGCCAAGAAGCTCAATCCCTTGCCGGTGGTGTGGACTGTGAAGAAGTTACAAAACAACTCGATGCTGGGGGGAACACCCACCCACATCTTGCAGAAGTGGATGAAGGTCGCCACTAGCAGAAGAGAATGGGGGCCAAGATGATACAGTTGGAGACCGTAAAAGTCTAGCAGCATTAAAATGAAGGTTGAAAAAGGTGGGATCAATCCCACCATGGCATACGTAGAGAAGTACACCATGTCACCATTACTCTCCTTCTTGAACGGGAGCTCATCGGCGCGGATCAGATGGCTGAAGGAGTCACTGGACCACCCCATATAGGTCCGGACCTTTATTAAATCGTCCTTGCTCTTGAGGCGGCTCTTGAGAAGACCCAACTCCATCGCGACAAAGTGGAGCGAAGGAAGAGAAAGCTAGGTGAAGTTTGGGAGGCTATGAGCGCAAGTTTGATCGAAAGCGTAAAGAGTCCTCAAACCGCGCATACTTTCTTTCTTAAGTAAGCCTCCGCGACACTTGGATGGAAACCGCAACAAGAGTGGGGTCACATTTCAAAAATCCACCCCGACCATGACGAATGGGTCCGGGGCCACCCCGATGAAGAGATCGAGGTTATTACTCCACGCGAACCTTGTCATGATGGGAAGCAGGAGACCCAAAGTCGTCACCCTGACAAGGCGCCCGGAACCTATACAGTTTATATTGGGAACTGGCGACCTTCAATTGCGTGAGATCCGCACTCAAATATCTCATCTGCTGCATTCATAGCAAGCCATGCGGCGATTGACACGTGTAAAGTAAATCCGGAGCTAAACTCCCAACACAGGGAAGCTCCGCGATCTACACGTGTATAACTATTGTGGACCTAACCCACAGCAGAGGGAAGCTCTGGTGCCAACACATGTATAGTGGTTCCAGAGCTACCTCTTCGCAAGGGGAAGCTCTAAAGCCGTGTGGAGCCTCCGGGCCTTCATCATCAACAAATACATTGGCGGATCTCCTTCAACACGGACATTCAGGGGACAGTTAAAACAGCAGTAACAAGACTTGATTACGTGTCGTTAATGATGTATTAATGACACATGATCAAAACACTATTAATAGAGGTAACGCAGCCATTAAGGCACATTATCATACTATTAACCATGTTTAATGCTCATAGATAGTGTATTAGACTATTAAACACGCCAAGGCCACATGTCAGGCCAGGAAAATGATGTAATGGTCAGTCCTTGAACTATAAAAGGACTGAGCTGCACGATACAAAGGGACTAGGCCAGGCTGAGCCATACACTACACTTCTTAGTGATTCCCAATACAACAACACATACCCCATGGAGTAGGGTATTACGCTCAGGCGGCCCGAACCATGTAAATCTCTGGTGTCACCATCTTGATCCTGATCTCTGCGTGCCCTAACTGAGACAAGAACCTCCACGGGCTACAGTTTAGTAGTACCAGGGGAAGTGTCGTTGCTACACTTCGACAAGTACGGAGGATTTTCAATTGAGTAAAATACTTAAGAGAATGCATAGACTGGACTTAGGAGTAAACAATCTGAAAATATTATGTTTTGATTTTCACGTTGGCTACTTGGCAAACCATAATGTAACTGATAATATAGTAAATTTTATCTTTCACGTTGGCTACTTGAGCAAAAAAATTCTATGGACTACTATAAATAATAATAGCTGAGAATAAATGTCGTCTTTTGTTGTTTAAACAAATTATGACATTCGAAATATGTGAGAAAACATAGTAAATTTTGTCTTTCACGTTGGCTACTCGAATAAAATTTCCTATGTACTGATTAAAATAACTTAGTTGTGGATAAATGTCGTCTTTTGTCGTTCCAACAAAGTAGGACATTCAAAATAATATAGCAATTTTCGTCTTTCACGTTGGCTACTTGAACAATACTCTCTATGCACTAAATAATTGAGTCAAATAAAAATGTTATCTTTTGTCTTTCACGTTGGCTACTCGAACAAAATACAACATTCATAACTGAGATCATGACAATTTTTATCTTTCACATTGGCTACTCAACAAAATTTTCATGCAACTAAATAACTGACAACATAGTAATTATCAAGTGATCTGAGATCATATCAATTTTATCATTCACGTTGGGTACTTAATAAAACTGTTATGAATACTTAATAAACCGAGCGCATAGCATAAATTTTTTATACAACAAATAATACTATGCAATACTGAGTATACAATGGAAGCTTAATATCTTAATAAACATATTTCATAACTTAATAATCCACCGCAAAATTAACAAAATACATTAATGAACTGAGAAGATACTTAACTTTAGTGTCATAATGCTAGATTACTGAATATAATGTAATAAACATACATTAAAACATAGATTATTATACACTAAAACATTATGAAATATTGAATTAATATCGGTGTATTTAATTAAATTTTGCAGACAGAAATGATTTTAGCCCATACTAAAATCTCTAAAATAATAAACTTAGAAAATACTAAAAGCCCAATATTCTATTTTAGCCCGAAAAGCCAGCGGAAAATATCCTGAGCCTGAGTTGGTCGAAAGGACCCTAAGTGTGGTTCAAAATCCACAAGGAGATTAAATCCACAAGCTGGATCAAATTTAGTTTTTGGCATCACCCAAAACTAATTTGGCCTATAAACTGATTGTGGCCCGAAAGCCATAGATAAAATCTGAACACAAAATGTGTGTAGGCCATAGGATTGGCTTAAAATCCACAATTAAAATACGAAAATGCTAAATGGACTCACCTTGTTAAAAGGCTCGACCCAACTGAGTTTTGGCCCAATGTCTACTAAAAGAAAATTGCGAAATAAAACTGATTATGTGTATGTGCAAGTACAATCGGCCCACGGCCCAAGCACGCACACACTTAGTGGGCAGGTGACTAAGGCGGCCTAAAGGCATGGGAGGAGTGAATCAGCCTGAAAGCCCATTCCTTAAAATTTCATGGAAATACTGGAAAAAGAAAAGGGCAAATTGCCTTTGCAGCCCAGTTCCTTTCTAATTTGGCCCGAAGGACTGCTAAAAAATTTGGGGAAATCCCTGAAAAATGGAAAAAGGGCCCAACCGGACCACTAAGGCCCCCCTGTGTTAGCCCGTTGATGAGGCACACAGACCGGAAGAGAAACGGCCCGTAGGCCTGCTAAATTGCCACCAACATGTGCGTGTTGTCCGATCGATATCCGACGAGCCGTAGTGATCGATTGCTTACTACTGATGCTTATCTTAGCCGTCGATCGTTGATCTAACGGTGCGGAGGGCAGCAACTAAGGTACATAAGCCAAAATTCATGAAACCCTAGCTCATTCCCTGCCTATGACATCCGGTTCCGAAAATGAACCAAGTGAACGCATATGTGTGCCCAGGATGTTCAACACACATACGCGAGTGCAATCACAAACGAGTATACAGAAAATTACCACAGGACAAGATTAATTAACCAAATTTTATTACACAATTCACATTATCATAGAATACAAACCCTAATGAATATTAATGACAAGTTTCAACTAATGCAGCGGAAATAAACTAATTAAGCAACTATGCAGTGAAGCAAACTAAGCATATAGGGTATATCGCAGCTCCAATCAACACCACAAGAAATGCTGACGGTATACACGGCCTAGAACTCCGTATTATCATCATGAAACTCCCAATCCTGACCTAAAACTGTTGGTGGGGGGATTGCAAGGGTGAGTACATGTTGTACTCAGCAAGTGTGGAAAGTATGACATGTAGCTAATTCAAATGACGAATCTAATAATGGCTAAGTGTTGAAAAGCACATTAAAACATTCGAAAAGCAATATATTATATGTATGTTAAGTAAACCCATCATAAACCAGGTAATCATCATAATTCCAATCCATATTCATTACCGTTATCCATATTCCAGATTTCACATTACCATTAACCATAACTATTGCCATAAACCATAATACCATTCTATAACCAGTACCAAACCATAACCTTCCCAAAAACCATCCCAATACTAAGTTCCCTCTAATCATGGAAGTTGTTAAGGTGCTCATAACCGAGAGCATGGCTATCACGATAGTTTTATTAGACACTCTACAGAAGTTGTACCACTTTACCCACGTGTTTGTGATTTCATCACCCGTTAGCGACTAAAGAACCTCCCTCATGCCAATTACACTTCCTTTGGTGTAAGGCCAAGAGATCACAAAATAGCCTTTACAAAGGGATTACAAGCCTATTTAGATCCCACTGAGGTTTCACCGGTGGCGATGCCTCCAACTGAGCACATCTTCAACCAAGAGCCCCCTCTTGAGCCATTCGGATCCCAGGGTAGTCCCACCAATCATCAATAAACCCAATCTGACTATCCCTTTCCCGAGCATCCTTAATGGTCCAAATAGCATCGGCAAAGCCCTAATTATTCAGCTACGACATACCCATACTTGGCCTCGTGGTGGCACTATAGTCCTGACTTATTCTCGCATGAACCGGTCCTTAGATCTAAAGCAAGCAAACCACCATAACATCCAACCCATCCACATACCAGGCTTGCTTAGATCACCCATTATCATATTACATTAACCAGTTCATGTTAATCATAATCTCATAAATGCATCATTAATGTGTAGTATTGTTTTCCCAATCCAATTAATTAAGTGAATCAAAAAGGTAAAAAGCTCATCCCGACTGTCTACCATAAATTCCAGGTGACAAGGGTGGTTAAACAACGCTAGTAAAGTTCCTACCATAGGATCCCATCAAATTGACACAAGCATGCAGTTTTGCAAACAAAACATTTATTTTTAAAACAGGATCAATATGCTTCAAGGACACTTGCCTTGCTCTTGGGATTGGTTCGGGTCAAAACCTTCAAACTCTTGGTGTTTTAGATCCTCCGCGCACTTTCTAGCGCAAATCCGTATAATCCGCACAATAAACATACAAGACAAGAATACAATCAAAGAGTGCACAAACATTACTCAATATGACATGACATGCATGATTAATGCAAATGCAAGGTGTATCTTGTTAATAGATTGCTTTTAATGATCACTAATTAGTCCTAATAGGTTTTAACAAGTTTATACAGGTTTGGGGTTGATTAGATCTAATTTTAGAATTAATTTGATACAATTTAACCAGGAAAATCGGACTAGTCCGCATAGGACCGGACAAGTCCGCACTGCGCGAGAACAACAGATTAGGTTTTCTAGATCAACGTGAATTTTGAGGTTAGGGGTCGAATTCACGTAAGGAAAGAGAATAGAAGGTATGCCAGGTGTTTAGTACTCCAAAGAATCAAGGATCTTGGAGGCAACACTTGAATCTTGATGATCTAGGGTTGATGATGAACTTGGAGATGAATTGGTGATGAAGAACGAAACTTGATAGAGATCTTGATCCTCTTTCGTTTCCTCCTCTTCTTCTTCTTGCTTGAGATCTCCTCCTCCCTCCTTGGTGGTGGCTCTCCACGAACTCGGGTTTGGGTGAGGTTGAAAAGTGGCAAATAGATGTCAAGCCAAGGGGTGGGGATGTTTATATAGAGGTGGAGGGCTAGGGTTTGATATATTTTGAGTTTTGGGATAAGTAGAGGTTGGTTTAGAGTCCCACATGGGCTCTAAAAGAGTTAGACACGATGTCCCTAGGCCTATTTAACGTAAAACCCAAGAAACAAAAGATCAATTCAGAGTCATGATTTATTGGACAAGTCTGAAAAGGGTCGGACTAGTCCGAAGTTGTCCAGAGAAGAACCGGACAACTCTGGCCAAAAATCGAACAAGTCCAACTTTAGTCAGAGAGGAAAACGGACAAGTTCGCTGGAACATCGGACTAGTCCAGACAAGTCCAGGGACTTAACAAATTTTCAAGGATTCTTGGAACATTGGACTAGTCCGCATAGGACCGGACAAGTCTGAAAATGTCCAGAGGCAAAAACAGACTAGTCCACAGCAAAAACAGACAAATTCAATATAGGTAAGAGAGAAATCGGACTAGTCCGCACTAAAATCGGACTAGACCGCACTTTCCAGAATTTTTAAGTGCGGTTTTGTTCCAAATCAATTTTAAACTTATTCCTTTCTATGTGGATTAATGTTAAACATGTATATGAATGTATGCAAGGCATGATGCATGAAAATGAGGGTGTTACAAACCTACCCCCCTTAAAAAGAATCTCGCCCTCGAGATTCGACGCGGAAGAGAAGAGATTGGGAAATTCCTTCTTGAGATCATCCTCCAATTCTCATGTTGCTTCTTTTCCTGTGTGGTGCTTCCATTGAACTTTACACCATCTGATGACCTTGCTCCTTGTTACCCTCTCCTTGGTTTCCAAGATTTTGACCGGTTGCTCGGCATAAGTCAAATCTGCCTCTAATTCCAATTCTTCCATTGACACTTGTTCTTCCAGTACTCTCAAGCACTTCTTCAGCTGGGAAACGTGAAACACATAATGGACATACGAAAGATGAGCTGGCATCTCCAACTTATATGCTACCTCTCCTCTTTTGTCCAAAATCTTTAATGGCCCAATGTAGCGAGGTGCTAGCTTTCCTCTTATGACCTCTCATTGGTGACACCTTGAGGTAAACGAAGTCTCCCACTTTAAAGGCTAATTTCCTTCTCCTATTGTCCACATAGCCCTTTTGTCTTGATTGAACATCCCTCAAGTTTTCGCGAATTACCTGAACTTGTTTTTCAGCTTCTTGCAACACATCCGGGCCAAATACTTGATTCTCTCCTATCTCACTCCAAAACAAGGGCGTCCTACACCTCCTTCCATATAGTGCTTCGTATGGTGACATCTTCAAACTTTCTTGGTAATTATTGTTCTATGAAAATTCTGTATATGGAAAGCTCTTGTCCCAACCTTTCCCATATTTTAAAGTACAAGCTCTTAACATGTCCTCCAGAATTTGATTGGTCCTCTCGGTTTGTCCATCCGTTTGAGGGTGATATACCGAACTGAAATTCAACCTTGTTCCCAGTGTTTCATACAATTTCTGCCAAAATCTAGAGGTAAATTGAGAACCTCTATCCGAGACTATCTTCTTTGGGACTCCATATCGACACACAATATGCTTCATGTATATTTCGGCCAATTGTGCAGTTGTATACTTGGTCTTGACAGGAACAAAATGAGCCGACTTGGTCAATCGATCCACGATTACCCAAATTGAATCATGTACGGACTGGGTACACGACAATCCAACTATAAAGTTCATACCGATCTCTTCCCACTTCCACTCTGAAATCTTTAATGGCTGCAATAATCTGGCTAGCCTTTGATGTTCCGCCTTGACTTGTTGACACACATCATATAAGGCAACATATTCGGCTATGTTGTTCTTCATGCAATCCCACCAATAGCAAGTCTTCAAGTCTTTGTACATCTTCGTACAACCAGGGTGAATCGAGTATGGTGAGTCATGTGCCTCTTTTAATAGTGTCTCCCGAATATGCTTCACGTTAGGCACAACAATCCTCTTACCAAGCCATAGGGTACCATGTTCGTCCTCATCAAATCTGAATTCCCTTCCCTCTTGGGTCCTTTCCTTGATTTCTTGAATTTTCTCATCTTTAGTTTGACCTTCCCAAATTTCTTGCTCCATGGTTGGGTTTAACTCCATCATCTCCATCTCGTTTACAAATCTGAGGTTCAACCATTCAAACTCCTTACATAACTCGGACGACAACCCTTGAATCATGAGTTGATGACTTACCCCTTTTCTACTCAAGGCATCGACCACAACATTAGCCTTCCCTGGATGATAATTGATTCCCAAATAATAATCCTTGATGAGCTCCAACCATCTTTGTTGCCTCAAATTCAGATCCGTTTGTGTGAAAATATACTTAAGACTCTTATGATCCGTGTAAATTTCACACCTATGTCCAAGAATATAGTGTCTCCAAATCTTCAATGCATGTACCACGGCTGCAAGTTCCAAATTATGTGTTGGGTAATTCTGCTCATGTTTCTTCAATTGTCTTGACGCATAGGCGACCACTTGACCTTCTTGCATGAGTACACATCCAAGTCCTTGTCTCGATGCATCACAATATATGTCAAAACTTTTGCTCACATCCGGCACTACCAAAACTGGGGTTGTAGTTAACCTCTTCTTCAACTCCTCAAAACTCTCTTGACAAGCTTGGGTCCATTGGAAAACTTTCCCCTTCATTAGCAATTCCGTCATTGGCTTAGCTATCTTGGAAAAGTCCTTGATGAATCTATGGTAATATCCAGCCATCCCAAGAAAACTCCTTATTTCTTTGATATTTTGCGGTGGCTCCCATTTTAAACGTCTCTCACCTTTCCTGGGTCAACCGATACTCCTCCTCCTGGGATGATATGACCCAAAAACGACACCTCTTTCAACTAAAATTGACACTTGTTGACTTCATACAATTGATGATCCCTCAACTTCTGCAACGTAAGCCTCAGGTGGTCATCATGCTCCTTCTCATCCTTTGAGTAGAACATAATGTCGTCTATGAACACCACTACAAACCTATCCAAGTACTCCATGAAGACCTTATTCATGAGGTACATAAAGTAGGTAGGTACATTGGTCAATCCAAAGGACATCACGGTGTACTCATAGAATCCATATCGCGTCCTAAAAGCTGTCTTGGGTATGTCCGATGGTCTAATCTTCATTTGAAAATATCCCGACCTCAAATCAATCTTAGAGAAGACACAAGCACCCTTCATCTGATCAAACAAGTCTTCTATGTGTGGCAAGGTGTACTTATTCTTGATGGTCACCTCATTGAGAGCTCAGTAATCCACACACATACTTTGCGACCCATCCTTCTTGTCCACAAACAGCACGGGCGCTCCCCAAGGTGAAGAATTGGGGCGGATAAAACCTTTCTCTAGTTGCTCTTGAATTTGCTTCTTGACCTCCGCTAATTCCATATGAGGCATCCTATACGGCCTCTTAGCTATAGGTGCAGTTCCAGATATTAAATCAATAACAAACTCAATGTCTCGATCAGGTGGCATACCTGGCAACTCGTTCGGAAAAAACATCTAAAAATTCCCACACTACCGGAATTTCCTCAATTGCACACCATCCATGTGATTCAGCTCCACTCGTTTTGGTGCATGTTGAGATGCTTCAAATTCTACGTTGATCCCTTCCTTATTGGTCAACTTCACCGTCTTCGTGACACACTCAATAACTTCATTGTGCTTCCTCAACCAGTCCATACCAAGTATAGTGTCCAATCCTTGAGAATCCAAAACTATAAGGTTGGCAAAGAAGTCTACCCCCTTATTCTAAGGCTTACTTTTGGACATACTATATTTGTCCTCATCTCTCCTCCAGGAGACTTAACCAATAGAGTAAACTTCATATGAGAGATAGGCAAACTATGCTTGGCAACATACTTCGATGCAATGAATGAATGTGATGCTCCAAAATCAAATAACATAGTTGCGGGGTTGGAATTGGCAAGAAACATACCAATAACCACGTCATCTGCTTGTTGAGCATCCTTCGTAGAGACATGGTTTACGTTGCCAAGAGCGAAATTTTGTTGTCCCCAGTTTCCTTGCGGCTCTCCTCCATTAGGTCTTGGGTTTTGCCTCGGCGCATTGCTTCCTTGACCAAGGCCTGACTTAGGACATTTATGCGCAAAGTGCCCAACTTCTCTGCAAGTATAACACTTCTTAACTCCATCGAGATTATTGGGGCGAACTTGGTTCTGAACATTTGCACTAGTAAAATTAGCACGAGGTGCAAAAGGCATTGGAGGCCTAGGTGCTTGCATAATAGGGCGCTGCTGCACAAACTGAGTTGGGCGTAGTGTATAACCAGGGTATTGTATAGAAAACAGCACACCAAGTAAAAACACATTGATTCCTGAGTGCTCCTATGTGCTCTAAAGTGTCCATTCTATCTAGGCTACATCCTACAGTCAACCTATGGCTCTGATACCAATCTGTGACACCCGGTTCCAAAAATGAACCAAGTGAACGCTATTTATGCCCAGGATGTTCAACACACATACACGAGTACAATCACAAACGAGTATACAGAAAATTACCACCGAACAAGATTAATTAACCGAATTTTATTACACAATTCATGTTATCCTCGAATACAAACTCTAATGAATATTAATGACAAGTTTCAACTAATGCGGCGGAAATAAACTAATTAAGCAACTATGCAGCGAAGCAAACTAAGCATGTATGGTATAGCGCAACTCCAATCAACACCACAGGCAAAGTTGACGGCAGACACGACCTAGAACTCCGTATTATCATCATGAAACTCCCAATCCTGACCTGAAACTGTTGGTGGGGGAATTGCAAGGGTGAGTACATGTCGTACTCAACAAGTGTGGAAAGTATGACATGTAGCTAATTCAAATGACGAATATAATAATGGCTAAGTGCTGGAAAGTACATTAAAACATTCAAAAAGCAATATATTATATGTATGTTAAGTAAACCCATCATAAACCATGTAATCATCATAATTCCAATCCATATTCATTACCATTATCCATATTCCATATTTCACATTACCATTAACCATAACCATTGTCATAAACCATAATACCATTCCATAACCAGTACCAAACCATAACTTTCCCAAAAACCATCCCAATACTAAGTTCCCTCTAATCATGAAAGTTGTCCAGGTGCTCATAACTGGGAGCACGACTATCATGATAGTTTTATTAGACACTCTGCAGAGGTTGTACCACTTTACTCACGTGTTTGTGATTTCATCACCCGTCGGCCACTAAAGAACCTCCCTCATGCCAATTGCACTTCGTTTGGTGTAAGGCCAAGAGATCACAAAATAGCTTTTACAAAGGGATTACTAGCCTATTTAGACCCCACTAAGGTTTCACCAGTGGTGATGCCTCCAACTGAGCATATCTTCAACCAAGGGCCCCCTCTTAAGCCATTCGGATCCCAGGGTAGTCCAACCAATCATTAACAAAACCAATACGACTACCACTTTCCCAAGCATCTTTAATGGTCCAAATAGCATTGGAAAAGCCCTAATTGTTTAGATACGCCGCACCCATACTTGGCCTTGTGGTGGCACTATAGTTCTGGCTTATTCTCACATGAACTGGTTCTTAGATCTAAAGCAATCAAACCACCACAACATCTAACCCATCCACATATCAGGCTTGCTTAGATCACCCATTATCATACTACATTAACCAATTCATGTTAATCATAATCTCATAAATGCATCATTAATGTGTAGTATTGTTTTCCCATCTCAATTAATTAAGCGAAGCAAAAAGGTAAAAAGTCCATCTCGACTCTCTACCATAAATTCCAGGTGACAAGGGTGGTTAAACAACGCTAGTAAACTTCCTACTATAGGATTCCCATCAAATTGACACAAGCATGCAGTTTTGCAAACAAAACATTTATTTTTAAAATAGGATCAATATGCTTCAAGGACACTTATCTTGCTCTTGGGGTTGGTTCGGGTCAAAACCTTCAAACTCTTGGTGTTGTAGATCCTCCGCGGCACTTTCTAGCGCAAATCCGTCTAATCCGCAAAATAAACATACAAGACAAGAATACAATCAAAGAGTGCACAAACATTACTCATATGACATGACATGCATGATTAATGCAAATGCAAGGTGTATCTTGTTAATAGATTGTTTTTAATGATCACTAATTAGTTCTATAGGTTTTAACAAGTTTATACAGGTTTGGGTTGATTAGATCTAATTTTAGAATTAATTCGATACAATTTAACTTGGAAAATCGGACTAGTCCACATAGGACCGGACAAGTCCGTACTGCGCGAGAACAGCAGATTAGGGTTTTCTAGATCGACGTGAATTTGGAGGTTAGGGGTCAAATTCACGTAAGGAAAGAGAATTGAATGTATATCAGGTGTTTAGAACTCCAAAGAATCAAGGATCTTGGAGCCAACACTTGGATCTTGATGATCTAGGGTTGATGATGAACTTGGAGATGATTTGGTGATGAAGAATGAAACTTGATGGAGATCTTGATCCTCCTTCGTTTCCTCCTCTTCTTATTCTTTCTTGGGATCTCCTCCTCCCTCCTTGGTGGCAGCTCTCCACGAACTAGGGTTTGGATGAGGTTGAAAAGTGGCAAATAGATGTCAAGCCAAGGGGTGGGGTTGTTTATATAGAGGTGGAGGGCTAGGGTTTGATAGATTTCGAGTTTTGGGATAAGTAGAGGTCGGTTTAGAGTCCCACATGGGCTCTAAAAGAGTTAGGCACGACGTCCCTAGGCCCACTTAACGTAAAACCCAAGAAACAAGTCGTGAAACAAAGGATCAATTCGGAGTACAATTTATCGGACAACTCTGGCAACTAGTCTAATTTTAGTGCGGACTAGTACGAAGTTGTCCAGAGAAGAATCGGACAACTCTGGCAAAAAAACGGACAAGTCTGACTTTAGTCAGAGAGGAAAACGGACAAGTCCGCTGAAACACCGGACTAGTCAAGACAAGTCTGGGGACTTAACAATTTTTCAAGGATTCTTGGAACACCGGACTAGTCCGCATAGGATCGGACAAGTCCGAAAGTGTCCAGAGGCAAAAATAGACTAGTCCGCAGCAAAAACGGACAAATCCGATCGAGGTCAGAGAGAAATCAGACTAGTCTGCACTAAAATCGGACTAGTCCGCACTTTCCAGAATTTTTAAGTGCGGTTTTGTTCCAAATCAATTTTAAACTTGTTCCTTTTTATGTGGATTAATGTTAAACATGTATATGAATGTATGCAGGGCATGATGCATGAAAATGAGGGTGTTACACTGCCCCCCTTCCTTACGAGGAGCGGCCGAGACTAAGAGACTAAGCTCGACGCTTGTAGTCGCTGTTGCGGGCGACAAAATGCGGTAGAGCCACCACTGCGAGGAGGTCCGCCGTCGCCACGAGCTGCTCGTCAGCGCGCTACCTTGCCTAAGGGTGAGCTAGCCCACCAACGAGTGCCTCGTCGGTCGATGACTTTGAGGACTTCGTTGCGCACTTAGGTGTTAGGGATAGAGGATTCCCGATGCAAACCGCTAGAGTTTCAGCATCTCAGTGCAGCGCCACCACCACTTCTCTCGCCGGCGCGCGCGTTCACCCGTGGTGAGCGCGTCGTCGTCGAGGGAGGTGGCTCGTGGTGCGATCGAGTGCGGATCCAGCGAGCACAAGACCACGCCCTATTCCCGAGGGCCTCGTTGGAGATGCTCGGGTGACTGTCGCGGCGACCATGCGATGGTTCAAGGCCGTCGGATCCCGAAAGACCAAGCCGACGCGACCTAAGAGGTGAGATCTGACCTCTCTTCCCTTTTCTATTTTCTATTAGTTCTTGATTCAAATTCGGCTGGCTAAGATTGATTCCTAATTGAAATTGAATCACTGGTCTGAAACTCTGAATTTATATTTGAATCTTGTTCTGAGTTTGCATTTGAGTTAAGATTCAATCCCTAAGTCCCCTCTTTCTAAATTGTTGAACAGGACTTAACCAAATCTTAACAAAAGAATCAATCTTAGTTAAAACTCGAAGGGATTAGTGAACTAGCTGGCTCTTGATGCCATTGTTAGAACTAAACATGCTTATGATCTAATCTAGCCACTAATCAACTCGAACTAAACACAATCTGAGAACTGATTAATCACTTAATCATGTACCTTCGGGAATACCTGAGAGGAGTGTGCAGAGGCGATGATTTGTTGTAGATGACGGAGTCATGGCGGCGCTGAAGCCTTGGAGCACCTTCCCCAACCTTCTCCCTTGTGCTGATTGGTAGTCTTATGTTTTGAGCATCTAATTTTGGTTGATCTTCTATCGGATCTAAAAATGAGGAGTAGCTCATCTATTTATAAGGGAAGAGAGCGGTTGAGAGGGTCTCCAACCGGTACGGTTGGTGTGTCTCCGATCAGGACACGTGGTGTCTAAGTTGGTTGAGTCGGTTACCAAATAAAACCGACTACTAATATTTTAATCTTGTGATCAAATTCTAATATATACTCCATCTATTTCAAAAGGCTAGTCTCTTTGTAGTTCAAAAATAAATTACAAAGCGACAAAATTTTTGAGACGGCAGAATCCACGATCTAACGCTGAAACAAAGCGACCCTATATGAATCCCATAGGAACGTTTCAAAACTTGTTTAGTTCAAACCGTCGTTATCTATCCCATAGGAACGCTTCAAAACTTGTTTAGTTCAAACCGTCGTTATCTTTTGTACTGCACAGATCAGATCAGTGTTCAGAAAGCATTGGAAGTAGCGGTACTACTGTTTGATGGAGACCAATGGTACACTTGTCCTCTCTCTGATCTGTGTGCGTACCGGTTGCTGCAACGACGCTGTATGTACTGCTACAAACAACTACGCACATGAACACGACAACAAATTCCAGCTGCACTCCACGACAAAGCTAGTACGTTCGTGCAGAGTCGGTCATGCATGTGGATCGTTTTCGTGATCACGGAACGTACGAAGGAGAAGCACATGTAGGCTGAACAGGTAACACCGATGCATATATGTGCATGCATGTCGCAGACACGAGAAAAGTTCACCGAGAACGTTGCTTCGGTTTTCCAAGGCCGATCGCAGCTCGGTGACCCGGCACGCGTACAAACGCTTCGCTGCAAGCAAGTTGTACTGATGGGCCAGAGGCTGTAACAATGGCCACCGCGCACGTACTGGCACGCGAGAGATCGGCCGGCCTGGTTTCTCCGCTGTTTTGGGCGGAAGAACGAACGGGCTACTGTGCTTCGACCTTCGAAATAAAAACGGGCTCCAACTTTGGGCCGGCGAAGTGCCCAAGATCTGACCTTTCTTCGTTGCTGGGTAGGGAGTATATGTTACTGTTAACATGACTTGGATCACGCACATCATAATCAGTGAAAACATAACTGAAAACCAAAATTTTCCTCTTTTATAACCATGAGAAATACCGTATTATATAATCAAAACAAAACAGAATGTGAACGGAACTTTATAACTTCAGTACATAACATTTGTTTTCTTCGGCACATCATGAAGCCCCTGTCGTGTCACAACACGATCGTTGAGTCAGCAGCTCTGCAGGCAGCTGACGTGGCAGCGCCTCGAGATTAGCCCAAAGTCATAACAAAACCATACTACTCAACAGTCGCTAGTTATCATCAGCAACAGCCAACTAATGACAAGACCAATTCCGAGCATCTCAGACTTAGGAAAAGATCAAAGATGCCACAAGTAACATCTGTAACAACAGCTTCAGACGAATGTCAAACTCAGCGACAGCAGCTTGAGATCCCTGTCGACTTCAGAAAACGATTTCTCCAGTACCGAGACGACGGGGATATGTTGGATAAATTCACCCCGTCGCCCTGGCCGGCCGGCGCGCCCACGCGGGTGGAGAGATCTTGTTGACATATGGCGTGCCTCCAGCACTGCGGTTTGGCCGCACCTGTCTGTCCTCAGCGATGCCCGGCAAAGCAGCGCCCGGGCCCTCCCTCCCCTTCTTTGTGACCTCCGCCGGCTCCTCTGGTGCGCACCACCATGCGTGGCGTACCGAGTCCATGCTCCGATTACCATTTCAAAACTCCCGTGACATCGTTGATCGTCTAAGCAAGCGGCCTCAGCCGAACGCTGCGATCCTGTTCATCAGAGCACGGTGCAGAGCCTGAATCGCGGCACTGGGTTTGTCATGGGGAATAACATCTTTGGTGCTGCAGTGGTCCACGCGACACTGCTTCTGCTTCTCCTTCTAGCTTGCTGCTTTTCTGGAGCACGCTGCCAGGAATCGCAGGAGGTGAGGGCGTTCCTCGTCGAGTTCCTGCGCGAGCTCGCCGGTGGCGACGAGCAAGTGGCGCGGGACTTCAGGTGGGACGCGTCGGTCGACCCGTGCGGCCAGGGCGGCGGAGTGGCGTGGACCAACGTCACCTGCGACCCCAAGGACGGCAAGGTCAGGGCCGTAACTCTCGAGGGCCAGGGCGCGAGGCTGAACGGCACCATCAACGCGACGCTGCTCTGCGCCGCGAAGGCGATCCACCAGGTCAGTCTGCACGGCAACGCGCTCCGTGGAGGCATCCCCGCCGACATCACGTCGTGCGAGGGTATCTCCCACCTTTACCTCTCCGGTAATCAGCTCTATGGCAATCTGCCGCCGTCCCTCGCGCGGCTCCGCCGCCTCCTCGTGGTCGACGTTTCCAGAAACAATTTATCCGGCGAGATCCCCCGCGGCCTCAGCAAGCGCGGGCTAGTCAGGTTCTTGGCGAATGACAATCGTTTCGACGGCACTATCCCGGACTTCGACCTCACGAAATTCAAAGAGTTCAATGTGTCGAACAATAAACTCACTGGACCCATCCCCAAGAACACCGGGATTTTCCGCGTCGACAGCTTCTCGCCGAACGCCGCCGGTATTTGCGGGCAGCCTTTCTTTCCGTCTTGTCCACAGTTCCCATCGTCATCGCCGGAGACGGACGCACCACCGCCGGACACCGAGACCAAGGCCGAGGAGGGCGCGCGGAGCAAGAAGACGAAGATCGTCACGTACCTCGGGTACGTCCTCCTCGGCGCCGTCATATTGGCCTTCGCCATCTACCTCTGCTTCAAGAAGAGGAGGGGCGGGCTGGGGAAGCAGAATGGTGCCAAACGCATCTACGACAGCAGCAATGTGACGACGACGACGACGGCCACGACGTCGGTGAGCGCGAGCAAGTCGGTCTACTCGCTGCCGGCGTCGGTCGAGCTGAGCGCGGCGGCAGTGGGAGCTGCCGCGCCGTCGGCGACTTCGCTCGTGGTGCTGCGGCGGTCGGGCACGGCCTCGATCACGTCGCCGTCGGCGGCGGCGGCGACGAAGGAGCTGCGGTTCGAGGACCTGCTCAAGTCCCCCGCGGAGCTGCTCGGCCGGGGCCGGTTCGGGAGCTCGTACAAGGTGGTGGTGCCGAGCGGCGCGGCGCTGGCGGTCAAGCGGGTGAAGGACGCGGAGGTGGGCGAGGAGGAGTTCCGGCGGCGGATGGAGCGGGTCGGGCGCGCCAAGCACCCCGCCGTGATGCCGCCGCTGGCGTTCTACTGCGCCATGCAGGAGAAGCTGGTGGTGTACGAGTTCCAGAGCAACGGCAGCCTAGCCAGGCTCCTGCACGGTAACAACTCCCCTCGCCCTGCAACATTTCGCACTCTTGATCTTCGATGCAAGCAAAATCCAATGAAAGATTACTCCAGAAATTCTTTAGTTGAACAGTTTTTCAAGGATTTCAAACACACCCTCCCTGTCTAAAGAAGCACAGTAGTCCAGTCCTCCAGGGACCAGGGCCTCTTTCTTGGGCGTATGTGTTTATATAATTTTCAATTTGCAAATCGAAGAACCTTTTAAACGCGAGTGTTCCCTTGTTTTGCAGCATAGTACATACTGACATTGCATCAAAGATTCATGGGGAAGCTGTTTGATTTATTAGAAAACAGTACGGTGTAGCCTGCTGAATGTCAAACTATGCAGCCCAAAAGCCTAGTTTTCTTCACAGGCCCCCAAACACACAGTTTCTATCATAAGATTGAGCCATTGGGCTGACCAGCTCAGGCAATATCTCAGGGCTAGATTCCAGCCCAGCATGTCACACGTATTCTGATCTCTAATACTGGAGACAGGCCTTCTCAAATCTGAATCATTAATCAGTGGAAAATTATACAAGCATATAAAAAAAAATGAAACGGAGAGAGTGTACGAGGAACACGTTTTCATATTGAAATTTAAATAAAACAAACTCCATTGTTATGTAAATTTGTTTGTACTATTTTGTTCTTAAAGTCTGGTTTAGTCATCATTTTCCAACACTGGTTGTTGTAAAACATCGTAGAGTTGTGAACACAACTTCATCTCGTGAGATATGCGAATTTGCAGGATCCATAGAGAGCAGCCATGGACCCGTGGACTGGCCGACGCGCCTGCACGTCGCCGCCAAGGTCGCGGACGGCATGGCGTTCATGCACGCCGCCCTGCGCGGCGACGGCACCAGCGCCAACCCCAACTCCTCCTCAGGCGACGGTGCTGCGGCCGCCGACGGTCCCATCGCACACGGCAACCTCAAGACGTCCAACATCCTCTTCACCAACGGAATGGACCCGTGCATCAGCGAGTACGGCGTCACCGCGCCGCTCCTGCCAGCGCCCAACGGCGGCGCGGGCGCCAGCGGCAGCGCGGCCCTCCGGGAGGACGTACGCGCGTTCGGCGTCGTGCTGCTGGAGCTCCTGACGGGGAAGGCCACGGTGGCGCAGGGAGACGGCGCGGAGCTGGCGCGGTGGGTGGCCGCGGTGATCCGGGAGGAGTGGACCGCCGAGGTGTTCGACCGCGCGCTGCTCGACGGCTCCAGCGAGCAGCGCATGGTGCGGCTGCTGCAGGTCGCCATGAGGTGCGTCGACGCGTCCCCCGGGGCTGCGCCGCCGACCATGAGAGAAGTCTCCAGCATGATCAACGCCATCAGCGAGGAGGACGACAGGTCACTCTCCTTGGAAGCGTGACAGACACGATCCCTGTTCACTCTCGAGTAGGTGGTCCTCTGCTGTGCCCTGCTCTGCTCTGTGAAATAAGTACTCCATTAATCTCGAACACCAACCTGTTTAATGTGTAATAATTTTACTGGGACCATGCAGTATTTAGAAACCCCGTGTAACTACTGTTTACTTAATTATATTCATGTAGGAGTATGTTTAATTTCATCGATCAAACTACTGCTATATCTCACAATCTTTGCTCGCTGGTCCATACTAGTTTCAAAAATCAATAATGTATATAGAGATCATTATCTAAGAAATGTATATGCAGATGCACATGATGGGAGCGTTTTCTTGTTCTGGCCTTATCCAAATAACGCGGCTATCGCGGTCCCTCCGCATGATATATGCGAGATAGCTCGCGTGTCAACCCTATGCACGCAGTGTACCATGCTACCTCAGTTCTACCTGTGCCTAACGGATAAGACGAAACAAAACTGCGACATAAAGAAAGAGCCGACCTACGAATACGCCACCAATTTCGGTGATGAAGTTGACCAGCGCTCAACAGCCAGTCTCTCTGCATCCACACACATGTTTTTGCAGGCAACAAAACATAATCATATGCATGGTGGCTGCTGCTCCCAATCAATAATGCAGCTCTGCACACGTCGAGTCAATCCATTGTACTCCTTCCGTCTTCATAAACTTATCACTTTGTAGTTTATTTTTGAACTACAAAGCGACAAGTTTATGAGAACAGAGAGATTATATGAGATGAGATCGAGTGGAAGCAGCCGGTAAACCAGACTGGGTTTGACTTATTGGCAGCGCCGCTGCTTATTAATCTAAACGCTGCCCAGCCCGGAAGTGGGAGGCAGGCCCCGCGGCCACTGATGAGTGACGAATATCTACTACGCGCTACAGTACATGATCGAGCGACCCATGAACCAGCGTCGCTGATGACGGTGCTGTCCGAACCTGGCATGGCTAGAGATACAGTGACCTGGCGGGCGCCACCACGAGTCGCGGGGAAAGGGATTGGATGGTTGGCTGATCCTGACCCTTCACGTACCCGTGGCCCGGCATTCGGCACACATCAACCGAACGCCAAATAGACTTCTGTGGAAGGTAGTACAGTACTTTGGTTAGCAAGGTCTTTGAATTTGGGCGTCAGTTTGATGCGACGGCGTTGTCGTCTCGTCCACAACGACATCGCTGTAGCGGTTACATCCCCCCCCCAACCAACGAAGTTACCGGGCACCGATAGAATGCTGATCCAACGATCCTCACGTGCCCACGCGCACTGCTTCTCGCCTCGAAATTCCCGCACGCATGCCCCGCGTCGCTGTCGCCGCCATTAAGGTTTGGCCCCGAACGAAATGTGAGGCAGAGCCACGGTGCGCGGTGCATGGGGCAGGGCGGGGGCGCCCATCACCCTTTGGTCCATCCACGACCTGTGGCCTGTGGGATCGGCCCAACGACCTCTCTCTCAATTCCGTGCATCTCAAGCGAGGCGAACCCAACCCCAGCACAACACACGGACAGCGCGCTCGCTTCACATGCATGCCCGCGGCGCTGTGGCATCATCTTCCACCCGCCACCCGGCCCGTGGGCAATAGAAAAAACGCCGCCCCAACCGCATCACGGTCAGCTCAGCTCAGCTAGCTACCCAAACGGCGCCAACGAGTTGGTAGCAGCGCGCATATCAAAGTTTCCTTCGGAGAAGCTTAGCTTGAGTAGCTTATTGCCTTGTTGCTCGCACCACCATCCATCTCTCTGCTCTGCTGGTTGACCTTCCCGTTTGGTTTGGTGCTTCCCTTCTTCGCCTCCTCGGGGTTTGGTGCCTGATCGTTCAACTTCAACTGATCCATACATCCACCCAGCCGGTCGTGTTCCTGTAGTATATAGTTCGTGCTTGCTCCGTTTCTGCTCTACGTGTGGATGAGTGCGGTCGCGCTAGTGCCGACCGAGGGAGCTAGAGCCAGAGCCAGCTGAGGACGAAGATGGCGGCGCTGAGGAGGGCTGGTGGCCGGTTCCACGCCGCGCGGGAGATCGAGGCCCATCATGGGTTCTTGTTCGGTGGTGGTGGTGGGGTGTCCCGCGCGTTGGCGGAGGCGGAGGCACCTGCGGTGGACGTTCCGGCGACGGCGGGGAGGGATTCTGCCACGCCGTCGGGGACGTCCGCGAGGATCACGCCCGCGGTGCTGTTCGTTACGGTGGTGCTGGCCGTGGTGCTGCTCGTGTCGGCGCTCCTCCACGTCCTGCGCCGGCTCTTCATCAAGAGCAACAACGCCAGCGCCGGCGCCGCCGAGCGCCAGATCCAGCATCTCTTCTTCCCGCCGCACGAGGACGGCGCCGGCGGTGGCGGGCTCGACCGGGCCGCCATCGACGCGCTGCCCGAGTTCGCGTACGGCGAGCTGGCCGCCGCGGGGAAGGGCAAGGCCAAGGCGGGCCGGCCCTTCGACTGCGCCGTCTGCCTCTGCGTGTTCGCCGACGACGACCGCCTCCGCTTGCTCCCGGTCTGCGGCCACGCGTTCCATGTCGCGTGCATCGACGTCTGGCTCCGCTCCAGCGCCACCTGCCCGCTATGCCGCGCCGCGCTGCGCGGATTCGCCGCCACCGCCGCCGCCGCGGACACGTCAGTTGAGCCGCACGACCTCGAGGAGCAGAAGCAGCGGGAGGAGGCGCCGACGAGCGGTGCCGCCGCCGTGGCCGCGGGCAACGTCGTGCTCCCGGTCAGGCTCGGCCGGTTTAAGAACCTCGCTGGGCCGGACGGCGCCGAGGCGAGCACCAGCGCCAGCCCCCGCCTCGACGGGAGGAGGTGCTTCTCGATGGGCTCCTACCAGTACGTCTTGTCCGACGAGCAGCTCCTGGTCTCCGTCCACGTGAAGAACGGCGCCAATGCCGCCGTCAGCACGCGCACGACCGCCGCCGCCACCGTACCCGAAGCGGGCGGCGACGACGACCAGCAGTGCAAGAAGGTGTACGCCCGCGGCGACAGCTTCTCAGTGTCCAAGATCTGGCAGTGGCGCGGCAGCCAGAGGCGGCTCCCCGCCGGCATCTGCGCCGACGACAGCCTACCGTGGGTGCCGACGACCGCGAGCACGGCAGCGACGAGGCAAGAAACGGACACTACTTGATGATGATCACTTGATCCATCACGGATTCACAGAGACCTGCACACAACACATGTATGCCGATTAGCGGATAGCAATAAGCGTTTGCTGACAAAGTTTTGCTGGTGAAATCATTGGAGCCATCATGCAACAAAACAAAACCATATTTTTGGGCGATCTTCATCCTCTTCTTGACCTTTTTTTGCCTACAACAATATCATGACTAATAACGTTTGATCTACATGTTACGACACATGTACAGCCCAATGTAACTTTTGTACTTTCATCTGAAGATTCTCGTGTTAAAATCTTTGGAATTCGAAGTTTTGTTAGAAAGTACCGTTCTGTGCAATTCTAAAGGATGGCATTGCAGTCACATTACTGCGACAGGTGTCCTTGCCTTGTCTCGCCGCATCCGCTCCCCCTGTTCGTCCTTCACTCCCATTAAGTCAGTAGAGTAGTAATTAGGGAAGGTGGAGAGAATGGACTAGATTTAATGGCTGATGAAAGGTAGCTGCCCAGCTAACACAACTGCTTACAATAAAACTCGAGCTGCGTTGTTTGAGCTGACTAGCATGCTCCTTGCTGGTGTAGGAGTAGTTAGTTGCACACAATGTACAGTGACTGCAACTTTTTTTGAAAGGAGCAGTCACTGCAACTCCTCCCTGGACCACGGCATGTACTGTACTTTTATCTAATGGTCCACGTAAACAGGGGGACATGCGCTACCGATAATTTCAAGGCCGGTTGTACTTTGACCTGGTCCGATTACCACTTTGATTAGGAAAACAGAGACTGTATGATTTCTTTAATCTGCAGGTCAAGCTGACAGGAGCAGGGCGCAGCTGTTTGTTTAGGCTTTTCGAGGTAAACGACTTCGCAAATATTTTTTACTAATAATTCCAAATCACCAATCGGTATCCCAGTTCCGATGGATCGAAAACACGTGTGACCACGAGCAAACCGATGAAGAATCTCACTGTAAAGCCAGAGTTGGATTCCCTCGAGACATAAACGACACACTTGTGTCAGAAACAAGAGCTGCATTCAGAAGAGGCAGAGGGGGTCATCACTCATCAGCCTATATAGCAGCCAGATGACCAGATGTAATGGCGAGATCGGTCACGTGACCTGTCCCTGAACTAATAGGGATAGAGTCAGTAGCAGAAAGTTTGCAGGGAAGGCACGAGGCTGGCTGTCGCCTTTGGAGTTGGAGAGCTGCAGCTGGAGAGTGGAGACCATGCTGGAGAGAAAGCTCCACATGCAAGGAAGCGCGCGCTACCTTTTTCCTCGCAACCTTTTGCGGTCGTTACCGGCAGTTGTTAGAACCGGTTGCTTGCAGGCCCTTCTCGGTGTTCTGTTCTTGATACCGGTCGTATCCAGAAGCCGGAGCTTTCTTACCCGTTTCGGATGGGGAAACCGGTAGGTACCACAACTGCAAAGTGCACTGACGGTCTCTAAATTTGTCTCGGAGTATCATCTAGATCTCAAACTCTCTAAGTACGTATTTGAATTTATGAACTTGGCTAAATTCGGCACAATCTTACACATGGTGAGGGAAGCAAGTAGTGAACATATCTTTTTGCATACGAGGCAATCATGTCCTCGCTACTTCACTGTCACAGCAATTAATTGCTCCATGGTGCTACGTGGCCACATTAGAGCCTATTGATCCCGCGCTAATCACCTCACGGCAGGTGTTTCTCGTGTCCATTGTAACAGCTTACATCGGACATCAAGGCTTAAGTGCAGCACGCAAGCATCAGAGTATGTCTATTGAATCAACCAATTTGAGCTGTAAAGGTCGAGGGCTTTCTCCCTGCTGCTGCGAAGGGCTCTCAAGCAAGAAATCAGTTCGTTATCAAACTCCCTATGAATACATGAACACTAGCAGCCTGAACTTCAAGCGAGGAATTTACAGTTGCATTTTTCCTGGCAATGATTCATGTGTTGTGATTCAGAACTCCGGTTGACAGTTCTGCATTAGAGTGGTGAGCAGCTAGTTCATGTTCGACTTTCAACAACGCCAGGCTGAGCACTCTGCTAAATCAACAAATACAAGGAGCGTTCATAGACATGGTCGCAGAAGAGTGCATAGCTGTTCTTACAAATACAATCTCGACAAATATCTTACAATAAACTGGACACATTTCAGCAAAGAGGTAAAAACGAAAATAAATATCAAACGCCGACAGCCATTCTGCAGCTAAAATTCCAAGCAGATGACCACTATCAGCACAGATCTTCATCCGCACTGCAGTGCAATCCCTATAATACCAATAGGTACAGCGTCCCATCAAAGACGCCAAAGAAATCCTTGCGTCAAAATAGCAGCAGAGCCCCGATCAGACCATGTAAGTCATATCGACACGCATGATGTTTGAGTGAGGGACCTTCAGGATTGCAGTGCCAGCCCTGCAGTTCCTCCTGAGGAATGCATAGAAATAGTTGATAATAAACTTTTTTGTGAAGAAAGAATCTTTCCTTGCCCTCACGTCACCGTGTGCTAAGAGATATGTAAACCCAGATGCCATGGCTTCTCTCAAAGCTGCCAACTCATACTCTAGGGAGGGGTCTTCTTCTGTAGACATGGAGCTCGAGGGAAGCAGATCTGTGGGGAGCATTTTGTTGTCATCAACCAATCTCTGATCTGATAGAAGTGGAGTGTGCAGATCCCCATCAACAGCAGGAGACTGAGCCACTTCAGACACAACAGAAACATCATCGCGCTCTGCTGACATTGTGCTTGATTCTAGCGCAATTTCCTGGGCTTCCCTCCTCAAAAATTTCTCAAGGCTCTCGACCAAAAGTTGCTCAAAGGAGCTATGATCCTCTTTCCTAACATCCTTATAACCATAGCGTGCAACACAGCGAAACATGTGGTAGTCCTTTTGGCCGACCCTTCGAAACAAGAACCTTTCTTCAAGTGGAACATAAGGTACAGGTACATACTTTATGCAGACAAAGACGATTGTGGAGTGCACTGCTGGCAGTGCGACCAAAAGTTGGCCGAAAATTGATGGGATTCCCTGGACCAGCTCGTTGTACACAAGTCCAATCCCTGGAACTCTTATGGTGCCTAGTGTGGCTCCCAGGTCAAGAATAAAGTCCAGGGATATCTTGCCACGCATCTCACTTTGGTACTTTAATACACTTCCATAGTTCCATGTGTACATTATGCAGAGAAACAATGATGAGAAAGCCAGAGGTAACCATCCTCCTTCTAGTATCTTTGACAGAACAGCGGTTAAGTAAATAAATTCCACTGCACCAAAGATAATAGGGAAGCAAAGCACAAGAAACAAGTTGGTTTGCCATATAAGAAGCATCACCAATGTCACGAGTGCAGTGCTGACCATCATGACACCAACTTCCGCAATGCCTGAAAAATCATGTTAAATTGTGTCATATGCAATCAAGTAAATAAGACAATATTAAAGCAGAAGTTTGAGGTGGAGGGTTTCGGGATGGGTCATTACGTTGCAGTTTACTATACCTAAATATAATATACCTAAAGCAACTGTAGTGAATATGCATTATATGTTTGAACTTTGAAGATAAAAATACTGACCATATGCATTAGCAATATCATTGGTACTCCTGAAAGTGGCCACGATGATGATGCACATGACCATAAGAAACCAATTCATTACAGGTATGTAAATCTGGCCCATGATTCTCTTGGAAGTATGGATTATCTTTATCCTGGGAAAGCAACCAAGAGCCATAGCCTGCTTTATACAAGAGAAGGTAGCTGATATCATAGCTTGGCTGGCGATCATAGCAGCAAGTGTAGCAATCACAAGTACTGGCCAGAACAGAGGATCTGCATTGCAGATAAGAAGCTTGAGTACTGTGAACACACTAATCTAGATCATAAAGATACAGTTCCTGGCAGCTGAAAATTTACCCGGTACAGAATCGTAAAATATTCTTTTTACTGCAAGCGGATTTTTCATCAAAAATGCAGCTTGGCCCATGTAAGCAATAAGCAGGCAAGGGAAGACCACAGCAGTAAACGCCACCTGGGACCGAATAGGTCAAGAAAAAGTGAAGGTGAAATAAAAGAAATCTATAAACATTATGTGAAGAGTAGTGAATCAGAAAAAAAAAAGTATCTCAATTGACTAGTTCATGTGTTAACCTGTATTGACTTGACAGAGAAATGACCCAAATCAGCAAACATTGCTTCAGCTCCTACAGTTGTAAAATGTGATGAGGGCAATTAATGGTATGAAAAACATCCTTTAGTATTAGGCTAAATGAATGGCTAAATCAAATATCAATGATCAATCAGCTTGCCTGAGCTACCCAGCAAACATAGCAATGATGACTTAGCTATACTGAAACTAGTGATGGAAATCTAGCATAGGATCAAATGATAGAATTTAGTTGGAAAACAGAAAGAGAAGCAGTTTCATCACTGCACAGTTCTTTTGTCCTGCCAGACACGGTAGTGCTAACCACTTGTCATGAGTCTATTTGGAATGACAGAGAGAGCAATGAGTGTAGGATTAAAGAGGTACCTGTGACGCATAAGACACATCCACCAAGAGCTGACCATGCCTTAGTGCCATTTGTCTTGAAAAACAAATAGATATACACTGGATTGAATGCTTTCACAACAGATATATCATATTTTATTATATTATATATTCCTATAGATCCCAAATTAAGAAACCACAGTGCCAAAATAGGAGCAAACATGAATCCAACTTTGCCTGTCCCAAACCTCTGCACACTAAACAAGAGCAGAAGAACAATGATGGACACAATCACAACAGCATCTGCAAAAAGAAAAAGGATGGAGAGAAATCACTTATCATGCAACCAAGAAAATAATTTTTTTTGGTTGATGAGCCAATGCATAAGAAAATTTTACCTGTGCCAAATCCTGGAACCTGACCCTGAAGGCCACTTACAGCAGACATAACTGAAAATTAAGAAATAAAGGAGGATGAGATGAACAGCTATTACAAACATATGCTTATGGAGCAACAAAGAGCAAGCAATAAGCACATGAAGCACCTGACATGGATGGAGTGAGTATTCCATCTCCAATCACCATGGAAGTTCCCATCAGCACCAAGAAGAGGAGAATGCTTTTGAAGAGTGGGTTTTTTTCGAGGCAGTCTTTGACATAAAGAGCACGCTCAAGTTCAGGAGTTGGCAACTTAAGCCTAAAGCTCGAAATATCTTCATCCACACGTTGCTGATTTGGAAGCAGACTAACTTTTGCATACCTGCTAATCAATGAATACAGAGCAAAAGTGCCCCCTGCAAACCACAATATCAGACCACCAGTAAGTCAACCAACTGGAATACAAATAATCCCGCAGTTATGACATACTGAAACCAGAACTGAAAATTTTTAATCCCACACCTTCGCCATTGTCATTAGCTTTCAGCACTATAAAGACGTATTTCGCGAACGGGATTAGCGCGATGGTGTACATGACCAGCGAAAGCGCCCCCAGGATCTCGACCTCTGACTTGATCGGCACCTTGCTGAACACATCGCTGAAAACATAAAGAGGGCTTGTCCCCATGTCGCCGTAAACAACACCAAGGGTTTGAAACGCCATTGCCACAGTGCTCAACATCGATATTTCCTGGTGCAGATTGGGCGTCGGAGCTTAGAGGTGTCACGTGTCAGGAATTGTTTCTTGTGTATTAGTAAAAAAAATAGCAGCACAAGACCGATCCAGCAATCGTCCCATGAATCGTACGGTTCATTGAGCTAAGGGGAGAAATGACCAAATCATTTCACGCTCACTCCCCGAAGACAAAGGAGCATTCCACAATCCGGCAGCGCAAGTGAGAATTACGAGTCGCGGATCAAACCCCGGTGAGGAACGCACCTTGTTGCTGTGCCCGTGCGCGCCGCGCACGCTCATGGCCTCGACGTCGAGCGAGTCCACTCGGCGGGGCCGCTTCCCGAACCGCCGACGGAACGTACCGGAGGACAGCCGCGACGGCACGCCCGCGGAGGCGCCCGCCCATGAGTCCTCGGCCGACCGCCGGTCGTCCTCGAGCGACCACCGCGCGGACTCGGAGGAGTCGACCTCGCTGCCGTCCACCCAGCGCGACCCCCCCGACCGCGTCGGCGTCAGGTACCGCGCCGACGGCTGCTCCTCCTGGATCCCGCCGTCGTCCATCGCGCCGCCGCACGTGTGCTCGCGGGTCCGGCGGATCTTCGATTATGAGCGTGCCTCGTGGACGCGAGCTTGGTGATTGGTTTATTCCGGCGCTGCGGCGGCAGTGATGCCGCTGCTTCCGAGTCCTGATACGCACGCACTGTACGGCTGGAATATTTTACGGCTTCTGGATGAGGTTTTTCCGATTTGTTTACGCCGTCCGATGATCATGTCGGATTCTTTTGTTTTTGTAGTTTTGTCGCTGGAAAAGTGCATGTGCATATGGGATCGTCCGGCTCAGGGACAAACACATGGTTTCAGTTTTCAACACGTACAAAGAGCTTTTGACGAACTTGGATTGGAGGGTGCAGATTTTATGTTAAAATATAAAAGATTTTAAATATAGATTAACACTTCCTTTCCAACATACGATAATTTTTTTTGAAATGGAAGGAATACATTATTTTAATTATTTTTTTACCAACCTACGGTTTTATCTTCACTCGGGAGATTGCGACGCACGCACGAAATGATTGGTGGGCCCAGCCGCCATCACCAATCAGAGTGATAGTGACGGGCGGGTCTGTCTCTGATTGGCCCGCTCGTAACTGGGGACGGCTTGTTCTGTTGTGCGACGCAGCAACTGGGGGCAACAAGTTGTGCACGGGATGAATGGATGATACACGGGAGCCGAACAGAAAAGCTCGGCAGCGCCCGCCGTGGCCGCTGCCCTCCCGTGGACTGGTCCGCAGCTCAGCTGACTACAGCCCAGCTTCATTCTCTTGGTGGGCGTCCATGGAGGCCCCGGCCGGCCCGATTTAAGCCGGGAGGCGAGGACACCGACCGACACGACACCTTCCATTCCATGGGCTCGCTGCGATGAGACTGGCTCCCGAGCCGGAAAATAGGTACCGGGCCGTGTCCGCCTACGGACCCTGCTTTTTCTCCTACGTATATTCCCTGACAGGAATAAAATCTAAAGCTCCACGCAATACACTGAACTGGTACAGTAGTGCTTATCCATCTCTCTCCCGTGCCGCTTCTTTATCTCTTGGAAAGATTAAACAAGTACTCAAGAGACAGACAGGCAGCCATGGCTGAGATCCCTAGTATTTTTATTACTACACGCTTCGTTTGGAATTTCCTCGCACCGGTAAATTAAGGTGATTCGAAAGGTGGGAGGGAATTCCAAAAGGAACAATCGAAGTGACTTCTTTTCGTTCGGCATGGTAACCGGTTGGAGATATACTCCTACTAAAGATTATGGGCAAAAAACAAATCATTGCATGCGCGACTTACGCCAATCGATGAGCAGCGCCGGCTTCCGGCACCTACGCGTGTGGTGGAAACCGGTTGCTTGCAGCAATGGCCAACGGAGGCGGGTCATGGCGCGGCGATTTCGACCTCATGTCATACCGACGCGTTGATGGATCGAGCATGTTCACCGATGGAGATCCTTCTCTCCATGCTGCGTCGCGTTGTTGTAGTGTTGGGCCCCCGTGAACAATCAATCGGACGTCGCATGATGACTAATTGTCTCACGCGTCTCCCTCGGCCGATCAGTCAGCAAGCAGAGGTCGCCGCCTGGAGTGGAGCGATCGTCGGTGGTCGCCATGTCTTGTCACTGACTGAGCTGTCCTGTCCCTGATCGAGTTTTCGCCGGGACGTACGGGACACGATCGAGGGCGTACGGCATCTTAGGGCGCCATCGGGTGGATCGATGAAGAGTAGTAGCGGCGGCGGCTCAGAGAGCGAGGGCTTGTTTCCTTCGCGCGTCCTCCGATTCTTGTCTGAGCCAGGAAGCCAACTCAGACGAGCGCTGTCTGGGGGCAGAGAGATCACTGTCTCCGGGGGCAGGCAGCTGAGGCCAGGTCTCGAAGCAAAACAGACCCTGAGAGCGACGACGGGCAGTCACGTTCACGTCAGCCTGCCAGCTCCGGACGCGTTGGATCCAGAGTGCACGCGCCAAAGATCCGTCGTCCAGCGTGCGTGCGTGCGAGCGACGCCAAAAATCGTAGGCCTGCATGCGATGGTCGCCAAAGCTCTCGCCATCGGCTGCTCTGTTCCGCCTACGCGCACTCGATCGCAATCTTGCACCGCCTCCCGCGTACGCAGCAGACCTGTGCCGTGCAAGCAACAACATGCAATGCACCTGGCTCCATATCTCCGTCTTCGGGACACGTCGGCAGGGATCCCCGTGCAGACTTTTTCTTTCCTCGTTTGGTTGTTCCCGCCCTCCCGGGGTTAGTTAACTTAAACTAATCGACTCGCGTCATTAGACGCCTAGGTTGCAGCGTGCTCGTCTCGCTTTCCAGCTAGTGACGATGCCTAAAGGAGAAAAATAACCTTGCAGCGTGCGACCGTGCGTGCAGGATGGGCAACCAACCAGCCCCCAGCGCACGAACTGGTACGCACACGCTGCGCGCCGACGAGAGTGCAGTGCACCGGTGTTTGGTGGGCAGCGAGGTATGTCGGCCAGGTGGGGCCCCAGTTGCCATCGCTCGACCCCGTCCGGTCCAGGGGGGTGCACGGCCGCGCCGCCGCGCGACATGTCGGCCGCCACGTGGTTCTGGGCGGTCCGTGGGCCTGGGGCCCTACGTCATGGGACCGGGGGTGGGGGGGGGGGGGGGGGGGGTCCGAAGCACTCGTTAATTTTGCGTTTTGGCCGCCACGCGTCGCCGCCCAGGTCGTGGGACGGACGGGCCATGCCGTGGCTTGAGGGTAGCTAGTAGGCGCCGGCGCCGGCGGCTGTCCTGCTGCCTCACCGCACGCGTCATTTTGCAGAAGCTGCTGCGGCGGCGCGGTTCGATCCAGGATCGCAACACGACAGCGGATGAGGAAGGCTTCGTCGCACTGCACATCAATCCATGGTCGGTAGTCGTTGACAATTGTTTCAAGCTTGCCGATGCTTCGTATCCATGCTTAAGTACAGAGCATCGGCCTGGCACCAACGACAGAGCAGCGGTGTAGAGTGTAGACGATCTACGGTTGGATGCTATCGTGTCGAGCTTAGCCCGACACATGAACATACCGCCAAAAAAAGGATTTTTTACATGCTTATGTATGTAACTTCTACCAACCAAAAGATCTCAAACAACAATGGAGGCACATCAACAATATAAGAAAACATAAGATAACACGTCGCCGAAAAGAAGAAGAAGAATCGTAAGGAAACAAAAGTGTACACATAAAATACGAGACGTAGAATGAGCGGAAGCTGCCACGCAAGGACCAGTACGCTGTCCCGTTCCTATCCATCAGTATGCCACGACGGATTGGATAAACCACCTGTTCATAGCTCTCCGCGTTTCACCCCGTACACGTGTCCGCATCCAATCTCTCTGCCTCCTCCCTCGCAACACGTGTTCCGTCTCATCTATAAATATCCCGCTCACGCTGCGAATTACGGCCACCTCGGAACTTCGCTTCCCACTTAACCGTTTTATGTGGAGAACACTCGAATTCTTCGACGGCTATCGCCAGCTTCACCGCCAATGCCGCCGCCGCTAAACCAGCCGAAGCGCCGCCGCCTACTGAGCCTACCAGCAGTGTATCCTTGCGAGAGCATCGCGCCCGCGCCGCTGCTCGCCTCCCTCCTGTCGCTCGCTGCCGACCTGTCGAGCCGCGTGGCCGGCGACGCCGGCTCGTTCCCCGTGCTCCAGCGCGGCGTGCGGCAGGCCGTGCGTGTCGCGGGGCTCCTGCTCGCGTTTCTCGAGGAGATCCAGGACGCCACAACCGTGACGGCGGCGGCGTCGTCTCTGCCGGCATCCGCGGTCCTGGGGCTCACGGAGCTGCACGTGGCCATGCAGAAGCTGCGGTTCCTCCTCACCGACTGCGCGCGGCGGGGCGCGCGGCTGTGGGTGCTCGTGAACGCCGGGATGGCCGCTTCCGAGCTCCGCGCGGCCATGGGATCCGTCGCGGCGGCCATGGACGTGCTGCCGAGGGGCGTCGTGGACGTGTCCGTGGAGGCCGGCGAGCTCGCGCGGCTGGCCTCGGACCAGGCCTGTCGCGTGGTGGTGTGGCCGGACGCCGGCGATGAGCGCGCGGCGCGGAGTGTGCGGTCCATACTCGAGCAGTTCAAGGGCAGTGTCTCGCCAGACGCGGAGGACGTGAGGCGCGTGCTCAACCGGATCGGGGTGCGGAGCTGGTCCGACTGCTCCGAGGAGATCGCGTTTCTGGAGGACGAGCTGCGCACGCGGTTGGACGGCGACGAAGGCGGAAGCGACGCGGTGCTCATCAACAGCCTGATTGCGTTCCTGGTGTACAGCCGCATTGTTCTGTTCGACCACATCGACGATGCGAGCCACCAGAGGGCGGGTCACGCGACGCGGCCTGCTGCGGCCGGGAGGTGCCCGGACTGGATCAGGCCGGACGCGCTGCGGTGCCCGATCACGCTGGACCTTATGACCGACCCCGTGACCGTGTCCACTGGCCAGACGTACGACCGCGCGTCCATTACCCGGTGGGTCAAGGCCGGGTGCCACACGTGCCCCGTCACCGGCGAGAGGCTCCGCACCGCCGACGTCGTCCCGAACGCCGCGCTCCGCGGGATCATCGAGCTGGTGCTGCGCAGCAACGGCGTCTCGCTTCCGTCGGACACGGCCTCCTCCGCCGGGCACCGCCACGGCGCGCTCGACGACACGGCCGTACCGTTATTCGCGCCGGTCGCCGCCGGAGCCGCGCGTCTCGCTGTCGCCTACATCATTGCGCAGCTCCGCACCGGGTCGACCGCCGAGCGGAGGAAGGCAACGTCCGAGGCCCGCAAGCTGAGCAAGCACAGCGTGTTCTACCGCACGTGCCTCGTGGAGGCCAACGCCGTGCCGTGGCTGCTGTGCCTCCTGTCCTCCACCGACGCGTCCGTGCAGGACAATGCCGTGGCGTCGCTCCTGAACCTGTCCAAGCACCCGAGGGGCCGGACGGCGCTCTTCGAGGCCGGCGGCGTCGGCCTCGTCGTGGACGTCATCAACGTCGGCGCCAGGGTCGACGCGCGGCAGAACGCGGCGGCCGTCCTGTTCTACCTGTCGTCGAGCCCTGAGCAAGCTGAGGAGATCGGGCGCATCCCGGAGGCCATCCCGACGCTGGTGCAGCTCATCCGCGACGGCGCGCACCGCGGCCGCAAGAACGCCATGGTCAGCCTGTACGGCCTGCTCCAGTGCGCCGGCAACCACACCAAGGCCGTCGCGGCTGGCGCCGTGTCGGCGCTCGCCGCCCTCCTGCTGTCCGCGGACCTGGACGACGACCTCGCCGGCGACGCCGTCACGCTGCTGGCGCGGATCGCGGAGCAGCCGGCGGGCGCGCTGGCCGTGCTGGCGTGCCCGGGCCTCGTCGCCCGCGTGGCCGAGGCTCTCGCCGCGTCGACGGCGTCACGGTCGGGGAAGGACCACTGCGTGGTTCTGCTGGTATTTCTGTGCCGGCACGGCGGGGACAAGGTGGTGGCCTTGCTGGGCCGGATGCCCGGGCTGACCGTGTCGCTGTACTCGCTCATCGCCGACGGGAGCCCGCAGACGAGCAAGAGGGCGAGGGCACTGCTGAACCTGATCCACCGGCACTACGAGTCGCGCCAGCCGCCGTCGGGGGCCGGCGAGCGTGTCGTCCGCGTTCTATAGCCGTAAGTACACATACATCGTATCGTTCTCGTCTCAGTCTCAGCTCGTGTTTTAGAAAGAGCTGGGAACGAACGAACGAATTTTTGCATCCGTCTTTCTGGTTCAAGGTTTGTGACACCGCCATTGCTGTAAAGATAGTGAGATACACGTACACCACACGAGAGTATAGAGAGATCTGATGTGAGCTTTTGATCGATAACAGTATGAAACTTTGGAGTTCCTGTTAGGATGTTAATTTTGTTGTTGATGTACATAAATATCAGTTGTAAATTGGCTCGTGTTGTTGATACTTCAAACCGGCGGTGCGTTCGAGTGTGGCGATTGGTGGTCCAATATGGTCACCGACACACACACACACAAAAATATCTGGGAGAGCACAACACCGCGGTATTACAATACAAACATGTGATCACTTGTTGCCGATAACCGCCACCACGGTTTCACACCATAACCGTCGCGCCTCTCCACCGAGCGGTCGCGTCTCCCTGTCACCGTGTCTCCTCGACATGTATAAAAGCATAAGAATGGAATGAATGAGTTAGAGTTGAATCATTGTGTTCTTGTCTTAATTTTGAGTTTAACACGTTATCAGCACTTTGCTCCAAGAACAGAGAAAAAAAAACAACGGTAAGATGGAAAACCTTACCGATACAATCTTTGTCATATTTTTCATTGGGGAAGATGGATCTCGCCGCCTGCGCCCACGTCCGAACCATCACCATGGTGTTCGTCGTCGCCATGGTCACCGTGGAGGCCGCCGCCGTCGTCCTCAACCAGTGGCACCACAACCGAATCCGCGCCGACCAAACCGCCGCGTTGAGGATCGGTCTCCGACCCCTTATCCCCGCCAACCCTCGGACCTAGACGCCCATCAATCGGGTCGTCAAGGGGGATCGGCCGCCGTCCTTGGTCGGGAAACCCCGGACCCGGTTGCGCCAATCCGAGGTCCCTCGTCATCGAGTGGACAGGGGGAGGAAGGAAGAAGAGAAGGTGAACTTACCCACGAGATGACGCCGGTGTTAAGGCCGGCCATACGACGGACGGCAAGGATCCGGGTAGGTCCAAGGGGACTTCCCCGAGGACCGTTAGCCCCGAGGACAACGTCCTCTTTGCTGGATCCGGCGACCACACCCGAGGAAGATCCGACAACGGCACCGGCGACCACTCAAGATGAAGCCGGCCCGTCAACCTCCGGATCCCAAATGACACTCACGAGCCCAAGCGGCAACCGGATACTTCGCCGGTTTGCTCACCTCGCTGCCCCGACCGGACCATCCCGGAGGTCCGGATCTTGGGCCTCAACCGCCGGTTCTAACTGAGCGGTGGGAGTGGGGAGGGGGGAGGGGGTTGAAGGGGAACGGCGTCGGAGGTGGAAGAAGAAGCGGCCATGGGCGATGGCACCGAAGTGGCAAGCGGCGACGGAGGTACCGAGGCGGCAAGCGACGGAGGAAACGAGGAAGTGCGGCGCTAGGGATAAACCCTAGCGCCTTCCTTTTTCTAACCGCCGAAGCCGGCCGGGCCAGGCCGCGTGGCTGGGCTGCGCGTGTGGCCGGGCCACGCGTCGGCTGGGCCACGAAATACCAGGAAAATGGCCCATTTTCAAATACATGTTATTTAAATTAATATTTATAGTTTAAATTCAGTTTGAAGTTGAATTTAAGTGTAGTTTAAATTCCAGCAATTGTGTAAATATTTTGTGTAATGTAAATATTTATTATGACAATGTTATATTGCATTTAAATGATATTTATTTGCAATAAATTCAATATTTGGCTAATTTTCAAATTTTGGCCATATTGATAAAATTAAAACTTACATTGTCCAAAATTCAAATTTTAGGCCAATTCCATAATTTGGCCTCAATCTTGAATTTTGTTTATTACATTCACAAATTTTATATTTTTTTTCATCATTTAAAGCTAATTTTCAAATTTTGGCTTATGATGGAAATAAAACTACACATAAAATATAAAGTAAATTGACTCATTTTGATTAAGCCATTTTTCTATAATTTGGCTTAATGCATTATGAATCATACATTAATACAATAAAATGTATAATTCATTTTAAATTTGGCTATTTCTTTAATTGGCCATTTTAAACATGAAATATACATACATTAGTTCTTTTTGTCAAGCCATTTTCCTATATTTGGCTAGATAAGAAAGAATAAATTTAATGTGTTTTTCATTATGATTAACACACATTACAACACCACCATGATGATTTTATTAATAAAATCTCTGGTTTCCTATATGTAGGAATCAATGTCTCGCGAGTTTGAAGAACTTGCACTTGATGGTCATAATTACCCCACATGGGCTCTTGACATCAAGATAAGTTTGGCTTTCAGAGGACTCATGGCTGCTCTTACTCCTCCTGAAGAAAGACCTGCAGCATTTCTGGATACATTTAAGTACCAGGCACTATACATCATCCGTAATCATCTCCATCCTGACTTGAAATCAGAATATGTGATGGAAGAAGAACCACATACCCTTTGGATGGCATTAAAAAGCCGTTATGAACAGCAAAAGGCAATTCTATTGCCTGAGGCCAATCATGAATGGACTCAACTTCGTCTTCAAGATTTTAAGTCTATAGAAGACTATAATCATGCTGTTCATAAGGTATGTGCTAAATTGAGGTTTTGTGAGAAAGAACCATCAGAAGAAGACAAAATAGAGAAGACTCTTCAAACTATGCTCCCTTCTGATAGGGTCTTACAACATCAATATCGGGCTCGCAACTACCAACATTATGCTGACCTCATTAGAGATTTACTTCAGGCAGAGAAGCACGATGAACTTACTATTAAGAATCATCACCAACGTCGTGTTGGGGCTGCTCCTCTACCTGAAATTCATCATAATGAGAAGAAAGCAAATGCTTCTAAGAATGTATATTCTAAGAAGAGTAGTAGATCTGCTAGACGCCGCCGTAACAGGCAAAAGAATAAGAAATTCTCAAAGAAAATGAGAAAGGATGGTGTTCCCTTCAAAGGGAAAATAGTGCAGTGTAAGGCATGTGGAACTTATAAGCATACTGCTGATAAATGTCGCACGCCTAAACACCTTGTGGCTTTATACCAAAAATCACTGGGAAAAGATAAGAAAGCTCAAGGACCTGAAAGTGAGTATGAAACTCATTTGAGTATTCAAACAAAGCCAACATTTGAAGTCGGTTGTTCAAGCAAGGATATTGAAGATCCTGGAAACAACGATTCAACATTGAATGATGATGACCACATGGATTTGGACAATGCTATGGTGGAATACAATTCGAACGATGTATTCGATGATCTTTTATAGATCTTCTACCATAGAAATTTACATATGTTTAAGTTTATGTAAATTTAAGTGTGTTGTAATATAATATTAACTATATTGTATTAGGGTTGTTCAGCACTCTAATATTGTATATACATATTTGTATTCCAATGCAACTTATTATTATTTTTGTTTGATAGATTTTACGGGAAACTCCCGATGGAAGAAGAAATGTGCCTTGTGGATAGTTGCACCACAAACTCTATACTTAGGGATACAAAATATTTTCAGACCCTAACTAGAAGGTCGGGAAATGTTTTGACCATCGCAGGACGCGATGCGACAATAGTTGGCTCTGGACAAGCCACTATTACTCTCCCTAATGGGACACAAGTGATGATTGAGGATGCTTTATTGTATCCCGATTCTACACGCACTCTCATAAGTTTTAGAGATATTCGGAAAAATGGGTTACATATACAAACTCATGAAGAAAATAAAGAAGAATTTCTTCTTATTTCCAAATCTTCCGAATATGGCCAAGAAGTTCTAGAAAGAATTCCTTCTACTCCATCTGGACTGTACTTCACGTACATAAAACCCGTACCTCATGTTGCATACAAGGTGATTTTTCAGAATGTTGATACATTTAAGACCTGGCATTCACGCCTAGGCCACCCCGGAATAGGGATGATGCGGAAAATTATTGGAAATTGCACCGGCCATGATTTAAAGAATAGTAAATTCCCAAAATCTAATGATTTTATGTGTACTTCATGTGCTATGGGCAAATTGATCTTGCGGCCTTCACCGCTTAAGATCCATGCTGAACCTCTAAAATTCCTTGAAAGAATTCAAGGAGATATATGTGGACCCATACAACCAATGTGTGGTCCATTTAGATACTTCATGGTTTTAATAGACGCATCTACTAGATGGTCACACGTGTGTTTATTATCTACACGTAACCATGCTTTTGCAAAATTTATGATACAAGTCATAAGGTTGAAAGCAAATTATCCTGAATATAGGATTAAAAGTATCCGTATGGACAATGCTGCTGAATTCTCATCTCGAGCCTTTAATGATTATTGTATGGCTCAAGGAATTGAAGTACAGCATTCTGTTCCATATGTTCATACACAAAATGGTTTAGCAGAATCTCTAATAAAGAGAGTTAAACTCATAGCTAGGCCATTATTACAAGGATGCAATTTACCAACATCTTGTTGGGGTCATGCAGTTTTACATGCTGCTGATCTTCTACAATTAAGACCAACTGCATATCATACCACCTCCCCTTTACAACTTGTACGTGGAGATCAACCTAATATCTCCCATCTGCGGAAATTTGGTTGTGCGGTATACACACCAATTTCACCACCTAAGCGAACTTCTATGGGCCCTCACAGGAAATTAGGAATATACGTGGGATATCAATCCCCGTCTATTATTAAATACCTGGAGCCTTTAACAGGAGATTTATTCACAGCCCGGTTCGCTGATTGTATTTTTAATGAGGATCATTTCCCGGCTTTAGGGGGAGATAATAAATTTATCAATGACCGCCGAGAAATAAATTGGGATGACAAGTCCATCCCAAATGTTGATCCACGTACAAAAGAAACTGAACTTCAAGTTCAGAAAATTATAGAGTTACAGCAACTTGCTAGTAACCTGCCAGATGCATTTACTGACTATAATAATGTCATAAAGTCTTTAAATCCTGCAATAAATGCACCTTGCCGAGTGGAGGTACCATCTAAAACCACTCAACCTCCGAAAAGGGGGAGAGCAAGTAAGGAAAAAGATGCTTCAAGCAAGCGTCCAAAGACTAGACCATCCTCGAGGAAAGTAAATGCGAGTCAACAACACGTTGACTTAAATCAAAGGAATATTTTAAATCCTTTATCTAGCCCTCAAGTGCGCACTATAGAGCAGGCTAGACAATCGGAAAACCCTGATTCTTCTATGTTGGGAAGTCATGAAGAATTACAGGGGATAAAAGAAATTTCCATCAATTATACTAGTTCTGGAGAATTACTTGACCGTAATACAACGGTCGTCAACTCTTGTTTTTCAACCATGATAGCTGATCTTCTCCAAGATCCTGATCCTAAGACCATGGCAGAGTGTAAACAACGCTCGGACTGGATCAAATGGAAAGAAGCAATCAAGGCAGAACTTGACTCACTTAAAAAGAGAGAGGTATTCGGAAATGTAATACCTACTCCTCCTCGAACCTATCCTGTTGGGTTCAAATGGGTTTTCGTTCGTAAACGGAATGCAAACAACGAGGTTGTGAGATACAAGGCAAGACTAGTTGCACAAGGGTTCACGCAGAGACCCGGCATTGATTTCAATGAAACATATTCTCCTGTAATGAATGGAATAACCTTCCGATATTTGATATCCCTGGCAACACAAAAGCATCTATCTTTGCAGTTGATGGATGTCGTGACTGCATATTTATATGGGTCACTAGATTCGGATATTTATATGAAGGTTCCTGATGGGATACCTATACCGAATGAAAAAGTAGGTCGCAACATGTTTTGTGTTAAATTAAACAAGTCTTTATATGGCTTGAAGCAGTCTGGAAGGATGTGGTATAACCGACTGAAGGAGTTCCTTTTAAACAAAGGCTACTCAACTAATGATGATTGCCCTTGTGTCTTCATTCGAAGATCCTCAACTGGTTTTTGTATAATTTCAGTGTATGTTGATGATTTAAATATCATTGGCACTGAGAATGACATTAAAGAGGCACAAAATCATCTTAAAAGGGAGTTCGAGATGAAGGACTTAGGTAAAACTAAGTTTTGCTTGGGTTTACAACTTGAGCACCTTCAAACGGGCATTCTCGTACACCAATCTGCTTATGTTCAAAAAGTATTGGAGAAATTCAATATGAACAAAGCATATCCATCAAAAACTCCTATGGTAGTAAGAGGCTTAGAAAGGGATACAGATCCATTTCGGCCATGCCAAGAAGGAGAAGAGGTGCTGGGTTCTGAATACCCGTACCTTAGTGCCATTGGTGCACTTATGTATCTTGCAAATAACACAAGACCCGATATTGCTTTCGCAGTTAATTTATTAGCAAGATATAGTAATGCTCCTACCATACGACATTGGAATGGGGTAAAGAATGTATTAAGATACCTTCAGGGTACACAAGATCTTGGTCTTTTCTTTCCAAAGAAACAAGATCTAAACCTCATCGGCTATGCCGATGCAGGTTATTTAAGTGATCCTCATAATGGTAGATCACAAACTGGTTTCGTATTTTTACACGGAAATACGGCAATTTCTTGGAAGTCTTCTAAGCAGACTCTAATTGCTACGTCTTCTAATCACTCTGAAATCATAGCTTTATATGAAGCTGCACGTGAATGTGCTTGGCTCCGCAGAGTGATTAATCATATACAAGTCTCAAGTGGAATTGGACCCATTGAGTCACCTACCATTATCTATGAAGATAATGCAGCTTGCATTGCTCAGATGCAATCAGGTTATGTGAAGACTAACGTCACTAAACACATAGCTCCTAAACTATTCTATCCACATGAACTTCAAGTTAATGGAGAAATTGATCTCCAACAAACTAAATCATGTGATAATTTAGCTGATTTATTTACTAAGTCCCTACCATACTCTACATTCTCTAAATGTGTTGCGAGTATTGGTATGCGTAGACTTAGAGATTTGCAAGGTTTAGGGGGAGCTTCATCAAAAGCAACCTGAATATAAGCATCAAATTGTACTCTTTTTCTTATGTGAGTTTTGCTTATAAGTTTTCTCACAATAAGTTTTAATGAGGCAATGAGAATGCAAGAAATGTCTGTTTTCAAATTTTCCTTACCGGGGTTTTTATTTGAAAACAATGATGACATATTATGTTGTGTTTTTCTCCTGTTCTATAAAAGTTTAAGGAGTTTTTACACAACATTGACTATGTAAATATTTTACTCTTCGATTTTTCCCACTGGGTTTTTCGAAGATTAGATAATTCATCGAGGAGTACAAGTGCTCAAGGGGGAGTATTACAATACAAACATGTGATCACTTGTTGCCGATAACCGCCACCACGGTTTCACACCATAACCGTCGCGCCTCTCCACCGAGCGGTCGCGTCTCCCTGTCACCGTGTCTCCTCGACATGTATAAAAGCATAAGAATGGAATGAATGAGTTAGAGTTGAATCATTGTGTTCTTGTCTTAATTTTGAGTTTAACACGCGGAAAATGCTCTCCACGTCGGTGACGTGGCAGCACGCCTGCGTCGGCGCAAGTCGGGATTCGGCCGGTTGTCTCCATTATCCTAATAACTCTGCCGTCGATCCGATCGACCGCTGATAAACGATTACTCCGTACTTGGTTGCCTGAACTGAGGTGCTTAGTGCAGTGTGCCGACGCCCGCGCCGCGCAGCGATCAATCACGGGGGTCACGTGACGCGCAGCAGGGGGGCGCCGCGACCTGACATCCATCTACGTAGATCTAGCAACGGAGCGAGATGGATGATTGATGCGCGCGCGCGGTCTCGTGATCGTCGTCGGGTCACGGGCGGGGGAGTCAGTTAATTAGTTAAGATATTGCTTGGACGGTGGCCTCCATCTCCATCGAGTGTGTGTTAAACAATTCGGGACGGGAAACCGGACGATTCGTTGTTGCCTGATCCGAGGTTGCCAAGTTGCTGCACTCCATTATTTGAAAACTTGTTCGGATTTGACCGACGCCATTGGCTGGCAGGCAGGCAGGCGAAGGAAAAGGAGATGGAGGCGGCCACCGTGGATGATGTGCAGAGCGTGGACTCACGCGTAGCTACAGAACAACAAAATGCAAAATACCTTCTTAAAAAAACAAAATGCAAAATATAGCTCTGTAGCAGAGCCCAGGGAGCCGCTTATTTTGTCTCGCACTGCCTTCGCCCACCAAACTACAATCCAAGTCAATCTCTGGCTCTGGCGGCGTCCACCCCATGTCCATCCATTCAGCATAGTCGTCTGTCTCCGTGATCCCCGTGACCCTCTACTTCCAGAGAAACATACTACTCCCTCCTGATTTTATTAGTTGACGTTTCAGACAGCGAAGTTAACTAAAAAATAACTAGGAAATCCTGTCTAGACGTCAATTAAAACGATCCAGAGGGAGTACTACATGAAAGGGAGACGTGTCTCTTCTGCAAGCTATGCAGCCTCGGTATTGGTCGATTGATCCGGTGCTTCGCGCGTGACTGGATCATCCTCTTGAGAAAGCTGGTTCGACAACGCACCAGAGGAAATCTCAAGGAGCGCGGAACGCTACTCGAAGGTGGAGATTCCACGACTTCGTTTCGAACACAAATACGACACGGGCTCAGAAATAGGCCGCGCTGATCCAAGCACGTGGGCCTCTGTGATGGGCCGCGCAAACTGGCCGATGCCGCGGCCGCTCGTCGGGAGCAAAGCCTTTTTTTTTTTACTTCAGAAGAACCACATGGAGCACTGATAAAGGCATGTAGTACCAGGTTGATGCTACCTGCTTCCTTCCGATGAAACAAACAACATTACCCGTTACTGAGGGTATGCTTGTTTTTTTTTTTTAAATCCTTGTGCAGCATTCTGCACCTAGGAGGGTAGGCTCCCACTCGGCTCGTTAAATACCGAATTCCAGCTGTACTCGATAGAAAGTTGAGCCAACTTCAATATCGGCCCAAAGCTTGCGAGTTTTTACCTAGCGAACTAGAATATCATAGAATACCATATATGATTAAATGTATGCACATATATTCAAAATGGGAGTATATAGTTATCGTATACATACAACTAAGTGTGTACTTTTTTATGTATCTCATTGTAAATAGTAATGGTACATTGGTTAGTACCGAAGTTTTTTTTTTTAAAGCATGGAAGGTGAAGCTCCCGTGAAATATCTATAGAAGAAAAATGACTTAGTTTATATGGGAAACAAGACCCGAAAATCGTATAAATGAGAAGAATGAATCTCATCCTCCACCCAGTGACACAAAATGAAAGTTGCTTAGAGAGGGGTGAATAGGCGGATAACGTGAAATTTAACTCAATAAAAGCTAATCAAATTACAAAGTGTGGACTAGTCCGGCCTGGGGGCGGACTAGTTCTGTCAGGACAACAGAGTTAATCAAAGGTGAGATTTTTAAGCGATCTAAAAGACTTAACTCGATGAAATGTAAAGTATATGAGTCTAGCAATCCAGTAGATAGTATGTACGAAGTAATAACAACTAGATAGAGGCGGATCACGAGATTGAAACAAAGAATGCGTGGAACCCTAACTTGATCTAGTGAAGAACGAGGAAGTCAAATCAAAGACAAAAGACGCAGGATTTATCCCGTGGTTCAACCCCACAAAGGAGCCTACATCCACATTGAGGATGCCCACGAAAGGCAGGGTTCCACTGAACCTTTTCCTCACTTAGCCACCACGAAGGCCGACTTTTCTGCTACTAAATCACAGGGGTAATCACCAAATCTGTGGGGCAACTCACAACCTGAGGCTTCCACAAGTTTACAACTCAAAAAGATCAAAAATCAACACCCACACGAACTCAAATCAATCAGTCAAACTGAGAGAATCAACCAAAAGCTCAAGATCAAGCAAACCCTTCTCTCTCCTTTTCCAAACCTCACAAATCCTCAAGATTCACTCTTAAGACTCCAAGAATGGTTGACAAAGGGCTAGGATGGATCTAGGAAGGCTATGGTGGCACTAGGGTTCAACAGAGGACATTTGGAGGCCGGTAGATCCCTTTTTATAGGTGTTCCGACAATTAGCCGTTGCTACTAGGAAAAGTGCGGACTAGTCTGACCTTTGACTCCGGACTAGTCCGACCTGTGGGAACCAGTGATGTCATCCTTGACCAACCGGAAAGCCCCCTGCCACCTTTTGAATTCAAACGGTCACCAACTCACGGACTAGTCCGATCTCACACAGAACTGTTTGTTCCGATTGAGAACAGACTTGTCTGGCTCACCAGACTAGTCCGACTGTCCAGGACTTAGTCCCAGCAGCCACCTTCAAGTCCTCAGCGGACTAGTCTGTCAAGGAACGGACTAGTCCGATCTTAGTCGGGAACTTCTTTTCCAGACTGAAGCGGACTAGTACGGCCCCCGAGGGCGAACTAGTCCGGTCCTTCAGGACTTAGTCCTAGAAGGACACAGACACACTCACCACGGACTAGTCCATCCTTTAATGGACAAGTCTGAACTCACACAGAACACTTTAGTCCGCCTAAAATTGGATCAGTCCGATATGGCCGGACTAGTCCAGGCTTCCAGCCCGGACAAGTCCGACCCTGTCCTTAGGGCCGCTTCAACTCATCTCTCAATCTAGTCTAGCTTGGACTATGAGCTCTTAGTAGATTCTCAACACTTTGACCAAATGAACACACTCAATCTATATGGCTAAACTCGACACAAGGAATTTAAAGACCTAAAATCTATCCTTCGAGGTTTTCGCCTTTTTCTCCTCTTTTTCATTTTTGAGTGCATTCAACGTCGTCCATATTTCAATCACCTCTACTTACACTTGTAATGTTCATTAGTACCTTAAGTGTTTTCATTAATCATCAAAACCCACGACGATTAGCCTAGATGCACTTTAAACCTCCCTCTTTTTGGTGATTTGATGACAACACATTGAGGTTTTTGATAAAAAATAAAATTGAAAGGCGGCCTAGAGGGGGGGGGGGTGAATAGGCGATAATCGATAATTTAAACTTAATTCAGAGTTATGAAAACAGAGAAGTCGGACTTGTCTGACTTCTAGTCGGACTTGTCTGACCTAAGTCGGACAAGTCTGACCTGGGTCAGATAAGTCTGAGATTATCTGCACGATCAAATCAAAAATCCAATTTTTAAACGATCTAGTGAGAGATATCGATCCCTAGCAGTTCTACACGAAGTGTGGAGTAGAAAGAAAGATGAGAGAGAGATAGCATGCGGAAAAACACTAGAATCAAAACTTGCGAGAACGAAAGAACAACAAGAGACAAGCGATTTTATCCCGAGGTTCGGAACCACAAAAGATCCTACATCCCCGTTGAGGAGTCCACAAGGGACCAGGCCTTCTCTAGCCTTTCCCTCACGAGTTGCCACAAGGGCCAACTCCCGATCTTCCACTATCACAAAGATTGTTACAAACTCCCCGATTACAAGAGATCACAAAGAAATCGCGGGGTGATGCCTAACCGTCTAGGGGAGAACCCCAAGAGCAACAAACACGCAATCACGAAGAAACTTAGCGAATCACACGTTGCTCAACCCCTCAACAAACCGTTTCTCCCAATCCTCACAAAGCACTCTTCACTCTCCTAAAGATTCGAATTTGGGCTCTAGAGGTGAAGAACAAGTGGAGAGAGATTCTTGAGTTCAAATGGGCATTCAGAACTGTTTTGGGGTGTTAGGCATGGTTGGTGGGTCGAAACCACCCTCTATTTATACTCCAAAAAGTCATTAGAGCCGTTTGACACAGCCCACGTCGGACATGTCTGACACAAAGTCGGACATGTCTGACCTCAAAGGTCAGGCCTTTCACTTCAGACTTGTCTGACCAAAACCACTTCAGACATGTCTGACATACAATCTCGGACATGTCTGAAATTCTGCAGATAGAACTCGGACAAGTCTGACTCTCTAGGACTTAGAAAATTTTCCTTAGTCCCTGGGAACAGATCCATCCCGGACATGTCTGACCCCCAGGTTCGGACAAGTCCGAAACTTCACTGGAACTCTCACTGGAACCCTTCCAGTGCCAATTCGAACATGTCTGACTTACAAATTCGGACATGTCTGAATTCCAACAGAGGGAATTCGGACATGTCTGACACCACAAGTCAGACAAGTCCGCCCAAGCCACAAAGTCCCTACTAAAATCTTCTACTAAGGGGTTGAGCACCCGAATGACTCACTAAGTGTCTATGCGTCGTGTCCCTCTTAATAGTACGGTTTTTCCTACGACTCAAGGAGAAAATAGAAAACCCTATTTCTATTCTTCTTCGCCACAACTTTTCTCCTTTTGCCGTCTTTCTTCAAAGCTCCATTCCGTACTTCGGATCTGCGCTCATGCTCAACCAAGTTCATTAGCACTTTAATGGTTCATCATCAATTCACCAAAACCCACAAGGGACCTAGATGCACTTACAATCTCCCCCTTTTTGGTGATTGATGACAACCAACTAAAGTCTTCGACAAAAATAAGATTTGATAGAAGTTTTGAGTCTCAAGTGTATATGAGCTTTTGGAATAACAATAAAAACAACTCATATACACTCAATCGTCGTGGGATGCCTATATGCTCGTGTGTGTGCAATAACGTGATACAAATGAAGAAATGCACACGAGATCAATGAAGCATCATAATGATCATCATAAGGCATCAATAAACATCATTAAGCATTAACAGTCATAAACCAGTAACAAATAAGTACAAGATACACGACGATAGAAAATATGACTAGATACATGTCCATGTCCAAGAAAAAGCACTAGAGTCTAATACTTCTCCCCCTTTGGCATCAAGGCACCAAAAAGGAGAAAAGTGGACACTAAGACCTAGTCTACTCAGTGTCGTCCTCGTCGTCGTCGCTGTCATCGTCGTCACTGCTCTCCTCCTCGTAGTCGCTCTCCTCGCCGGAGTCGCCGTGAGCTGCAGGAGGTGCTGAGGAAGAGGCACCGGTGCCGGTGAAGAAAGCCATCTCCGCCTCGGTGAGCTCCGGAAACTCCGGTGGCTCCTCGTCTGAGCTGGCGTCGTCGACTGGATGAAGCTGGAGGTGCTCCCTGATGGCTGCGAGGTCCCTCTGGTTCCTCTTTGCCAAGCGCTGAGTCGACCGACAGACGGTGAAGATCGACTTCAGGATCTTGAGCAATCCTAAGGAGCAAGACAGCTGCTGTTGGGGCACGGAGGATGAGTTGGGAGGCTGAGCAGACTTCCTCCTCGAGGAGCTGGGTCCTCCCTCTGCTGGTGCCGGTGCAGGTGCAGCTGCTCGAATCGGGCGGTGAAGCTTGGAAGGCTTCTGAGGCACGAGGCGCCTATGAGGCACATCCTTCACAAACTTCTGCCCGGACACCGTCTCAATTAGCTTCATCAGGTACGAGGCGTAGCAGCAAGACCTAACCGGTGTCTCCGAAATCTCCTCGTAGATATAGTCGAAGGCGTTGAACTGCTGCTCCCCTGCCAAGAGCTAGATCAGATTTCTGCTGTTGTGATTGATCCTGTTGGCATCCCCATCCTTGGGCGAGAGGGTATTTCTGATCAGACGGTTCACCACGGCATGGAATGGCTTGAGGCCGTGGATATGAGGAGGGTCGGCTGGATACCCATCCTCATAGAAACTCTCCATATCCAGGAGGTTCACTAGATCCATCTCATGGATCTTCAGAGAGTGCTGCAGGCTGTCCTCCATCCCGAGAATGCGGGCAAACTCCTCATAGCTGACTTCGTACTTCACCCCATTGGTCATCCAGGTGAAGCCGAGCTTGTAAACCCAATAGAAAACTGTGGCATAGAATTGGAGGATGACTTCCTCGTTCCATGGGTATTGGAGACCCATGATCTCGCTAACTCCGTGGTGCTCACAAGCTTCGAGCACCCCTTTGAAGAGAAGGTAGCAGTCCTTCTTCTTCAATGCAGCCTTCCAATCAACCCATTGCATCTCAGTGACTGAGCTCTTCTTGGTCGTGAGGACTGACCGGTAGTAATCCATGTGGAAGAAGCACCAGAAACGGGGATCCTTGCTCTCCCTTGGCATGTCATAACACCGCACATCTCTCATGTGCATGGTGTCGTGGATGTTCCTTCGGTAGTTTACCCGCCGTGCGTTGAGTGCCACCAACTGGAGAGTGCACGACCAACGGTCCGATCTCTTGCTTCCCTTGGGAGCTCGAGCTGCCCCCCTGACCACTGTGAATAGTGAGCTGACCGCTTGCGGGTCGCTTGGCAACCACCTTCTTTGGTCGCTTTGATGGTTGAGCCGAAGAATCGGGATCCACGGGCTCCTTGCCTCTCTTGTCGTGACCCATAGCTGAATAAGAGATACAAGGATAGGTAAGAGTCAAAGCAAGAGAGATAGAGCAATTAACTTGATAGTTTCGATAGAAATTAGGTCTCAGAGTTATACAGGATCGGACATGTCTGACTGGAAAGTCAGACTTGTCTGACTCAGGAATTTTGAACATGTCCGAATTTCAGAGTCAGACTTGTCCGACCTGTACAGAACTGACCCTAATTGCTAAGGAAACTAAGCAAATCAATTTCTCTACCGACCAAATTTTTCACCAAGGTTGCAAACATGCCTAGGAACAGTTCCAAGGGCATAAATTTGCAAACTTGCCGCTAGATTTAGAATTGAGAGGAAAGATGCGAAAAATACCTTTGGAGGAAGAAAAAGTTGAGAGAATATGAAGGGAATGCGAATCCTCCACCCTTGAGGGAGATATGCCCTCAAGAACACCTCACAAAAACGTCAAAAGCAATGTGGATCGCCTTGGGAGGTTTGAGAGAGATGGAGATTAGGGTTTGAAGTGAGGAGAGAGAGAAGGAAAGGAAACCGTCGGCCTCTTTGAAGGGGTTTGGATTTCCCACGTCGGACATGTCTGAATTTGTACTTCGGACAAGTCCGAATTCTCTCTGCAGACCTAAAACCCACTTCGGACATGTCTGACTTTTGTCAGACTTGTCCGACTCCCCCTGAGTGTATGCAATGTGCAAACACTTGGGGATCTAAAAATAGGTATATATGGACATTTTGGACAAGTTTTGCAAATATCTTTGACAAAAATGATTAGTAAGCAACCAACAATCAAAATATGATCATTTTCACCAAAGAGAAGTTTAGAACATAGTTTTCAAGATAAATAGATGAGATTTTCGAAAACACACAACATTTTGAAGTTGAAAACTAATAGCAATCAGATGTGAATGACTCAAGCAATGTTTCAAGAATCCAAGATATTTAGCTCACTCCTTAGGTCACAAAAGCGTCTCTCATCAAGGGGTTTGGTGAAGATGTCCGCCAATTGCTTCTCACTTCTAACATGAGAGATAACGATATCTCCCTTGATAGAGTGGTCTCGCAGGAAATGGTGACGGATGTCTATGTGTTTGGTTCTAGAATGCTCGACGGGGTTGTGAGCAATCTTGATGGAACTCTCATTGTCACATAGGAGAGGAATATGGCTCAGATTGTAACCATAATCCCTAAGAGTTTGTCGCATCCAAAGAAGCTGCGCACAGCAACTTTCGGCTGCAACGTACTCCGCTTCGACTGTGGAAAGGGCAATGGAGTTTTGTTTCTTAGAAGACCACGCAACCAAGGACCTACCAAGGAATCGGCATGTCCCGGATGTGCTCTTCCTATCTACCCTACAGCCCGCATAATCCGCATCGGAATAACCGACGAGATCAAACTTGGATCCTTTAGGGTACCAAAGACCTAGATTAGGAGTGTGAACTAAATACCTAAGGATCCTCTTAACCGCTGTCAAGTGACACTCTTTTGGAGTGGCTTGGAATCGAGCACACATGCACACACTAAGCATAATGTCGGGTCTAGAAGCACAAAGATAAAGCAAAGAGCCAATCATAGAACGGTATACCTTTTGGTCCACGCTCGCTCCTTCTTCGTTTAGTCCTAGATGCCCGCTTGTTCCCATAGGTGTCTTGATGGGCTTCGCCTTCTCCATGCCAAACTTCTTGAGAATGTCATGAGTGTACTTGGTTTGGCATATGAAGGTCCCTTCCTTGAGTTGCTTTACTTGGAAACCTAGGAAAAACTTCAACTCCCCCATCATAGACATCTCAAATCTCTCCGTCATGATTTTGGAGAACTCATCACAAAAAGTCTTGTTAGTAGAACCAAATATGATATCATCAACATAAATTTGGCATACGAACAAGTCATTATCAAAATGCTTCGTGAAGAGAGTATAATCGGCTTTCCCAATCTTAAAACCATTTTGAGTGAGAAAATCCCTAAGGCACTCATACCAAGCTCTAGGTGCTTGTTTGAGGCCATAGATAGCCTTACACAACTTGTAGACGTGATCGGGATGCTCTTCATCTTCAAATCCGGGCGGTTGCTCCACATACACTTCCTCCTTGATTGGACCGTTGAGGAATGCACTTTTCACATCCATTTGATATAACTTGAAATCATGGTGAGTAGCAAAGGCCAATAATATGCGAATAGATTCAATCCTAGCTACGAGAGCAAATGTTTCATCAAAATCCAAACCTTCGACTTGAGCGTATCCTTTTGCTACAAGTCTCGCCATGTTTCTTGTTACCACCCCGTGTTCATCTTGTTTGTTGCGGAACACCCACTTGGTTCCAACAACATTTGCATTTGGTCTCCTCACGAGTTCCCACACCTTGTTCCTCTTGAAGTTGTTGAGCTCTTCTTGCATTGCAATCACCCAATCCGGGTCTTGTAGAGCTTCTTCTACTTTCCGTGGCTCTAGAGAGGAAACAAAGGAATAGTGTTCACAAAAGTTAGCCATACGTGAGCGAGTAGTTACCCCCTTGGAGATGTCTCCAAGTATGTTGTCAACGGGATGGTCCCGTTGAACGCTTTGATGAACTCTTGGGTGTGGTGGTTGAGCTTCTCGATCATTGTCTTCATCTTGATCATTTTCTTGATCTCCCCCTTGATCCAAGCCTCCTCCTTGATTTTGATCTTGTTGAGATTCATCTTGAGGATCTTGATCTTGTTCATGTGGGGGATTTTCATCTTCTTCGCTTGCTTGAAGATCATTTGGATCATGTGGTCGCACATCTCCAAGTGCCATTCTCCTAAGTGCTTCTTGTGGAGTCTCCTCTTGATCTAGCACACACTTATCAACTTGCTCCACTTGAGAGCCATTAGTCTCATCAAACACTACGTCATGTGCTACTTCAACAATCCCGGAGGACTTGTTGAAGACACGATAGGCGTAGGTGTTTGAGTCATAACCAAGCAAGAAACCTTCATCGGATTTTGAAGCGAACTTCGAATTCCTAGGCTTCTTGTTGAGAATATAGCACTTGCTCCCAAAAACACGAAAGTATGAGATGTTGGGTTTGTTACCGGTTAGGAGTTCATACGAGGTCTTCTTCAAGAGTCGATGAAGATACAACCGGTTATGGCATGGCAAGCGGTGTTAACCGCTTCCGCCCAAAACCGGTCGGACGTCTTGTACTCATCAAGCACCGTCCTTGACATCTCAATTAGAGTCCTATTCTTCCTCTCCGCTACTCCATTTTGTTGAGGGGAGTAGGGAGCGGAGAACTCATGCTTGATTCCTTCTTCATCCAAGAAGTCTTCAACTTGAGTGTTCTTGAACTCCGTCCCGTTGTCGCTCCTAATCTTCTTGATTCTTAAGGAGAACTCGTTTTGAGCTCTCCTCAAGAACTTCTTGAGAACTCCTTGGGTTTCACCTTTGTCATGCAAGAAAAATACCCAAGTGAAGCAAGAAAAATCATCAACAATAACTAGACCATACTTGTTACCGCCAATGCTAATGTAGGTGATCGGTCCAAATAGGTCCATGTGTAGTAGCTCCAATGGTCTTGAGGTTGTCATGATGTTCTTAGACGGATGTTGAGCTCCTACTTGCTTTCCGGCTTGACATGCGCTACATGGTCTATCTTTCTCAAAGACAACATCTTTTAGTCCATGGATATGATCCCCCTTAAGAAGTTTTTGCAAGTTTCTCATCCCAACATGGGCTAGCCTTCGGTGCCATAGCCATCCCATGTTAGTTTTTGCCATTAAGCACGTATCAAGTTGGGCTTTATCCGTGGAGAAATCCACAAGGTAAAGCTTTCCCTTGAGTACGCCCTTAAAGGCGATTGAGTTGTTGCATCTTCTTGAGACGGTCACAACGTTGTTAGTGAAAAGACAATCATAACCATTATCACATAATTGAGAAATAGACAAGAGGTTGTAATCAAGTGAATCGACATGAAGCACATTAGAAAGAGTGTGTTTTGAGGAGATAGAAATTTTACCGGTGCCAAGGATTTTCCATTGGCTATTATCCCCAAAGAAGATTCCTTCACTAAGGATCTTCATTCTCCTTGTATTCTACAAACATCTTCCTCTCTCCGGTCATATGATTAGTGCATCCACTTTCAAGCACCCAATTTGATCCGCCGGAGGAGTATGCCTACAAAAAAGAGTTATGCCTTTCCTTTAGGTACCCAAACGGGGTTGGGTCCTTTGATGTTAGTCACAAGATATTTGGGCACCCACATGCAAGGCTTTGGGCTCTTGCGGAGTGGCCCAACATATCTAGCACAAGTCTTGCCAAATTTGTTCCTCAATAAAACATAAGAAGCATCAAAGTCATGAAACAACGGATGAGGTTCATTTTTAGGCATATAAGATGTTGAGACAATGTTCTTTCCTTTATCTTGGGTGGATGAACCTTCCTTGACAAAAACAATCAAGTCTTTGTTATTATTGGGGGCTTTGGCATTTTGCCTCCGCTCCCGAGAATAACCAAGACCATCCTTGACATGGGGAGGTCTCACATTGGTGTATGCACTACGTGCATAGGCCACCTTCTCCTTGTCAAAGATGCCACCTTTCGGTGCTTGTTTGTTTTGTGCCAAGTTAAGTTCATCCTTAAGTTTTAGGATCAAGCTTGAGCACATGCAAGTGTGAACTTCCTCGGATGAAATCTTTTGAGAAGATGAGCTCTTTGAGGAAGAAGGTGCATTGATCTTAAGTGACTCAACCTTTGTCTCTAGAATCTTGTTAACCTTTGTCAAGTTAACAAGTTCATCTTTGAGCTCAACGGTCTTGTCTTTAAGATTTGAGCATGCTTCCTTACTCATGGCAAGGTCATGCTCCAATGCATTGCTTCTTTCTCTCTCGCGCTCGAGGAGCTCCTCAAGCTCTTGACATCTCTCCAATTTTTGGATGAGCATGTCCTCTTGACGCTCAAGGAGATCCTCCTTCTCATAGATTTTATCCATAAAAAAGTTCATCTTTCTCATGGCACTCTTACTTAAGCCTTTAAGCATGGATTCAAGTTCACTACCACTATCAAATTCATCACAAGAAGTTATAGAGGGAGTGGGTTTAGATTTGACCTTTCTTCTTCCCTCCTTTGCCATGAAACATGTGGACTTGAAATCATCAAAGTTGGGGAAAAGCTTGCTTGCACTTGAGCTCTTTCCGATGGCAATGGTTGCCACCTTATCTACATCGTCGGAAGATGAGTCTTCATTTGAGTCCCATTGTCTTCCAAGGTGGGCATGTCCCGATGGCTTCTTCTTCTTGAAGAGCTTCTTATCTTGGGTCTTGCCCTCCTTCTTCTTGCTTTCATTGTATGGGCATTCCGCAATGAAGTGCCCATGTTCACCACACTTGTAGCAAGTCTTCTCCTTTAGCTTCTCCTTGCTCTTGCCTTCTTGGTGATAGCCTCCCTTCTTCCTTCTCATCATACTTCTAAACTTGTTGATGAAGAAAGCTTCTTCCTCATCGGAGTCCATGCTCTCATCATCACTTGCATCTTCATTGTATGATGTGGAAGTTGCTTTGAGGGCTATGTCTTTCTTCTTTGATGAGGCAAGATTTTGGAGATCGTTGTAGAACATAGCTTCCTTCTCCATCATCTCATTGTTGATTATCCCCCCAAGCACCTCTTCCGGAGTCATCTTGGTGTAGTCGGGGCTTTCATGGATCAAGGAGCAAAGAGCGATGTTTCGAGGCATGAATGCCCGAAGCATCCTCTTCACCAGTTCATGGTCCGTCCATCGAGTGCTTCCATAGGAACGAATCTTGTTCACGAGCACCTTGAGGCGGTTGTACATGTCTTGGGGCGACTCACCATCCATGATGGTAAATCTCCCAAGCTCTCCTTCGATCATCTCAATCTTCGCCTCCCAGATGACTCAGTTGCCCTCGTGCGCCGTCTTGAGTGTATCCCAAATATCTTTGGCCACTTCCAAACCTTCGACTCGGTTTAATTCATCCCGAGTCAAAGATGAGGTTATGACTCCCACGGCTTGAGCATTGCGATGAAGTAGAATAGCTTGTTGTGGAGTGACGTCTTCCTCATTTCTTGGCATATGAACTCTGGTTTGCACAATCTGCCACAAACTAGGATTCAAAGAGATTAAATGCATCTTCATATTGTGTTTCCACATTGAATAGTCATTTCCATCGAATTGAGGAGGTTTGCCAAGTGGAATAGACAAATAGTGATTGTTAGCATGAAGACGGTCATAATCAAAGTGAGTTTGAGTATAGTCATCGTTACTCTTCTCCTTCCCTTTGTTGATCTTGGGTTGTTTCCCTAGCTTCTCCCGAAGCTTCGCCTTGAGTTGGCGAGTCTCTTCATCGTCCTTCGGATCATCAAGAAGAACGTCGTAGTTCTTGTCATTTGAGCCTTCACCCTCGACATATGAGGTATCATCCTTGTTCCTTTCTTCCGCCATCGATTCTCCGAGATGTTAGTCTCTTCCGGAGAAACCTGCTTTGATACCAATTGAAAGGCGGCCTAGAGGGGGGTGAATAGGCGATAATCGATAATTTAAACTTAATTCAGAGTTATGAAAACAGAGAAGTCGGACTTGTCTGACTTCTAGTCGGACTTGTCTGACCTAAGTCGGACAAGTCTGACCTGGGTCGGATAAGTCCGAGATTATCTACATGATCAGATCAAAAATCCAATTTTTAAGCGATCTAGTGAGAGATATCGATCCCTAGCAGTTCTACACGAAGTGTGGAGTAGAAAGAAAGCTGAGGGAGAGATAGCACGCGGAAAAACACTAGAATCAAAACTTGCGAGAACGAAAGAACAACAAGAGACAAGCGATTTTATCCTGAGGTTCAGAACCACAAAGGATCCTACATCCCCGTTGAGGAGTCCACAAGGGACCAGGCCTTCTCTAGCCTTTCCCTCACGAGTTGCCACAAGGGCCAACTCCCGATCTTCCACTATCACAAAGATTGTTACAAACTCCCCGATTACAAGAGATCACAAAGAAATCGTGGGGTGACGCCTAACCGTCCAGGGGAGAACCCCAAGAGCAACAAACACGCAATCACGAAGAAACTTTAGCGAATCACACGTTGCTCAACCCCTCAACAAATCGTTTCTCCCAATCCTCACAAAGCACTCTTCACTCAACCAAAGATTCGAATTTGGGCTCTAGAGGTGAAGAACAAGTGGAGAGAGGTTCTTGAGTTTAAATGGGCGTTCAGAACTGTTTTGGGGTGTTAGGCATGGTTGGTGGGTCGAAACCACCCTCTATTTATACTCCAAAAAGTCATTAGAGCCGTTTGACACAGCCCACGTCGGACATGTCTGACACAAAGTCGGACATGTCTGACCTCAAAGGTCAGGCCTTTCATTTCAGACTTGTCTGACCAAAACCACTTCAGACATGTCTGACATACAATCTCGGACATGTCTGAAATTCTGCAAATAGAACTCGGACAAGTCTGACTCTCTGGGACTTAGAAAATTTTCCTTAGTCCCTGGGAACAGATCCATCTCAGACATGTCCGACCCCCAGGTTCGGACAAGTCCGAAACTTCACTGGAACTCTCACTGGAACCCTTCCAGTGCCAATTCGGACATGTCTGACTTACAGATTTGGACATGTCTGAATTCCAAGAGAGGGAATTCGGACATGTCTGACACCACAAGTCAGACAAGTCCGCCCAAGCCACAAAGGCCCTACTAAAATCTTCTACTAAGGGGTTGAGCACCCGAATGACTCACTAAGTGTCTACGCGTCGTGTCCCTCTTAATAGTACGGTTTTTCCTACGACTCAAGGAGAAAATAGAAAACCCTATTTCTATTCTTCTTCACCACAACTTTTCTCCTTTTGCCGTCTTTCTTCAAAGCTCCATTCCGTACTTCGGATCTGCGCTCATGCTCAACCAAGTTCATTAGCACTTTAATGGTTCATCATCAATTCACCAAAACCCACAAGGGACCTAGATGCACTTACAAAAATTGAGTTGATTTTCATAACACATATGTGTATAAGGAGCTCCCCCTAAATGTGTGCATGGAAGATTTGCAATAAGTTAAATGCACAAGAATTAAGCCTATGGGAGACTCATACATTTGTGTGTTATGGTGGGGTGCCTACGTGTGATGCAAGTGTTGAGATGTGAAAAGTGGAGTGAAGTATGCATCTCACATTTTAATTTAGCATCATCACACATATTTGACTAGAATGATATTCAATAGAATCAACATGACAAAAATAGACAATAAGATTCACATAACATAGAGTGATAGCATAGTGATAATGTCATTACAACCCAAATAAGAACGAGTAGCAATAATTAGCATTACAACCCATATTTTCAAAATATCATAGTCCATGGATCTATAATATTCCCTCCTCAATCTCTCCCCCTTTGGCATCAAGACACCAAAAAGGAAAAAGTGTAAGGGAGAAGAGAGAGAGAGAGATAGCATAAATCTACTCATCGTTGCTCTCGCTTGCCTCTCCACGGCCTAGGTCACTCTTCGTCTCCTCATCATCTTGAGTGTCATCGTCTTCGTCATCATCAACATCATCATCATCATCGACGACTTCCTCAGCAGCAGGAGCGACGCTAGAGTTACCACCCCCACCACCAAAAAGGGCAGCCTCCGCTTCCGAGAGCTTCAGAAATGGCGTGTTGTCTTCATCCTCGGAGGCCTAAGGGGAAATAGGAATGTTCGCCTTTTCGCAAAGCTTGCGAAGGTACTTGTTGTGCTTCTTTGCAGTCTTGTGAGTCTTCACCTCCGCTTTCCGACATGAGGTGAAGATTGACTTGAGAAACTTCAATGTAGCACTCGCAAGATCGCCAGAGGAGGAGAAGTCAGCAAGAGCCAAAGGAGGAGAAGAAGGCAGAAAAGAGGTACCTCTCCTCGAGGCCCCGTCAATCTTTGGCGCCGGAGGAGAAATCTGAGGGTGGAGAGCTCTATGCTTGACATCCTTCACAAACTCCAAGCCAAACACCTTCTCAATTAAGCACATGATGAGAGGGGCATATCCACATGAGCGATTGGGAGTGTGTGATATGTTGAAGATGTCGTTGTAGATATAGTCAAAGACATTGAACTTCTCATCTTCAACTATCAACTTCATCAAGTGCCTCAAGTTTCCTTGGATCATGCCTGCGTCTCCATCCTTAGGTGCTAGAGTTTTTCTCAAGATCCAATTGAGCACACTAAAGAAGGGTCGAAGAATCTTGGTAGTTGGAGGATTGTAGAAGCCAATCTCATACATGAATTCCGTTTCCCCCAAATCTAGAGCCTTGAGGTTGTAAGTGGTTAGCTCATAGTTGAAGAACTCCTCAAGTCAAAAATTCTAGCAAACTCATCATAGAGCACGGAATATTTGACTCCATTAGTCAATTAAGTAATCTTCCTATCTCCAAAGGTGGAGAAGTAGCAAGTGGAGTATAATTGAGCCACCACTTCTGTGTTCCAGTTGTACCTACACTCAAGCAACTCTTTGAGTCCATGGTGCCTAGCAGCTCGGATTATTGCACTGAAGGCTTGGTGATTCTTCTTTTCCATATAGACCCAATCTACCCATTGAGCATCCATCACTGGAGTTTTCTTGGATAGGTAGACTAGGCGATATTAATCGCAATGGAAGTCACACCAAAAGCGAGGATCTGCTGTTGCTTTCTCATACTTGTAGGGATCCTTAGACCTTAGCCTTCTTTCTTTATCAGATCCTTGTCCTTTGAAAACATTGCTTCCTAGCTCCGACTGTCGGTTAGGATCATGCACATGAGGGGTCATGACCAAAGGACTAATGGGGCCTTGTGGAGGACCACGGGGATCCGTGGGTTGGTCACGAATGACCAAGCCTCTCCCTGCAAGAGCTTTCTTCCTAGGAGCAGCCTTTTTGAGAGCCACATTCTTGGCAAGCTCTTTTCATTTTCCCTTAGCCTGGATGCTCTCACCCATGGGTGCTTTTCCCTTATCGGCCGCTTGGGACTTTTGCTTTCCACCCATGGTGACTATCCTTTTCCTTCAGCTAGCTTGCTCTACAACCGCTTGAGCTTGTGCTGACTCACGTTCTTGCCTCTTCTTTGTTCTTGCTTCACTTTGACGCTCAAGTTCTGCGATAATGGCTGCATCCTCCGCTTCTTTTCGTAGATAGAACTCTTGACGAGCCGCTTCTCTTTCCGGATCGGAAAGAGGAGAGTTATTTTGTCGAGACATGCTAAAATAAGGATAATAGAAGAGTATGAGGTGATATCAAGCAAAACATTATAGTAGAGAAGTAGAGAATTCACTAAGTTAGGAGTTAACCCTACGTTGGGCCGGACTTGTCTGGTCCCTGGCCGGACTAGTTCGGTTAGGAACGGACTTGTCCGTCTCGGTCCGTACTAGTCCTGACCACCCAGTGTTAAACCCTTACTATTTTTCTACAAAATTTCGATACCAAGGCATAATATTGCATGGAAAGAATCACAAGGTGATAGATATGCTAAGAAGACTGTAGTTTACAGGAGAAATGACCTAGAATCGATGGAATCGAAAAAGTTCAAGTTAGGTCAAGAACACACCTTGAGATGTGAAAATCGTACCAATCCATGGATGGAAGGGCAGAGTAGTCCGGGATTCACCTTCCCGACACTCAGAAGAAGCTTCCATGCGGATTCCTCGAAGATTTTGAGGGTTGGAACCAAAAATCGCCAAAGGGGGCGGTTTTGGGGAAAGAGGCCCACATTTGAGATTTTGAAACGAAGTGGAGGGGTCGGGCCTGACACTAGGGGGTTAAGTCCCCAGAAGTCCAGACTAGTACATTGGGGATACCAGACAAGTCCGGGTGCCGGACCGGGTCCAAACTAAGCTGGAAGTCTGGACAAGTCCAGTGACAAGCAAGACTAGTCAGTTGCGGACTAGTCTGGGCCTGTACAAACATGTCCAGGATGCTGGACTTGTCTGACCCAATGGGCAGACTAGTCTGGACCTAGGCAGCAAATTCTCATATATATATTGAGAAATTTGCAAGAATGATCCATATGGACTAAGTTTTCACAAATATTCTCAATGAATATGGCCAATAAAGCACCCAAACATTCATACAATGACCATGATTCAATGAGACGATAATTGAAAATAATTTGATAGGAAATAGAGGAAGACAAGTTTTCGAAAGCATGCATAATTTTGAAGGAAAAATAAAACTAACAATCAAATGCGCAACATCTCAAGCCACATTTCAAGAATCAAGGATATTTAGTTCATTCCTATGTTCGCAAAAGCATTTTTCATCTAGTGGCTTGGTGAAGATGTCGGCTAATTGTTTTTCGGTTCTCACAAGTGAAATGACAATGTCCCCCTTTATAGAATGGTCTCTCAAGAAATGGTGTCGGATGTCAATGTGTTTGGTTCTAGAGTGTTCAACGGGGTTATGGGAAATCTTGATTGCACTCTCATTGTCACATAGGAGCGGAATATGGTTCATATTGAGACCATAGTCCCTTAGAGTTTGTCGCATCCAAAGAAGTTGTGCACAACAACTTCCGACTGCGACATACTCTGCTTCGGTTTGTGGATAGGGCACTGTAATATTGTTTCTTGGATGACCATGATACTAGGGACCTGCCTGAGAATTGGCAAGTACCGGAGGTACTTTTCCTATCCACTTTGCATCCAACATAATCCGCATCAGAGTATCCGATGAGGTTAAACTTGGACCCTTTAGGATACCACAACCCTAGGTTAGGTTTATGAAATAAATAGCGCAAGATTATCTTTACAGCTATCAAGTGACACTCCTTAGGAGCTGCTTGAAACCTTGCACACATGCATAAACTTAACATAATACCGGGCCTAGATGCACAAAGGTAAAGGAGTGATCCAATCATGGAGCGATATACTTTTTGGTCGACGCTAGGGCTGTCTTGGTTGAGATCGAGATGTCCATTCATCACCATTGGCGTCTTGATGGGCTTGTCCTTCTCCATGTCAAACTTCTTGAGTATGTCTTGAGTATACTTGGTTTGACATATGAAGGTGCCTTCCTTGAGTTGTTTTACTTGGAAACCTAAAAAGAACTTCAACTCTCCCATCATTGACATCTCAAATCTCTCCGCCATGATTTTGCTAAACTCTTCACAAAAAGATTGATTAGTAGAACCAAATATTATGTCGTTAACATAAATTTGGCGTACAAATAAATCATCATCCATGTTCTTGGTAAAGAGTGTATAGTCGACCTTTCCTATCTTAAAACCATTATCAACAAGAAAGTCTCTGAGGCACTCATACCAAGCTCTAGGAGCTTGTTTGAGGCTATACAGAGCTTTGTGAATCTTAGAGAAATGGTTAGGATACTTATCGTCCTCGAAGTCGGGCGGTTGCTCCACATACACCTCCTCCTTGATTGGTCCATTGAGGAAGGCGCTTTTCATGTCCATTTGAAACAACTTGAAATCGTTGTGAGTAGCATAGGTCAATAATATGCGAATAGATTCAAGCCTAGCTACGGGAGCAAAAGTTTTATCGAAATCCAAACCTTCAAATTGAGAGTATCCTTTGGCTACAAGTCTAGCTTTGTTTCTTATTACCACGCCATGCTCATCTTGCTTATTGCGGAAGACCCACTTGGTGCCTACCACATTGGAATTAGGTCTTCTCACGAGCTCCCATACTTTGTTCCTCTTGAAGTTGTTGAGCTCCTCTTCCATGGCTATTACCCAATCCGGTTCTCGTAGGGCATCTTCAACCTTAAATGGCTCCGAGGAGGACACAAAAGAATAGTGAGCACAAAAGTTAGCCATATGAGATCGATTCATTACCCCATTGGAGATGTCTCCAAGTACGTTGTCAACAGGATGATCCCGTTGAACACATTGATGAACTCTTGGGTGTGGTACACTTGGTCTTGAGTCAACTTATTCATCTCCTTCATCTTCATAGTCTCCCCCTGGACCATTGCCACCATCTTGATCTTCAATTCCTTGATCATGGTGATATTCATTAAGTTGTTGATCTTGGGGATCTTGGACTTGATCTTGTGCTTGGGGAACCTCTTGTGATGGAGTTGGGTCACTTGGGCCTTGTTGCTCTTGAAGTCTTACATCACCAAGTGTCATCCTTCTCAATGCAACACATGGTGCCTCTTCTTCATCTAGCACACATTGATCAACTTGCTCCACTTGGGATCCATTAGTATCATCAAACACCACGTCACGTGCGATTTCAACACAATCGGAGGTTTTGTTGAAAACATGATAGGCGTAGGTGTTTGAGTCATAACCAAGCAAGAAACCTTCATCGGATTTTGAAGTGAACTTTGAAATTCTAGGCTTCTTGTTGAGAATATAAAATTTACTACCATGGACTCTAATGTAAGATATGTTTGGTTTGTTACCCGTTAGAAGTTCATATGGAGTCTTCTTCAATAGGCAATGGAGGTAGAGACAGTTTGTGGCATGGCAAGCAGTGTTTACCACTTTCGCCCAAAACCTATCGGAAGGCTTGTACTCATGCATGGTCCTTGACATATCTATTAGACCACCGGACATACCCAAGACAACTTTTAGGACATGATATGGATCCTATGAGTATACAATTATGTCTTTTGGATTGGCCAATGCACCTGCATATTTTATGTACCTCATGAATAATGTCTTCATGGAGTACTTGGATAAGTTGGTTGTGATGTTCATTGATGACATTATGATCTACTCGAAGGATGAGAAGGAGCATGAGGAACACTTAAGGCTTACGTTGTAGAAATTGAGGGGGCATTAATTGTATGCAAAGTTCAGCAAGTGCCAATTTTGGTTGAAAGAGGTGTCGTTTTTAGGCCATATCATCTCGGTATGAGGAGTATCGGTTGACCTCGGAAAGGCGAGGGACATGTTGAAATGGGAGCCACCGCAAAATATAAAGGAAATAAGGAGTTTTCTCAGAATGGCTGGATATTACCGTAAATTCATCAAGGATTTTTCCAAAATAGCCAAACCAATGACGGAATTGCTAATGAAGAGGAAAGCTTTCCAATGGACTCAAGCTTGTCAAGAGAGTTTTGAGGAGTTGAAGAAAAGGTTAACAACAACCATTGTTTTGGTATTGCCGGATGTGAGTAAGAGCTTTGATATTTATTGCGATACATCGAGACAAGGACTTGGATGTGTGCTCATGCAAGAAGGTCAAGTTGTTGCCTATGCATCAAGACAATTGAAGAAACATGAGCAGAATTACCCAACACATGATTTGGAACTTGCAGTCGTGGTACACACATTGAAAATTCGAAGACATTACATCCTTGGACATAGGTGTGAAATTTATACGGATCATAAGAGACTTAAGTATATTTTCACACAAACGGATCTAAATGTGAGGCAACGAAGATGGTTGGAGCTCATCAAGGATTATGATTTGGGAATCAACTATCATCTAGGGAAGGATAATGTAGTGGCCGATGCTTTGAGCCAGAAAGGAGTAAGTCACCAGCTCACGGTTCGAGAGCTGCCATCCGAGTTATGAAAGGAGTTTGAACGGTTGAATCTTGGATTTGTCAATGAGATGGGGATTGTCGGTACCCTTCGTACCGATACCCCTTGGAACTGCAAAGAGTGCAAAGGAACTCCACCTATCTGAGTTGAAGACCCTCGAAGGCTCTGCGTGTCTCTCGGAACCGGACCTACCTCCCTCGTATGGTTAGTTCCAATGCCGCCATGTGTATCATAAAACCGGAGATACATTCCATACATGGAAAAGCTCCGGACTAGATACCTGTGTGGCACCCCCAGACCTAACCCCCGGCAGAGGGAAGCTCCAGTACTGACACATGTACAATAGCATCGGACCTACTCGTCCAAGACGGTAAGCTCCGGAGCTGCCACGCGTCCAATCGCCGGACCTTCATCCTTAACACGCAGATTGGTGGACCTCCAACGGCTTGGACCATCAAGGAACTTTAAAGACTTCAAGACCTGATTATGTATCATTAATGCTATTTAATGACACACGATCGGAGGACTCTTAATACTAGTAATGTCACCATTAAGGGGCATTACCACACTATTAAGGGGAATTAAACACATTTAACTTTGTATTAGGCATCAGTAACCGCCAGGGCCACATGTCGGGTCAGGCTAATGATACGGCCAACCCTTGTACTATAAAAGGACTGGTCGAGCGATACACAAGGAGACTTTTTTTGGCCTCTCTCTCACACTAGCGCTCAGACGCTCAATACAACAACAACACACACCCGTGGAGTAGGGTATTACGCTCAGGCGGCCCGAACCACGTAAATCCTCGTGTCAAATTGCCATCTTTCTCTGAATCTCCGTGCGCCCCAACCGAACTAAGAAACTCCGCGGTATACTAACAGTAGTGCCGGGAGAATTGCCGAAACCAGACTCCAACAGTTGGCGCGCCAGGTTGGGGCGCCTGAGATTCAAAGATGGTGAATTCTGCTGCTGGATCGTCCAACGGTAACCACGCTAAGCAACCTGCTCGAGGCAATTCCTCCAACATGCAGCAGCCAACAGGTGCTATGGCCCCAGCAGGAGTCATGCCACCACAACCACCGTCCGCTCCGGTGAATCAAATCGGACAACAAGATGGGGCGTCCGCGTTGATCACTGCATCGACGAACAATAACCCCGAACACACGCTTAATACTGCACGTCCTATTCTCCAACGTCCACCGCCTCCAGGAGCATCCCAGGGTGCGATGGAACAGTGGAGAGCTGATGTAGATCATCTGGTTGCAACAGTAGCCGATCGCATCAGCAATCAAGGTTCTCCCCCCTCAGGGCAGGCCCCATCGCAGTGTCGGACCCTATCGGGTAGACTCGGTCCGCAAGCTTCACAACACGGGAGGCGTGTTGCATCTCAACAGGCGACGTCGCCGCCTTCTGGAGCGCGACGTACTCACACGGTAACAAGGCTTTCGACTCATGACATCCCGGCGGAGCTCGATCGTCGTTACCAGCAACAGGACGACCGCGTCCACATCGAGCGTGCTCGTGAGAGGCGAGAGGCTAGGGACGGTCCCGCTGCTCAGGGAGTAGGAGGAGGCTGTTCTGCCTTGGCCATTCACCTACACATGGTCAGATGGCCGCAGAAGTTCTGGCCTCATTTGCTGGAGAAATTTGACGGGACTATTAACCCCGCTGAATTTCTTCAAATCTACTCCACCGCTATCCTTGCAGCTGGGGGAAATGAGGCCGTGATGGCCAATTATTTCTCTATGGATTTAACTGGGACCGCCAGGTCTTGATTCATGAGCCTCCCGCCTGACTCCAACAGTTGGGCGGAGTTGTGCCAACAGTTCACCGCCAATTTCGAGAGCTCATACACCTGACCAGGCACGGAACTGGACCTTTTTGATGTCAAGCAAAAGGGGGGAGAGTCCTTGCGATCTTTCATCCAGAGATTCTCCCAGATACTAAATACCATTCCTTCTATCTCAAGCACTTCAGTTATTGTAGCATTCAGACAGGGCGTTCGAGACAAGAAAATGCTGGAGAAGCTGGCGACCAAGGAAGTCACCAGCGTCACGAAACTCTTCAGCTTGGCAGACAAGTGTGCCAAGGCTGCGGAGGGCTGTGAAATGCACTCCAAACCATCTCCGGAGGACAACAAAAAATCCTCCAAGAGTGAAGCCATTACCTCCGGGAGTGGCAAAAAGAAGAAAAAGTCCAACGGTAAGAAGAAGCCGTTGGCCGGCACACCTACTGCTGCTGCTGCCGCGGCTCTGGGTAGTCGGGGGCCACGCCCCGAGAAACGACCTCAGCCATCGTCTGAAGATGGTGGCAGCTCCAAGATGTGGTGTCCCATACACAAGACGAATAGCCACAACCTGGAAGACTGTCGAGAGGTCCAGAACCTTGTCGAGTTCTACAACAAGGGCCAGGAAAAAGCTCCTTTCTGTCAAAGGGAAGGAAAACAAAAAGTCGACAAAGCTCCGACTAAAGAGGAGTTAGGATTTCAGGGCCCCAAAAAGGTCTTGAATGATATTTACACCTCCATTGACGATGACTCCGATGTCTCCGACAACGAGCATCGAAAGACCATGAACACCATCTTTAGTGGTTTGTGGGACAACACTTCCCGCTGTGTCCTCAAAACAATGCGGCAGGACATGACTTCTGTAGCTCTCACTGCCAGGGCGGAGCCTCATCGCAAGTGGATGGACACTTCCATCACTTTTGATGCTTTGGATTGCCCTCGGAACATGATTGGAGCTGGTCTACTTCCGCTGATGGTATCTCCGACCATCAATAACATCCAGCTCCACCACGTAATGGTGGACGGAGGTTCGGGGCTGAACCTCATAAGCTTCGAAGCCTTCGTCAAGCTTTAGCTCCGACCTTTGGATCTTTGCCCCTCCCGACCTTTCTCAGGAGTAGGTCCGGGGGCCATAACTCCACTCGGTGCCATTACTCTCCCGGTGACCTTCAGAAATCGGAAGAATTACAGGACTGAGAAGTTGGTCTTCGACGTGGCACATATCAACTTGCCATTCAACGCCATCTTGGGCAGGCCAACTTTGTACAAATTCATGGCTGCTGCTCATTATGGATACTTGGTGTTGAAGATGCCAACACCCTCAGGCATTCTCCAGATCCGCGGAGATCGCACCGCCGGAGTTACTGCTCTAGAAGAACTCCTCGTAATTGCTACAGTGCAGGAGGAAGAATCTGGAAAGGAGCATACTCCGAAGCCCCCGACCATTCGTCATCAAGGCTCAACTTCCGCACCTCGTGTGCAACCAAGCAGCGACACCGACATTACCGTCAAAGTCGTACAAATTGGTTTCAACGCTGCTCAGACCACTCGTATATCAGGAGGTCTGAACGACAAATAGGAACTCGCGCTCATCACTTTCCTTTGGGCTAATGTCGACGTGTTTGCCTGGCAACCATCGCAAATTCCTGGGATCCCTAGGGAGGTGATTGAGCATAATCTGAAGATTTATCCCGAAGCTCGGCCTATACATCAGAAGCCTCGGAAGCAATCAGTAGAGCGAAAAAACATCATACGTCAAGAAGTGAAGAAGTTGCTCGAAGCTGGATTCATCCGGGAGTCTTCCACCCATAATGGCTGGCAAACCCAGTCGTTGTACCTAAGGCCGGCGAGAAGCTTTGGATGTGTATCGACTACACAACACTGAATAAGGCATGCCCAAAGGATCCATTTCCACTACCTAGAATAGATCAGATAGTGGATTCCACATCTAGGTGTGAACTACTGTGTTTCCTAGACGCATATTCTGGGTATCATCAAATTAGAATGTCTAGGGAAGATGAATAGCATACCACCTTCATCACAGTAGATGGATTGTACTATTACACTGCCATACCATTTGGTCTTAAAAATGCGCTTCAACGTTTGTGCGAGCTATGTACAAAACTTTTGGAGAGCTCATTAGAGATGTAGTGGAAGTGTACGTCGATGATATCGTCGTCAAGATCAAGAACAAGGAGTCATTTCTTGACACCTTGCAAGCTGTCTTCAACAAGTTGTAAATCACACGCACAAAGCTGAACCCAGACAAGTGTGTCTTTGAGGTTAGCTCCAGAAATCTTCTTGTATTATTGGTGAACCATCGAGGAATAGAGGTGAATTCAGCGAAGATTAAAGCTATTGAAGACATGCGGCCACCAGCTTGCATCAAGGATGTCCAGAAGTTGACTGGGTGTCTAGCTGCCCTCAGCCGGTTTATCTCAAGACTGGCAGAACAGGCGCTACCCTTCTTCAAATTATTGAGGAAGTCTGGACCATTCCAATGGTCTGAAGAAGCAAAAAAGGCATTCCAAGAGCTGAAGCAGCTCCTCACCACTCTACCAACTTTGGTAGCTCCGAACCCTGGTGAGCCACTTCTGCTTTACATTTCAGCAACTGACGAAGTTGTTAGCATGGTCCTAGTTGCAAAAAGACCAGAACCATCCCCAGTTCAGGAATCCAGATCATTCCGGGAAGGTCCGGAACTACCTGAAGGCGAGTCTGGGTCCCAACCCCCAGACCCGGATCCTCGAGGCAAGACTCCAGAGGATCGACCTCCTTCAAATGAAGGAGTTACTGTTGCTGAACAAGAAGATCTGAATCCTTTTGGGAGGGTCTGGGTCACTTTAGAAGAAGCTTCGGGTTCTTCTAGCAAGAACCGGAAGGTCCTCGAAGAAGGTCCAGACCCCTCTGGGAGGGTCCGGGTTGACGAGGAGGAAGCTCCGAGCCCCTCCGGAGGGCCCGGACAGTCCAACGCCTAGTGTACTTCATCAGCGAGGTACTTCATGACGCCAAGACTCGATACCTAGAGGTGCATAAGATGCTCTATGCAATTCTTATTGCCTCTAGGAAGCTTCATCACTACTTCCAAGCTCACAAGATTTCAGTGGTAACCTCTTATCCACTGCATGCAATCTTGCATAACCCCAACTCTACTAGGAACATTGCAAAGTGGGCAGCGGAATTGGCCAAGTTCGGTCTTGAATTCATCCCAAGACAAGCGATCAAGAGTCAAGCATTGGTAGACTTTGTGGCGGAATGGACCCCCTCTCCATCAAATCCTGGGGACCCTAGTGAGCAGAAACCGGAACCCAAGGTTCCGGTCTTCACTGAGCCTCACTGAACTCTCTACTCCGACGGCTCCATGCAGAAGCAGGGGGCCGAAGCTGGAATCCTTCTCCTCGCTCCGACCAGGGAGAAGGTCAAATACATGGTTCACCTTGGCTTCAAGGCAACCAACAACATAGCGGAGTAGGAAGCACTAATCTATGGGCTCAAGGTGGCACTATCATATGGTGTCAAGCAGCTGTTGGTAAATGGTGATTCGCAGCTTGTTATAAAACAAGTAAAAGGTGAATGCTGCTGCAACAACCCGCAACTAGCTGCATATCTTCTTGAAGTCCAGAAGCTTCAGAAGGATTTCGAAGTCTTGGATCTTTGCCATGTCCAGCGTCTCAACAACGCTGAAGCTGACGAACTCTCGACGAAAGCTTCAACCGGAGCTCCGGCTCCCGACGGAACCTTCGTTCGGAGATTGTCAAGACCAACAGCTCAGCCTGCCGAATTGAGCGAAGGGGGCGATACCGGTACCTCGAAGCTGGCGATCCCGATGGCCCTGTTACCATGGCGTCCATCAAGGGTCGTAGGTGCTGCAGGAAGCTCCAAGCAACCGAGCACGCAAGACTCAGCAGCTCAAGTTAGGTCCAATGCATGGATCTCGGAGATCCGAAGCTACTTGAAAGATAACATCCTTCTTGAAGACAATGTATCTTCTGACCGGATAGTCAGATTGGCTAAAAGATACACACTGGTAGAAGGGGATCTCTACCGGCGTGGTGCCAATGACGTCCTAATGCGGTGCATTACAAGGGAAGAAGGCCGCGAGCTCCTTACGGAAATCCATGGAGGCGAGTGTGGGAACCACACGTCTTCCTGCACGTTGGTCGGTAAAGCCTTCCGACATGGTTTTTACTAGCCTACAACACTCCAGGATGCAACCGAGCTAGTGAAGAAATGTGAAGCATGCCAGTTTCATGTGAAGCAAATTCACACACTAGCTCAACCTCTACAAATGATACCTCGGACATGGCCATTCGCCATGTGGGGTATGGATATTTTGGGACCTTTCCCAAGAGCCGTGTTAGGTTACAAGTTCCTGTATGTTGCCATCGACAAGTTCACCAAGTGGCCGGAAGCAACTCTAGTTGTGACAATAAACAAACAATCAGCTATCATTTTCCTCCAGTCCATAGTATGCAGATTTGGAGTCCCAAACAAGATCATAACCGATAACGGGACCCAATTGACAAGCTGTGCATTCCAAGGATATTGCGAAGACCTCGGCATTCAAGTCGGCTACGCTTCTGTAGCTCACCTGGCAAGCAATGGCCAAGCTGAGAGAGCAAATGCAGAAATGCTAAAAGGACTCAAGACATGCACATATGAGCGCCTGAAAAAACATGGAGCCAACTGGATTGAAGAGCTTCCGCCCACCTCGTGGCAAAAAGGACGACTCCAAACCGGTCAACTGGAGAGACACCCTTCTTCCTGGTGTTCGGAGCTGAAGCAGTCCTTCCTCCGGAAATCATCTTGGGGTCACTCCGGGTCCGGACCTTTGACGAAGCCACGTAGGACCAGCTCCAACGGGAAGACCTTGACCTCGTTGAAGAGGGAAGGTGCCGAGCAGCTGTTCGAAATGCACGATACCGCCAAGCGCTCCGGCGCTATCACCAAAGGCATGTGCATAACAAGGAAGGCGATCTGGTGATACGAATAATACAAACTCGAGAAGGTTTAAACAAACTTTCCCTCAGCTGGGAAGAACCCTTTCGAGTGATCAAAGTATCTTGTCCCAGATGCGTTCGCTTCGAAACCAAGGATGGGACACCGCTCCCTAATCCTTGGAACATTGAGCACCTCTGTAAGTTCTACACTTAATATCACGGAGGTGAGTCTGTAATTACATATGATGTATGTTATAGTGTCATTGTACAGAGTCGGGTAACTCCTCCGGGAGGACAACCGAACCTTTCCCGGAAGGTCCGCAAAGTTCAAGCAACACTTGACATAGTCTGAGAACTAAAAGTGTAGCTAGTTACCCTGGGTCAAACAAGAAATGCAACACACTTAGCCTGGTTCCGTACCCTAAGAGTGTACTTGTCTCCCCTGTACTTCGTACCTATAATGAAATACATCATTATGTAAAAACAGACTCCACGTGCATTTACTTTGTACAGGCTCATTAATTTTTATTTTTCACTTTCTTGTCTATAACAAAGTTGTGCAATTCTCAAGAAACTTTAGCTCGAACAATTCATATATAATTCAAGTTGCATTGTTAATTCTTTTGGGTCTTAACATTGTTGAATGGCCTACTCGCCTGAACGCCAAGCCAATCTAGGTCCAGAGTGTGCTATCGACTTAGCCTGGTCCTGCACCCTAAGTATGCCACTCTACCTACACCCCGGCAGGCCTGAGTAAGGTGAGTCCAGAAAACGATCGGACCTGGAGAAAATAAGCAAATGCACTTGATTGTATATAGAATTGCGGTCAACCTAAAAATTTCTTTTGGGAATAGTAAGCCGCAAACGAGTTATAGATAAGAAATGAATTTTACTGTTTTTATTGACTTTAGTGTGTAGGAAAAATAAAAATCTCATGATGATGGTGGATGATGCCGGATCTATCAAAGCTTCGACATCCCCAAAGGTGGCCCGTTGTCGATGTTTTAAACATTGATAGTAGGTGTCGCCGGAGCTACCAAGTTCCGACAAATCCAAGGGGCCAACCGTCAATGTAAGGAAAAGATGGTAGAAGGACACCCCAATGAGGTCTGCTGTCGATGCTCTACGTGTTGACGGTGTACGCTACCGGAGCTACTAAGCTCCGACAACCTCAGGGGGCCCCTGCTGTTGACGACTTCGGACCTATACTCTACAAGTTCAAAGCATCCAAGTCTTCAACAAAATGCTACATCCTTTTGGTACATGTTTGCAATCAAATTGTGTACATCTACCAGGGGGCCAAGTGAGACAAAGGTTGAAGATAAAAAATGAAATTCATAAATTTCTTGGATTTCATTCATCTGAAGACAAGAGATTACAAAGTTGGAGAAAAGAAGAGAAGATACAAGTGGGAGCTACAAGGAGAAAGTCCTAAATTCTACAGAAGAACAAGGCAACCTTCTGGGCAACCTCCGACACGCTAGTCTTGGTGGCATCTCCCTCTCTGTCGATGGGACCCTCAAGCATCGGATATAGTGGGAAATGATGATCTCGACTTGTGTAGCATGTCAACATGTATTATACGACGTTCTGCGCAAAGGATTTTCCTTCAGTTTCCAATTGATCCGCGATGAAATTGCCCATCTTGTTGAGTTTGTTGCTAGCCAAACTCAATGCCTTCAACGCATGGTCCAGCTCCGACTCCGGATCGTTTGGATGCACAGGACTAAAGCCCAGCGGCGTCAGCGCGTCATTAGCTTTGCCCAAGAAGTCCCATACTTGTTGGGACTCCGCAGCCCTTGAGCCTCAAATCTCTTCCAAGGACCTCTTGGCTACCACAAGCTCCGAACCCTCCTGGGCAAGGCGCTCAACCTCCTTGGCGTGCTGCTGAATACCTTCAGCAACTTGCTTTTCAAGGTTGGCAAGCTCCTTCTCCCAGACGTGTATCTTGTTCCGGTGGTCAACCAGGTCTTTCTCCCGGCCTCGCACTTTCTTCTCCCTGGCAGTGACTTCGTCCTCCCTTTTGGTAAGGTCCTGTCCCTGTTGCGAGGCCTTCTCCTCCTCGCTCTTGCAGTGCTCCTCCAGCTTTTGGGTGCGCTCCGCAAGGCTCTTGTCACCCAGAGCCAACCTTTGGGCGAGATCCTCCTCCCTCTTCACGAGGTCATCCCTCAGCTCCAGGAGTTTTTGCTCTTCATCTTCGAGCTTTTTCTATCGCTCCTCAAGAGCCTCCCGACACTTGATAAAGCTTTCGAGGATGGTATTGAGCTTCTCCTGGCGGTCATTCGCTACTTCATTAGCATCCACGACTTGTTCATGTATAGCCCGTGACTGATTGTCGAGGGATCGCACCATGCTTTCCCTCTCGTCCAGCAGCTGGCCCCAATACTCCATCCGGCCTTCTCCCTCTTGACCCACTCCTTGCCGTCGGCCAGCCTTGTTTGTGCTAGCTTGGTCTCGAATTGGAGCCGGTTGTGCCACCTCCTAAGGGTTTGGCGCTCGTCCTCGAGGGCCTTGCTGTCGTGATAAAAGGCAAGTTAGACCTGATGAAGACTGGAGCAGGTGTTGTCGATGGATAACGACAGGGGGGTCAGCTTCGGACCTGCTGGGGTCCTCTCGCTGACTCCAGCGGGTTCTCCATAACAAAAATTGGGTCCCACTTTAAAAGAGTGGTCCCCTGAGCTTCCGCGGCACTAGGGCCGCCGTACAGGAGTGCCTCAGTCATCGCCGAGGAAGGTCCAACAACGATAGCTTCTACCTCCGGCGTCAGCTCCGAAGGTCCCGCCGCTAGGTCATCATCAATTGATCCCTCAAGCAGAGGACCGATCGCTTCGTCTTGACACCCTGGCTCAGGCACGGGTACCTCCGGAACTACCACCTCCGGTGCAGGAATTGAAGACTCAGCCGAAGTTGAGGCCACTTTCGGCTCCGACGCTGGTGCCTCCTCCACTGCCGGTTCAGGCGCCGATGCTTTGACCTCCACCGGTTCGAGTGCCAGCACCCCCACAACAACCGGCTCAGGTGCCGGAACTTCATGAATCACCGGCTCTACCGCCGGGGCTTCAATAACATTTGGCCCTAAGGCTGGAACTGCAGCTACCTCTATCTCTGAGGCCGGAGCATCCATCATCGCAACATCCAAAACCAGAGCTTCAGTCTCTGGAGCTAGTGCCGCTGGTACGTCTTCATTGCCATGGTATGGCGCTACCATGGGAGCTTCAGGAGATGAGTCGAAGTCCAGAACCACGACAGCTGGCGCCAGAGCTGCCGTGACCTCAGCTACCACCTAGGGCGGTGCTGGAATTGGAGCCGGAGCCTCCGCCTGTACAGCATCAGCCACTGTCATAGGAACTGGAGCTTCAGCCCCTTTTTTGGATACCCTGTGGATGAAGGACAAAGAAACTCAAAATATGGTTACAACAAAAGTAACAAACTGAGGTAAAAAAAACAAAATTACCTTGGAAGGTTTCCGCTCCAGCTACCGCAGAACCTCTTCGCCGAACGCTCAGAGCCCGACCCAGTCGCAACTGGTGAAGTAACTCCAGAAGGCCCTCTGGAGCTTGCTGTCGCCATCAGCGACATCTCTGTGGGGGCCTCCCTCGACTGAGAAGGACCCTCGGACCTAGAGACCTTGGCTGGCCCTGGTGCCGGAGTCATACGGTCGGAACTGGAGTGCCGGGGAGATGCTGATGCTGGAGTTGGTGTCGCTGTTGAAGACCTCCCCCGCCGGAGAGAAGGAACTGTTGTGGAAGGAGCAGGTCTGATGGGCCTCCCGTCAGAGTGCTTCAATTTCCTCTTTTGGCTGGAGGGCTCAACCAACTCTCTGTCTCGGGGCGGAAGCATGGCCACCCTCGAAAGCTCCGGGGATCACCAATTTGGTGGTCGGACACCTCTCTACCTCGTCGAGGTTGTAAAGCACCGACATCTTCCTCCGGAGCTCCCTGCTGAACTCTGCCTCCATGTTCAAAGGGAGGAAAGCCGCCAGCGGAGTTAAGTCGTTGCCCTTGACATCGATGCCATGTTGGAACTTCTTGAGATGAAGCTCCAAAGCAGAGCCACCCAAATTGGACTTTAGATCGGTTTGAACCCGGTCATCGTCCATCACGCTATTGAGGGCCCAGGCAAGCTCCTCCCTCTTCTTTAGCGGAGCCAACTTGTTGACAAGGAAGTTGCAGAAGATCGTCTGGGGGGGTCACCCCTCCTTCCACACATTGGTAGATCCTGGTCAAGGCAGGGTTGAAGGCCTCTGACAGCACCAGAACCTCACTCCAGGTGTTAGTGTCAACATTGGGAAGACCTTCAGGCAGCTCCAGCTTCTCATGCTCCTCTGCCGTTGCGATAATCCAATCCTTCTTCTAGTCGTCCCACTTGCCGGAAGGGAACGACCTCAAGTACTTGTAGGGGCATTTCTTGCGCTTCACAAAATAGTAGAAGCCAAGATACTCGAAACTCTTGCCGGTGGTGTGGATGGTGAAGAAGGTACAAAAAAGCTCGACGCAGGGGAGAATACCCACCCACATCTCGCAGAAGTGGACGAATGTTGACACAAGAAGAATGGAGTGGGGGCCAAGGTGGTACAACTGCAGACCATAGAAGTCTAACAGCATCAAGAGGAAAGTTGAGAAAAGTGGGATCAGTCCCACCATGGCGTATGCAGAAAAGTACACTAGGTCGCCGCCGCACTTCTTCTTGAACGGGAGCTCGCCGGCGCGAACCGGGTGGTTGAAGGAGTCGCTGGACCACCCCATGTAGGTCCGGACCTTCTTCAAATCATCATCGGTCGTGAGGCGGCTCTTGCGGAGACCCAACTCCATCACAACACGACGGGGCGAGAGAGAAAAAGCAAGCGAAAGTTTGGAGGATTCGAGCACAAGTTCAAATGAAGGCGTAAGGAATCCCCAAACTGTGTGTGCTTTCCTTCTTAAGTAAGCCCCCGAAACGCTTGGATGGAAACCGCAGAAGGGCCAAGGATACAATTCAAAAATTTCACCCTGCCAATGACAAGGGGACCCGGGGCCACCCAGACGATCAAGTCAAGGTCCTTACCCCAGGCGAACAGTTGTCATGATGAGAGGAGGGAAATCCGAGGGCGGCGTCCTGACAGGGCGCGCGAAACCGATACGGTTTTCGTATTGGGAACTGACGACCTTCAATTGTGTGAGATCCGCACGCGCAGATCTCACCTGTCGCATCCTGAAGATGCCACGCGGCGATGGTTTAACTGCGAACCACCACCTCAACGGCACATCCAAAAACCCTTGAAGACACGGCGTAGAAATTGAAAGATGGACCCACCTCCGACAAAATGACTTAACCCAAAAGGTCTCTCCTAGAGGTGGGACCAGGGGGCCACTGTCGGTACCCTACGTACTGGATACCCCTTGGAACTGCAAATAGTGCAAAGGAACTCCACCTATCTGAGTTGAAGACCCCCGAAGGCTCCACGTGTCACTCAGAACCGGACCTGCCTCCCTCATATGGTTAGTTCCAATGCCGCCACGTGTATCATAAAACTGGAGCTACATTCCATACATGGGAAAGCTCTGGACTAGATACCTGTGTGGCACCCCCGGACCTAACCCCCGGCAGAGGGAAGCTCCAGTACCGACACGTGTACAACAGCCGGCGACATACTCGTCCAAGACGGTAAGCTCTGGAGCTGCCACGCGTAAAATTGCAGGACCTTCAACCTTAAGAGGTAGATTGTTGGACCTCCAACGGCTCGAACCTTCAAGGAACATTAAAGACTTCAAGACCTGATTATGTGTCATTAATGCTATCTTAATGACACACGATCGGAGGACTCTTAATACCAGTAATGTCACCATTAAGGGGCATTATCACGCTATTAAAGGGAATTAAACACATTTAATTATGTATTAGGCATCAGTAACCGCCAGGGCCACATGTCGGGTCAGGTTAATGATGTAACGACCATCCCTTGTACTATAAAAGGACTGGCCGAGCGATACACAGGGAGACTTTTTTTGGCCTCTCTCTCACACTAGCGCTCAGACGCTCAATACAACAACAACACACACCCGTGGAGTAGGGTATTACGCTCAGGTGGCCCGAACCACGTAAATCCTCGTGTCAAATCGCCATCTTGCTCTGAATCTCCGAGCGCCCCAACCGAACTAAGAAACACTGCGGTCTACTAACAGTAGTGCCGGGAGAATTGCTGGAACCAGACTTCGACAGGGCTAACAGAGTTAAATCCGACCTTGGAGCAAGAAATTTGGTAAGGCCAAACCAAGGATGAGGAAATCCAAGAAATCAAGGAAATGACCCAAGAGGGAAGAGAATTCAGGTTTGATGAGGATGGACATGGTACCCTATGACTTGGGAAGAGGATCGTTGTGCCTAATGTGAAGCATATTCAGGAAACAATATTAAAGGAGGCACATGACTCGCCATACTCAATTCACCCCGGTTGTACGAAGATGTACAAGGACTTGAATACGTGTTATTGGTGGGCCAACATGAAAAAGGACATAGCTGAATACGTAGCATTATGTGATGTGTGCCAACGAGTCAAGGCAGAACATCAAAGATCAGCTGGATTATTGCAGCCATTAAAGATTCCGGAATGGAAGTGGGAAGAAATTGGTATGGATTTTATAGTTGGTTTACCGTGTACCAAGTCCGGTTATGACTCTATATGGGTTGTTGTGGATCGTTTGACCAAGTTAGGTCACTTCATCCATGTCAAGACCATGTATACTGCAATACAACTGGCAGACCTATATATGCAGCATATTGTGTGCTGACATAGAGTTCCAAAGAGTATAATGTCGGATAGAGGTTCTCAATTTACCTTTAGGTTTTGGCAGAAATTGCATGAAGTGTTGGGTACAAGGTTGAATTTCATTTCGGCGTATCACCCTTAAACGGATGGACAAACTAAGAGGACCAACCAGATTTTAGAGGATATGTTAAGAGCTTATGCTTTAAAGCATGGGAAAAGTTGGGACAAAAGCTTGCCATATGCGGAATTCTCATATAACAATAGTTACCAAGCAAGCTTGAAGATGGCACCATATGAAGCACTATATGGAAGGAAGTGTAGAACGCCTTTGTTCTGGAATGAAACAGAAGAAAATCAAGTATTTGACCCTAACATTTTGCAAGAAGCTGAAAAACAAGTTTGGATCATCCGTGAGAACTTGAGGCTGCTCAATCAAGGCAAAAAGGCTATGCGGACAATAGGATATGGAAACTAGCCTTCAAAGTGGGAGAATTCGTATATCTCAAGGTGTAAAAAATGAGAGGTCATAAGAGGTTTAACATAAGAGGTAAGCTAGCACCTCGATACATTGGGCCATTCAAGATTTTGGACAAAAGAGGGAAAGTAGAATATAAATTGGAGATGCCAGCTCATCTTTCAGATGTGCATGATGTGTTCATATTTCCCAACTCAAGAAATGTTTGAGAGTACCGAAAGAACAAGTGTCAATGGAAGAATTGGAGTTAGAAGCAAATTTGACTTATGCCGAGCAACCGGTCAAAATCTTGGAAACCAAGGAGAGAGTCACAAGGAACAAGATTATTAAATGGCGTAAAGTTCAATGGAAGCATCATACAGAATCGGAAGCAACATGGGGCTGGAGGATGATCTCAAGAAGGAATTTCCCTATCTCTTCTCTTCCGAGTCGAATCTCGAGGGCGAGATTCATTTTCAGGGGGGTAGGTTTGTAACACCCTCATTTTCATGCATCATGCATTGCGTACATTCTAATACATGTTTAACATTAATCCACATGAAAAGGAACAAGTTTAAAATGAATTTAGAGCAAAACTGCACTTAAAAGTTCTGAGAAGTGCGGACTAGTCCGTTTTTGGTGCGGACTAGTCTGATTTCTCTCTGACCTCCATCGGACATGTCCGTTTTCGTGCGGACTATTTTGGTTTTTGCCTCTGGACAATTTCAGACTTGTCCAATCCGTTGTGGACTAGCCCGGTATTCTAATTTCTCAAAATTTTGCTAAGTCCCTGGACTTGTTCGGACTTGTCCAGTATTCCAGCGGACTTGTTCGTTTTTCCTCTGACTAAAATCAGACTTGTCCAGTTTTGGCCAGACTTGTCTGATTTCTCTATACCAAGTTATGACTTGTCCGATATAGTCCGAACTTGTCTGATATCTATCTGTCTAACTTCAGACTAGTCCGGCCCTTTTCGGACTTGTCCGGTAAATCGCGACTCCGGGTTGATCTTTTGTTTCACTATTTGTTTTTGGGTTTTACCTTAAGTGGGCCTAAGGACATTGTGTCTAACTCTTTTTTGAGCCCATGTGAGACCCCACACTGGACTCCACCCTCCCCAAACTCGAAATCCATCAAACCCTAGCATCCACCCTTATGTAAACAACCCCACCCCTTGACTTTATATCCATTTGCCTCAATTGAAGTCACCGAAACCCTAGTTCGTGGGTAGTCGCCACCAAGGAGGGAGAAGGAGATCCCTAGCAAGAAGAAGAAGAGGAGGAAATGAAAGAGGATCAAGATCTCCACCAAGCTTTCGTTCTTCATCACCAATCCTCCTCAAGTTCTCCATCAACCCTAGATCATCAAGATCCAAGTGTTGCCTCCAAAACTCTTGATATCTAAACACCTGGTATACCTTCTAATATCTATTTCTCACGTGAATTCAACTCCAATTCTCCAAATTCACGTCGATCTAGAAAACCCTAGTTCGCTGTTTCTGCGAAGGTCAGACTAGTCCGGCCCCATACGGACTTGTCCGATTTTGCAATTTGTTTCCTGTTGAATTGAATCTAAGGCCCCATTTGGTACGGTTCCAGATTCGTACAGAATCAGAAATGCTTCAGTTTCAACCCAAAAGCAGTTTCAAACCCAGAAACAGAATCACTTTGGCAATCGTTTAGTTACATTTTTTGTTTCAGTTTCAGTAGAGAGGAGATAATGTTGAAATTGACACATTTACCATGATAGTTATTAACTTCTTCTTTATTTGTGTTTTTTTTTCATTTATGGATGCAACTGTTGGAAGTACGTGACAAGTAAACATATAAAAAAAACACTTGCTTGTGCCCCTGCTCAGTACGAGTTCAATGACCATTACAAAATTCATACTAGCACGAAACGCGAACTAATAAACTCCAGAGCACTTTCTTGTGGCTGTAAACACTATGTGATGCATCTCCCTGTATACAAATGTGCAATCAAAGAAAATTTTGAATAAAATTGTCTATGCATTACAAATATGCTGGATTAAAAAATAAAAATGATTGACTGACAAGCTTGTACACATCTACGACCTAGAATGCATTATTGCAGCTGAAAGCTCATCACGAAATCTATCCATACTTCTATAACTAGATGAAGATGTTAAGGCGTTAGAAGCATTGGATGGTGGCGCATGTCTTGCATATCTATGAGGTATCGTAGGCATGTACTTTGGATCTCAATCACATCTTCGAAAATGCTTATCTAGTGCATGTTTTTCACGAATAAAATTATGAAGACACATTGTTGTAGCCACTATCATTTTTTGCTTTATCATTGGATAACTTGGCATCTTCAAAAGAATTCTCCACTTCATCTTCCATACTCCAAATGTACGCTTAATAACATTGCAAATACTTGAGTGCAAAAAATTGTATATTTCTTGTTGTCCACTAGGAGCGGTTCCCCTCCTCCAATCTGGAACATGATACCTTTGTCCTTTGTATGGTGCCAATTATCCCGGTCTATTCAGGTAACCCGCGTCAACCATATAGTATTTTCCTATTTAGAAAATTATGTACAACTGTTAGAGAAAAAGATAAAATAAAATCATGTGCAACTGTTGGTAAAAAAAGAAAAAAGATAAAATACAAGTAAAAATTATGTACCATGTGGAGGATGTGGGAATATTAATCTGTCATGTTCAATAGCATGGAACAACACACTAGTGTCATGCATTGATCTTGGTTGTCCAACAGATGCATATATAAAGCGCATATCAAAGTCAACCACTGCCAGCACATTTTGAGTTGGAGTACCAGATCTGCCAATGTACCTCACATAATCTCATGCAGGTGGGATGCAACCAATATGGGTACCATCAATAGCTCTAATACAATCTTTGAAATGCGGCCACATCCTCTGATCATCTTTGATTCTTTTATGCACGGTATTGAAATTGCGATCTTGAGGTCTAATATAATCCTTAGCCATTTTTACCAAGCACTGTAAGACCTCATCAAATTTTCTACTAATTGTTTCACCTGAGTGCTTGAATATATTTTGAACTAAAAAATTTGATCTATTCTGACCATAGACGCACAAAAAAATAGCAAGTGATTCCAATGAACTCATATGGATGGTTGATTTGAGTTCATACTCATTTACCAAAAGATCGTGTAATTGGATAAAGAGCATTTCATTCATTCTGAACATTTTATGACTTTCACCAGGAGTATTCAAAGTTTCCATAACCCATGCATATCCACAGAGTTGAGAAGTTCTTTGAGGATTCTTATCATAATACGTCATGTAATACTCATAAATAATGCTTACTGCATGGATCAATGAAGCTTCTCGAACAATATGTTGTTTCAGAAATTCTACATCTGAAGAACAAATGTCATCATCTTCAGAGTCACTCCCATTACTACCAATAGACGACATCTGTACGAACACATGGAAAAATGTTACAACAGCAGCAACTCTGCATAATAACAGCATGTAATCAATATAATACCAACATCAAAACAGCATAATATCATATGATAATTGGATTTGAAAATAATATGCTTACAGCGGCATCAAAACAGATCCTTAACAACACGAAAGCAATCAGATTTCAAACATCAAAACAGCACCATATCATCACGAAATCAGCATCATCATATGCTTACAACAGCATAAAAGAAGCTTCTTAAAAACATGAAAACAAACTGATGGCAAACATCATAACAGCATCATCATAACCATGATCTTAACAGAGGCAAAGAAAAAGTACCATATCCAAGTTATTACAATAATAGTTCATTATCACACATGAAAATAAAATAACATAGCTTCATCTACTGGCCATATTCGAACAAATACTTTGTACTGAGCCATCGAAAGCGACCTAGTGGCTCGTTCAACGTTATAAACATCTCCCTTTCCGCCTTCTTGGTAAAAAGTTCAGTTGCTATAAAATGCTCTTTAGTTCCAGGAGCAGCCCCACACTCTTGAACAATGTCCATCACATCCTTGATAGATGACCCGTTATCCTCTTTTTTTTTTTGCAACTATGGCCTCAACAGAAGCTGTTGATTTCTCATGCAAAGCAACAATTTTACTAACTTGTTCTTGTATCCATAGTCCTCCACTTGTCCTAGGTCTTCTGCCTTTAGTATTTTCAGTAGCAGGAACAACTCTCTTTCCTTTCCCTTTGGTAGGATTTTTATTTGTAGGAACAACAACTTCTTCTTCAATAGAACCTTCATCCTCACTACTGTCCTCAGCACAATCTACATTGATGATTGAATTTTCTTCAGGCATGACACCAGATGCTGCACAAAAATGATCGTCACCAGTGTTTCTAAGGTCTTCAAACATAATCCTCAAGTTGTCCTCATTTTGAAGTCGTTGTTCTTTGAACTTCCCACAACCAGGAATATCCTGCAACCATGTAAAAAATATTTTAGACATATTTTGATAAGAGCGACCATAAAGTATTTGAATTAAGAACAATATTTTACCTTTCTAGCTTTCTTCCACCAACTCTCGGACATGCCAATGGTTTGTTTCCTCTCATCCCAACCTAGACCCGTTTGCTTTAGCAATGTTTTCCAACAAGTATAATCAGCCTTCAATTTTGACCACTTCTCCTCATTTTGCACTTTGCATTTCTTCTATAACAAATCAAAGGCAAATGGACGCACAACGCAATGGGGACATAGTACTGCTGAGGATCAAAATCATAAAACTACTAGCACTAGTACTGCAATGCTGAGGATTGAGCTAATATTTTCACCCATTCAGAGCAGCATTAAACTGACACATAATGATCACATTGCAAACGTAACCATTCAATTACAGGCTGGAAAAAAATCATCACATTCATAACTTAATTATTCTACCCACATCATGAACATCCAAAAATACAATTAAAAACAGATTATCCAAATCTCTCAGTAACTTAATTATTCTACCCACATCATACGGCATCTGATTTGCAATACAGAGACAACTTTACTGCATACATCATTAGATCGATAATGGGACACATCATACCTGGATTTGCTAATTGCGGGCGGCAGCTGAGGCCCTGGCGGCTCAACTCCGGAGGCTGCTGGGAGGCGACGTTCGCGGCCGCTGGGGAGGCAACTGTCGTGGCCGTAGGAGGCGACACTGCCGGCTGCTGGGGAGGCGACAGTCGCGGCCGCGGGAGGCGACGCTGCCGGGCGCTGGGGAGGCGACGGTCGCGGCTGCGGGAGGCGACGGTGGCAGCCGCGGGAAGCGACAGTGGAGGGCGCTGGGAGGGAGGTCGACGCCAGCGGTACAGGAGGCGAAGGATGGATGCGAGAGGGATCGGGAACGGGAAGATCGATAATGGGTAATGGCTGCGAGGTCTCGGGATTTTCTTGTTAGCCGCGCGACAAAAACGGAACGCAGAGGCAAATCTGCGTAATTTGCACGAAGTTGCAGGGCACGATCTATCAATCGATTCATTATGTACTACAGAACACCATTTTGGCCGTTTCGCTTTCATACGTATTTTTGCTGAAACACTGCTCGGTGATTCACCCTTGAATCATTCCGTGGATCGTGTCATTTTGCTGCGCTCCGATGATTCAGCAGGCGAAACGGTGCTGTTTCGTACAGCCAAACGGGGCCTAAATTGGTTCAAATCAATTTCAAACCTATTTAAACTTGTTAAAAGCTATTAGAACTAGTTAGTAAACATCATTAACAACTCATTAACTAGTTTTGCTTTGCATTTGCATTAATCATGCATGTCATGTCATATTGAGTAATATATGTGCACTTATTGATTGTAATTCTTGTCTTGTATGTTTATTTGCACTAGAGAGTGCTGCGGAGGATCTCTAGCACCAGGAGTTTGAAGTCTTTGACCCAAATCAATCCCAGGAGCAAGACAAGTGTCCTTGAACATATTGATCCTATTTCTAAAATAAATGTTTTGTTTGCAAAACTGCATGCTTGTGTCAATTTGATGGGAAACCCTATGATAGGAAGTTTACTAGCGTTGTTTAATCACCCTTGTCATCTGAAATTCATGGTAGAGAGTCGAGAAGGGTTTTTTATCTTTTTGCTTCACTTAATTAATTGGGATGAGAAAACAATTATACTATTTAACTATGTATTATTGAGATTACGGTTAATATGAACCGATCGATATGATATGGTAAAGGGTGATCTAAGCAAGCCTAGTATGTGGATGGGTTGGATGTTATGGTGGTTTGCTTGACTTAGATCTAAGGACCGGTTCATGCGAGAATAGGCCAGGACTACAATACCACCATGAGGCCAAGTATGGGTGTGGCGTAGTTGATTAATTAGGGTATTGCTAGTATTGCATGGATCATTTGGTGCACTGGGGAAGGGGGGTCGGATTTGGTTTGGATATAGTTGGCGGGACTCCCTGGGATCCGAATGGCACAAGAGGGGGCCCTTGGTTGAAGATGTGCTCAGTTGGATACATCGCTGTCGGTACCCTAAAAACCATACACCCCCTGAGGTTACAAAGATCTCAAGGGAAGGACATCAACTCAAATTGAAGACCCTTGGGGGCCCACTCACCAGACGTGACCGGACCCGCTTCTCCAACATGGTTAACCTCTAGGTTGCCACGTGTACTGTCAGCCCAGAGCTATTACCCGCAAGGGTGAAGCTCCGGGCCAAGTACTGAAACGGCACCTCCGGAGGTAGCCCCCGACCGAGAGAAGCTCCGGACATGACACGTGCCAGGTCACCCCGGAGCTTCCCGCTTCTCCCAAGCAAGCTCCGGAGCTGCCACGTGTCCATACGTCGGAGCTAAACCGCTTCAAATCCCCGGGAGACGTTGTAACGGCTCCGGATCTCCAAAGGACAGCTGCAGACTTCAAGACCCGATTAATTATCATTAATTCCACATTAATGACACTTAATCGGATGATATTAACACCTGTAACGGCACTGTCGGAGCCGTTACAGGGTTATTAGCAACAATTAATCTCGCGTATCAATACTAGTAACCGCCAGGGCCACATGTCGGGCCAGGCTGACTTGTAACGGTTTGTCCTTGTGCTATAAAAGGACAAACCGACGATACACGGGAGAGAGAACTCTCGAACACTCTGAAGCTCACAAGTTAAGACAACAAACACACACCCGTGGAGTAGGGTATTACGCTCAGGCGGCCCGAACCACGTAAACCACCGTGTCACTCGTGTCCAAATCGCATTTCACTTTCTTAGATCTCCGCGCGCCCAGACCGAACCACAAACTCCTTCAAACACTTCTCATAGTGTTAGGGGATCTGCCGACTCCAACAGTCGACAGTTGGCGCGCCAGGTAGGGGCGCCTGAGATCTTCAAGAATGGTGAATTCAGCAGCTGGATCATCCAACGGGCAACCTGCTGCTCAGACTGTCGGAGGCAATCCCTCCAACATGCAACCACCGGCAGGAGCCTCAGTTCCAGCGGGAGTCACACTCCCACCACCACCATCTTCTCCGGCAAGACATGCCGAAAGACATGATGGTGCACCGGCGTCACATTCTGCGCCGGCAAGCCGTGACAACCCAGAACACGCGCTCCATGCAGCGCGTGCTCTCCTTCAGCGACCACCACCTCCGGATGCATCTCAAGGTGCCATGGAGCAATGGAGAGCTGATATTGAGCATTTGGTCGCAGCAGCGGCCGAACGCCTCAACAATCAGGGTCCACCTCCTTCAGGGCGGGCCCCGTCGCAGCGACGAACGTTGTCTGGAAGACTTGGTCCACATGTCTCCAACAACCGAAGAAGAGCTGCGTCACAGCAAGTGACGTCGTTGCCCTCTGGGGCACGACGTGCCCATACTGCATCTCGGCTTTCGACACACGACCTCCGAGCGGAGCTTGATCGCCGATACCGCCAACAGGATGGCCGTGTCCACATCGAGCGAGCTCGAGAAAGACGAGATGCTCAAGATCTTTCTACTCTGGAAGGAGTAGGAGGAGGCTGTTCCGCCCTAGCCATGCACCTGCGTATGGTTAGATGGCCACAGAAGTTCCGGCCACACTTGCCGGAAAAATTCGACGGGACTGTCAATCCCGTAGAATTTTTACAGATATACTCCACTGCGATCCTAGCAGCTGGAGGAAATGAGGCTGTAATGGCCAATTACTTTCCAGTGGCCTTAACTGGGACCGCTAGGTCCTGGTTTATGAGCCTTCCGCCCAACTCTATCGACAGTTGGGAGGAGCTATGCCGCCAGTTCACCGCCAATTTCGGGAGTTCATACACCCGTCCGGGCACCGAACTGGACCTTTTTGCGGTCGTGCAAAAAGGAGGAGAATCTTTGCGGTCATTCATCCAGAGATTCTCTCAGGTACGTAACACAATCCCTTCTATCTCAAGCGCTTCTGTCATTGTAGCATTCAGACAGGGTGTACGAGACAAGAAGATGTTGGAGAAACTGGCGATCAAAGAGATCACCAGTGTCACGGAGCTCTTCAGCCTGGCTGACAAATGTGCCAGAGCTGCGGAGGGCCGTGAAATGCACTCCAAACCAGCCTTGGAGGATCATAAAAAATCCTCCAAAGAAGAAGTCACTACCTCCGGGAGTGGCAAGAAGAAAAAGAAGACCAACGGCAAGAAGAAGCCGTCGGCCGGCACATCCAACGTTGCAACCACTGCAACTCCTGGTGGCCGGGGGCCACGCCCCGAGAAGCGACCTCGACCGTCTTCCGAAGACGGTGGCAAATCCAAGATGTGGTGCCCCATTCACAAAACGGGCAGCCACAGACTGGAGGATTGCCGGGAGGTCCAAAACCTTGCCGAACGCTACCACAAGCGCCGGGAAGGGTCTCCCTTCCGTCAGAGGGAGGGAAAACAAAAGGTCGATGAAGCTCCGGCTGAAGAGGAGTTAGGGTTTCAAGACCCCAAAAAGGTCTTGAAAGCCGTCTACACCTCCGTCGACGATGATTCCGACGTCTCCGACAACGAACGTCGAAAAACCATGAACACCATCTTTGGTGGATCATGGGACATCACCTCTCGTCGCGTCATTAAGACCATGCGACGGGATATGGCTGCTGTAGCTCCTACAGCTAGACCGGAGCCACATCGAAAGTGGATGGACACACCCATCACTTTCGATGCTTCGGATTGTCCTCAAAGCATGGTCGGAGCTGGCCAGCTGCCCTTGATGGTATCCCCCACCATCAACAACATCCAGCTCCATCATGTCCTGGTAGATGGAGGTTCGGGGATTAATCTCATCAGCTTCGAAGCTTTCACTAAGCTTCAGCTTCGACCTTCAGACCTCCAGCCCTCTCGACCTTTCTCCGGAGTAGGTCCGGGGGCCATAACCCCACTCGGAGCTATCACTCTCCCTGTTACCTTCGGGACCCGGGAGAAGTATCGCACCGAAAAGTTGGTCTTCGACGTCGCTCAGATCAACTTACCATTCAACGCCATTTTGGGTAGACCTGCCTTGTACAAATTCATGGCAGCTGCTCATTATGGATACCTGGTGTTGAAGATGCCGACACCAGTAGGCGTTCTCCGGATCCGTGGAGATCGCACTGCCGGAGTAACTGCTCTGGAAGAACTCCATGCACTCACCACAGCGCAAGAGGAGGATTCCAGACAGAAGCAAGCTCCACAACCTCCGAGCATTCGTCAACGAGGCTCGACCTCTGCACCCCGTGTGCAGCCAAGCGGCGACACCGACATTCCCGTCAAAGTCGTCCAAATTGGTTCCGATGTCACTCAAACTACCCGCATATCGGGTGGCTTGAACGACAAATAGGAACTCGCGCTCATCACTTTCCTCCGGGCTAATGTTGACGTGTTTGCCTGGCAACCGTCACAAATGCCTGGGATCCCCAGGGAAGTGATTGAGCACAATCTGAAGATTTACCCCGACGCTCGGCCTGTACACCAGAAACCTCGGAAGCAATCTGTAGAGCGACAGAACTTCATCCGACAAGAAGTGAAGAAGTTGCTCGAAGCCGGATTCATCCGAGAAGTCTACCATCCAAAATGGCTGGCAAACCCAGTCGTTGTGCCTAAGGCCGGCGGGAAACTTCGGATGTGCATCGACTACACCACACTGAATAAGGCATGTCCAAAAGATCCATTCCCACTACCTAGAATAGACCAGATAGTGGATTCCACCTCTGGGTGTGAGTTGCTGTGTTTTCTAGACGCATATTCGGGATATCATCAAATCCGGATGTCTAAGGAAGATGAAGAACATACTTCATTCATCACAGTGGATGGATTGTATTGTTACACAGCCATGCCTTTTGGTCTCAAGAATGCAGCTTCAACTTTTGTACGAGCAATGTACAAAACTTTCGAAGAACTCATCAGAGACATAGTGGAGGTGTACGTTGATGACATTGTGGTCAAAGTCAAAAACAAGGAGTCCCTCTTGGATACCTTGCAGGCTGTCTTCGACAAGCTGCGGGCCACCCGCACGAAGCTAAACCCAGACAAGTGCGTCTTCGGGGTTAGTTCCGGAAAGCTTCTCGGTTTCCTGGTAAGTCACCGGGGTATAGAGGCTAATCCGGCGAAGATAAAAGCCATCGAAGACATGCGGCCACCAACCCGCATCAAAGACGTCCAAAAATTAACTGGATGTCTAGCAGCCCTCAGTCGATTCATTTCAAGACTGGCGGAAAGGGCACTTCCCTTCTTCAAGTTACTGAGGAAGTCCGGACCATTCCAATGGTCTGAAGAGGCAGAGAAGGCATTCCAGGAGCTGAAACAGTTCCTCACCACTCTACCAGTCTTGGTAGCTCCGAACCCTGGTGAGCCTTTATTGCTTTATATTTCAGCAGCTGACGAAGTCGTCAGTATGGTTCTGGTTGCGGAGAGACCGGAACTGCCCAATACTCAGGAATCCAGATCCCTTCGGGAGGATCCGGAGGTTCCCGAAAGCAGGTCTGGGTCCCAGCTCCCAGACTTGAATCCTCAAGAAGTCACTTCAGAGGACCCAGATCCTTCCGATAGGATCCAGGTCATTCCTGAAGAAGCTCCGAGTTCCTCCACCCAGAACCCGGAGGTCCTCGAATATAGTTTGGACCCCTCCGACAGGGTCCGGATCAATGGAGAGGAAGCTCCGGACCCCTCCGGGAGGGTCCGGACCGTTCAACGCCCAGTATACTTCATCAGTGAAGTGTTACATGATGCCAAGACTCGATACCTAGAGGTACATAAGATGCTCTACGCAGTTCTTATTGCCTCAAGGAAGCTTCGACATTATTTCCAAGCTCACAAAGTCTCGGTGGTAACCTCATATCCACTTCGAGCGATTCTGCATAATCCCAATTCAACTGGGAATATTGCAAAGTGGGCAGCGGAACTGGCTGAATTCGACCTCGAATTCATTCCAAGACAAGCAATCAAGAGTCAAGCGTTGGCAGATTTCGTGGCAGAATGGACTCCCTCTCCATCAAACTCTGGGGGCCCCAGCGAGCAGAAGAAGGAACCACAAGTTCCGGCCTTCACTAAGCCTCACTGGACCCTTTACTTCGACGGCTCCATGCAAAAGCAGGGAGCCGGAGCTGGAATCCTTCTCCTCGCACCAACCGGGGAGAAGGTAAGATACATGGTGCACCTTGATTTCAAGGCAACCAACAACATGGCGGAGTACGAAGCACTCATATATGGATTAAAGGTGGCACTATCCTTTGGTGTCAAGCAGTTGCTGGTCAAAGGAGATTCACAACTTGTTATCAAACAGGTGAAGGGTGAATGCTCCTGCAATAATCTCCAGCTGGCTGCTTATCTCCTTGAAGTCCAGAGGCTTCAGAAGGACTTCGAAGTCCTAGATCTTCACCATGTTCAGCGTGCTCACAACGCTGAAGCTGACGAACTCTCGACCAAGGCGTCAACCGGAGCTCCGGCTCCTGACGGAACCTTTGTCCGGAGGATGTCAAAACCCACAGTTCAGCCTGCCGAGCTGAACGAAGGGGGCGAGATCAGCATCCCGAAGCTGACGGTCCCGATGGCCCTGTTACCATGGCAGCCATCAAGGGTCGTAGGTGCTGCCGGAAGCTCCGAGCAACCCAGCACGCAAGACTCAAATGCTCAAGTCAGTTCCGATGCATGGATCTCGGAGATCCGGAACTACTTGAAAGACAACATCCTTCCTGACGATGATGTATCCGCTGACCGGGTAGTCAGATTGGCTAAAAGATACACGTTGGTAGAAGGGGATCTCTACCGGCGCGGTGCCAACGGCATCCTAATGCGGTGCATCACAAGGGAAGAAGGCTGCGAGCTCCTCGCAGAAATCCATGGAGGCGAGTGTGGGAACCACGCGTCTTCCCGCACGCTGGTCGGAAAAGCCTTTCGGCACGGCTTCTACTGGCCAACAGCGCTCCAGGATGCTACTGAGCTAGTGAAGAAATGCAAAGCATGCCAATTTCATGCAAAGCAAATTCATACACCTGCTCAGCCCTTACAAATGATACCTCCTACGTGGCCTTTCGCCGTGTGGGGGATGGACATCTTGGGACCCTTCCCAAGAGCCGTCGGAGGTTACAAGTTCCTGTATGTCGCCATCGACAAGTTCACCAAGTGGCCGGAAGCTACTCCTGTTGTGACGATCAACAAACAATCTGCAATCAATTTTCTACAATCTATCGTGAGCAGATTCGGAGTCCCAAATAAGATCATCACTGATAATGGGACTCAGTTCACAAGCTCCTCATTTCAAGGATATTGCGAAGACCTCGGCATACAAGTTTGCTACGCCTCCGTAGCTCATCCTGCCAGCAATGGGCAAGCCGAGAGAGCAAACGCAGAAATCCTTAAAGGACTAAAAACGCGCACTTATGAGCGTTTGAAAAAGCACGGAGCTAATTGGATCGAAGAGCTTCCGCCCACTCTATGGGCTAACAGGACTTCTCCAAGTCGGGCAACCGGAGAAACACCCTTCTTCCTGGTGTACGGAGCAGAAGCGATCCTTCCTCCGGAGATCACCCTGGGTTCCCTCCGAGTCCGGACCTTCGACGAAGCCGCGCAGGACCAGCTCCGGCGTGAAGACCTAGACCTCCTCGAGGAGGGAAGGTGCCAAGCAGCTGTTCGGAATGCCCGATACCGCCAAGCTCTACGGCGCTATCATCAGCGGCATGTACATAACCGACAGCTCGAGGAAGGCGATCTGGTGCTACGGAGAATACTATCCAGAGAAGGGCAAAACAAACTCTCCCCTGGCTGGGAAGGACCCTTCCGAGTGATCAAAGTATCCCGTCCCGGAAGCGTTCGCTTGGCTACCGAGGATGGGACACCTCTCCCAAATCCTTGGAACATCGAGCACCTCCGTAAGTTCTACACTTAATTCCACGGAGGTGAGTCTTAAGTAACTTGAAATGTATGTTATAGAGTCATTGTACAGAGTCGGGTAGTTCCTCCGGGAGAGCAGCCGGACCTTTCCCGAAAGGTTTGAAAAGCTCATGCAACACTTGATACAGTCTCCGGACTAGAAGTGTGGCTAACTACCCAGGGTCAAACGAGAAACCAAACACACTTAGCCTGGTTCCGTACCCTAAGAGTGTACTCGTTTCCCATGTACCCCGGACCTATAATGAAAGACATCTTCATGTGAAATAGACTCCACGTGCATTCATTTTTGCATAGGCTCGACATTTTTATTTTTCTCTTTCTTGTCTATAACAGAGATGTGCAATTCTTAAGAAGTTCTAGTTTAACCGGTTTATGTACGATTTGGGTTGAATTGTCAGATTTTTTAGATTTAAATATCGTCTGTGGCCAACTCGCCTGAAAGCCGCCAAGCCATTCTAGGGCTGGAGTGCGCTATCGACTTAGCCTGGTCAAGCACCCTAAGTACGCCACTCTACCTACACCCCGGCAGGCCAAAGTAAGGTGGGTCCATGGACAATTAGATCTAAAAGAAAAGACAATTCATCCAATCATACTAAAAATCGTGTTCAACTTGAAATTCTCTTGAGAACCGTAAGCCGCAACGAAGTTATAGATAAGGAACGAATTTTACTGTTTTTCTTGGCCTAAGTGTGCAGGAAGAATAAACCCAACATTGATGGAGAAAAATCGGAGTTAACCAAGCTCCGACTCCCACCGGCGTTAACTTGAAGATGGTGAGAAGACTCTATTACTAGAGTCTGTTGCCAGCAAGCCAGGCGTGGCAAGGGTCATTGCCGGAGCTACTAAGCTCCGACACCTTGAAGTATTAACTATCGACACTCAACGTGTTGGTAGAGGCTATTGCCGGAGCTACTAAGCTCCGACAATGGGCAATGCCGGAGCTTCTAAGCTCCGATGACTTCAAGGGACCTTCACTATCGAAGACTTCGGACCTAAACTACACGAGTTCGAAGCAAATCTGTCTTCAACAAAAATCAACATCCTTTTGGTACATGTCCACAATCAAATTGTGCACATCTACCAGGGGGCCAAGTGAAGACAAAGATGTTGAAGACAAAAAATGAAATTCACGAAAAATTGGGGATTTCATTTCATTTGAAGACTAGAGATTACATCTGGGGACAAAGGATTACAAAATTGAGGAAGAAGAGAAGATACAAATAAAGGCTAAGAAAGATAGTCCTAGACCCTATGGAAGAACTCAGCGACCTTCTGGGCGACCTCCGACACGCTGGCTCGGGTAGCTTCGCCTTCTCCTTCAACTGGGCCTTCAAGCACCGGGTCCAGAGGGAATCGGGGGTTCCGGCTAGTGTAGCACGTCAACACATATTCTGTGACGTTCCTAGCCAGGGATTGCCCCTCGACCTCCAACTGGTCCGCGATGACGTCGCCCACCTTGGAGAGCTTGCTGCCCGCAGCGCCCAACGCTTGCAGCGCAAGGTCCGGCTCCGGCTCCGGATCATCCAGAAGCACGGGGCTGAAACCCATCGGCGCTAGCGCGTCGTCGGCCTTGCTCAGGAACTCCCAAATTTGCAGGGAGTCCGTCTTCCTCAGGCCCTTCATCTCTTCCAAGGACCTCCGGGCCGCCGCCAGCTCCGAATTCTCGCGGGAGAGGCGCTCAACTTCTTTGGCGTTTTGCTGAATCTTCGCAGCAACCCGCTTTTCGAGTCTTCCGAGCTCCTCCTCCCGGAGGTGGATCTTGTTCCGGCGGTCGACCAGGTCTTTCTCCCTAGCCTCTATTTTCTTCTCCCGGGCGATGAGGGCACACTCATACTCGTAGAGTTCCTGCCCTCGCACCCAGGTCTTCTCCTCCTCTTCGAGGCAGCGCTCTTCCAATTTTTTAGCGCGCTCCTCGAGGCCCTTGTTCGCCAGAGCTGTCTTCTCGGCGAGCTCTTCTTCACGTCGCAAGACGTCATCCCGTAGCTCCAGGAGTTTTTGCTCCTCATCCTCGAGCCGCTTTTCCCTTCCCTCAAGCGCCTCTCGGCGCTTGATGAGTGCGGTACTGATGGCTTCGAGTTGATCGTACCGGGCGTTGGCCGCATCATTGGCAGCTTTAGCTTGGTCGTGGTACTCCCGGGATTGGGCGTCGAGGTTGTGAGTCATGCTCTCCCTCTCGTCCAGCATCTCACCCCAGAGCTCCAAGCGGACCTTCTCCCGCTTGATCCATTCCTTGTCCGCAGCGATCCTCGACTGCGCCAGCTTGGTTTCGAATTGGAGTCTATTACGCCACCTCCTCAGGGTTTGGCGCTCCTCTTCAAGAACCTTGCTGTCGTGGAAGAAGGCTAGTTGGACTTGGCGCAGACTGGAGCAAGCGTTGTCGATGGACATCGACAGCGAGATGGGCTCCGGACCTTCTGGGGTCTCCTCCGCTGGTTCCAGCGGGTCTTCATTTACAAAAATTGGGTCCCACTCTGCGAGAGCGGAACCCCGAGCTTCCAAGGCACTAGGGCCCTCCTCCGGGATGGCCTCAGTCGCCACTGAAGAAGGTCCCGCCACCAAATCTTCATTCGCCCCCTCAGGCTGGGGGCCGGCGACTTCGTTCAGGCACTCTGGCTCCGCCACGGGTACCATCGACGTCGTCGCCTCCAATGGCTCCGGCCGGGACGCTTCTTCTGAGGGGAGCTCAAGCTCCCCCGCCTCCACCACCACCGGCTCTGCAGCCGGCGCTCCAATAACTACCGGCCTTGCGACCGGAGCTTCAGAAGTAACCGGCTCAATTGCCGGAACCACTTCAACTTCCGGCTCGCACGCCGGGGCTTCAGCTGCCTCCGGCTCGACCGCCGAAGCTCCAGCATTTTCCGGCTCTGAAGCCGGGACCGCTACTTCCTCCGGCTCGACAGCCGGAGCATCTACTTCTGCAGCACCAGGGCCCGGAGCTTCAACCTCCGGAGCGGGTGCCACTGGCGCATCTTCAATCCTGTGGTCCGGCGCTACCACGGGAACTTCTGGAGACGAGTCGAGGTCCATGACCACGACAGCCGGCGCCGGAGCTGTCGCAGCCTCCGCCTGAGGCGGCACCGGGGCTGGAGCAGAAGCCCTCGCAGCCTCAGACACTGTGGCTGAGGGCGGAGCTTCACTCCCCTTCTTGGGAACGCTGCAGATGAAGAATGAAGAAATTGAGCAAACAGATGCTATAATTAAAAGTTAATTGAGGTAAGCAAGAAAAATTACCTTGGGAGGTTCACGCACCAGCTTGCGCGAAACCTCTTTCCCGGACGTTCCGGGCTGGCCACGGTCGGCGTAGGAGCTCCGGGAGGACTCCCAGGACTTGCCGTAGCCGCGGGCGTTTCCCGGGTCGGAGCTCTCCTTGACCGGGAGGAACTCCTAGACCTGGAGGCCCTCACCGCTTCTCGAACCGGAGTCGCCTGTCCGGAGCTGGCACCTCCGGAGGGACCCATCACGGGGACAGCCGTACTCCGGGAGGATCCCACCGCCGGAACAGTAGCGCTCCGAAAAGACCCCACCACGGGGACAGACGCTACAGCAGCGGAGGACCCTCCTTCCTGAGGACGGGAAACTGGCGGGGAAGTAGCAAGCCCGACGGACCTCCCGTCAGCATGACGCAACTTCCTCTTCCGGCTCTCTGGCTCCTCCGCCAGCTCCTTGCCCTTGCCGGTGACCTCAGCTCTTGGCTGAGAGACAGGGGCGGAGCCGCCTTCCGACAACCCGGGGATCGCCAACGGGGCGGTCGATCTTCTCTCGACGACGCCAAGGTCGTCAAGCGCGGGCATCTTCCGCCGGAGCTCCCTGCTGAACTCAACTTCCTCGTTCAGGGGGAGGAAAGCCGGTGGCGGAGTCAAGTACGCTCCGTCTACATCGATGCCGTGTTGGAATTTCTTGAGGTGAAACTCCAAGGACTTCCCCACCATGCTGGACTTCAACCCGGTTTCAACCCGGTCTTCGTCCATCACGCTGTTGAGGGCCCAGGCGAGCTTCTCCCTCCTCTTCAGCGGTGCCCACCTGTTGAACAGGAAGTTGCAGAACACCGCCTGGGGAGTCAATCCTCCCTCCACACATTGGCGGATCCTTGATAGGACGGGATCGAAGGCTGCCGCCAGCACCGGAACTTCGCTCCACACCGACGTGTCAATGCCAGGCAGACCTTCTGGCAGCTCCAACCGCTCGTGCTCCTCCACCCGGACAACTACCCAATCTTTCTTCCAGTCATCCCACTTCCCGGAAGGGAACGACCGGAGGTACTTGAACGGGCACTTCTTGCGCTTCACAAAGTAGTAGAAGCCAAGGTACTCGTCACTTCGGCCGGTGGTTTGGACGGTGAAGAAAGTGCGGAAGAGCTCGATGCAGGGAGGAATGCCCACCCACATCTCGCAGAAGTGGACAAAGATGGACACAAGGAGAAGGGAGTGAGGGCCAAGGTGGTATAGCTGTAGACCGTAGAAGTCCAGCAGCATCAAAAAGAAGGAAGAAAATGGTGGGATCAGCCCCACCATGGCATACGATGAAAAGTATACCATTTCGCCGGAGCGCTCCTTTTTAAAGGGAAGCTCTCCTCCGGTGCGGATTGAACGGTTGAAGAAGTCCGACGACCACCCCATGAGGGTCCGGACCTTCTTCAGATCGCTCTCCGTCTTCAAACGACTCTCACGCAGACCCAACTCCATCGCAGCACAGCTAGGCGAGAGAAGAAAAGCAAAGCACGAGTTGGGAGTTTGAGCGCAAGAACAGATGGAAAGCGTAAAGAACTCCCGACGGTGCGCTTTCCTTCTTAAGTAAGCCCTCGCAACGCTTGGATGGAAACTGCAGGGGAGTTAAGCATACTACTCAAGAATTCGACCCAGCCGATGACAAGAGGGCCCGGGACCACCCTGACGATCAAGTCGAGGCTCTTACCCAGGCGAACAGTTGTCATCACGAGGCGGGAAACCCAAAGGCGGCGGACTGACAAGGCGCGCGGAACCGATACGGTTTTCGTATCGGGAACCGACGACCTTCAATTGCGAGAGATCCGCACGTCAAAGATCTTATCTGCCGCCTGAGGTGCGCCACGCGTCGGGACTCAACCATAAAGCCCCGCCAAAGGCACCTCCGAAGACTCTTGAAGACCCAGTTCAAGAGTCACAAGTATGGACCCACCTCCGACGGAACGACTTCATCCCGTTGGCCTTCCCCGGAGGTAGGTCCAGGGGGCCACTGTCGGTACCCTAAAAACCATACACCCCCTGAGGTTACAAAGATCTCAAGGGAAGGACATCAACTCAAATTGAAGACCCTTGGGGGCCCACTCGCCAGACGTGACCGGACCCGCTTCTCCAACATGGTTAACCTCTAGGTTGCCACGTGTACTGTCAGCCCAGAGCTATTACCCGCAAGGGTGAAGCTCCGGGCCAAGTACTGAAACGGCACCTCCGGAGGTAGCCCCCGACCGAGAGAAGCTCCGGACATGACACGTGCCAGGTCACCCCGGAGCTTCCCGCTTCTCCCAAGCAAGCTCCGGAGCTGCCACGTGTCCATACGTCGGAGCTAAACCGCTTCAAATCCCCGGGAGACGTTGTAACGGCTCCGGATCTCCAAAGGACAGCTGCAGACTTCAAGACCCGATTAATTATCATTAATTCCACATTAATGACACTTAATCGGATGATATTAACACCTGTAACGGCACTGTCGGAGCCGTTACAGGGTTATTAGCAACAATTAATCTCGCGTATCAATACTAGTAACCGCCAGGGCCACATGTCGGGCCAGGCTGACTTGTAACGGTTTGTCCTTGTGCTATAAAAGGACAAACCGACGATACACGGGAGAGAGAACTCTCGAACACTCTGAAGCTCACAAGTTAAGACAACAAACACACACCCGTGGAGTAGGGTATTACGCTCAGGCGGCCCGAACCACGTAAACCACCGTGTCACTCGTGTCCAAATCGCATTTCACTTTCTTAGATCTCCGCGCGCCCAGACCGAACCACAAACTCCTTCAAACACTTCTCATAGTGTTAGGGGATCTGCCGACTCCAACAGTCGACAATCGCCACCGGTGAAACCTCAGTGGGTCCGTACATGCTAGTAGTCCCTTTGTAAAGGCTATTTTGTGATCTCTTGGCCATACATCTATGGTAGTGTTTTGGCATAATGGAGGTTTTCCTTTAGTCACCGACGGGTGATGAAATCAGAAACACATGGGTAAAGTGGTACAAACTCTACAGAGTGTTAAAAACTATCATGACAGCCATGCTCTCGGTTATGAGCACCTGGACAACTTCCATGATTAGAATGAAACTTGATAATATGGATGGTACTAGATTTGGGATGGTATTATGGATTTAATTATGGCAACGGATATGGTTAATGGTAATGAGAAATCTGGTTTATGGATGATGGTAATGGAATATGGACTGATATTATGATAACTACATGGTTTATGATGGGTTTATTTCACAAACATATAATATATTGTTTTTCAAATGTTTTAATGTACTTTTCAACACTTAGCCATTCTTATATTCATCATTTGAATCAGCTACATGTCATACTTTCCACACTTGCTGAGTACGACATGTACCCACTCTTGCAATTCCCCCACTAACAGTTGCAGGTCAGGATTGGGAGTATAACGATGATAATGCGGAGTTCTAGGCCCCCTGGGATTTATCAGAGCTTGATAGGTCTGGTAGCTCCTGATGTCAACGCACGAATCATTGACGGCAAGCCCCAAGGGGTTGCCGGAGCTTTGTAGCTCCGATGTCACCCACTGTCAACATATTGAACATCGAGGGCGGGCCCCCTTGGAGGATGTTGGAGCTTAGTAGCTCCGACGTCGTCCACCATCGCTATGAGTTTTTGTTTTTCCTGCACATTAAATACAAGAAAAGAGTAAAATTCGTCCTCTTGTCTATAAGTCGTTTGTGACTTATCATTCTTATTTGAGATTTAGATCCAAAGATACTCGATATGATAACAATCATATTGATGTAATCTTTCTGGACCCATATGCTATTTTAGTACTCACCCTACTGAGGCCTGTCAGGGTGTACGTAGAGTAGCGTACTTAGGGTGCAGGACCAGGCTAAGTCGATAGCACACTCCGGGCCTATGTTGGCTTGGCGTTCAGGTAAGTAGACTATACAACATGTTAAGATCCAAAGTGATCAACAATATAACTTGTAACACATATGAATAACTTGGACAAAAACTAAAAAAGAATTGCACAACTTCATTATAGACAAGAAGGATAAAAACAATAATTTGATATATCGAGCCTTGTACAAAAATAAATGCACGTGGAGTCTATTTTCACACAACAATGTCTTTCATTATAGGTCCAGATTATAGGGGAGACAAGGACACACTTAGGGTGCAGGACCAAGCTAAGTGCGTTACGCATCTTGTACTAGCCCTAGGCAGGTAGTTACACTTTTAGAACAGTGACTGTATCAAGTGTTACCTTCCCGGAGGGGTTCGAATGTTCTCCCGGAGGACCTACCCTTCTCTGTGTATTGACTCTATAACATACATTGTGTGTACTTACAGACTCACCTTTGTGATGCTAAGTATAAAACTTACAGAGGTGCTCGATGTTCCAAGGATTAGGAAGTGAAGTCCCATCCTCAGTTACCAAGCGAACGCATGCGGGTCGGGATACTTTGATCACTCGGAATGGACCTTCCCAGCTGGGGGAAAATTTATTCATCCCTTCGCAAGTTAGTATTTTCCGCAGCACTAGGTCGCCTTCCTCGAGTTGTCGGCTGCGCACGTGCCTTTGATGATAGCGCCGGAGCGCTTGGCGATAGCGTGCATTCCAAACAAATTGCTTGGCACCGTCCCTCATGATGAAGTCAAGGTCTTCGCGCCGAAGTTGGTACTGCGCGACTTCGTCAAAGGTCCGGACCTGGAGGGAGCCCATGGTGATGTCTGGAGGAAGTACTGCTTCAGCTCCGTACACCAGGAAGAAGGGTGTCTCCCCAGTTAACCGTTTTGGTGTTGTCCTATTTGCCCACAATGTGGACGGAAGCTCTTCAATCCAGTTGGTCCATGCTTCTTTAGGCGCTCGTATGTGCGCGTCTTGAGTCCTTTTAAGATTTCTGCATTTGCTCTCTCAACTTGGCCATTACTTGCTGGGTGAGCTACTGAGGCGTAGCTGAGTTGAATGCCGAGGTCTTCACAATATTCTTGAAATGCAGCACTTGTAAATTGAGTTTCGTTGTCAGTTATGACTTTGTTTGAAACTCCAAATCTGCATATTATGGACTTCAAGAATTTGATAGCTGATTGCCTGTTAATTATCACAACTGGAGTTGCTTCTGGCCACTTGGTGAACTTGTCAATGGCGACATACAAGAACCTGTAACCTCCGACAACTTTTGGGAATGGTCCCAAGATGTCCATGCCCCACACTGCGAATGGGAATGTAGGAGGTATCATTTGTAGTGATTGAGCCGGTGTATGAATCTGTTTTGCGTGGAACTGACACGCTTCACATTTTTCACTAGCTCAACCGCATCCTGGAGTGTTGTAGGCCAATAAAAGCCATGCCGGAAGGCTTTACCAACCAATGTGCGGGAAGATGTGTGGTTCCCACACTCGCCTCCATGGATTTCCGCGAGAAGCTCATGGCCTTATTCCCTTGTAATGCAACACATTAGGACGCCATTGGCACCATGCCGATAAAGATCCCCTTCTACCAGTGTGTATCTTTTAGCCAACATGACAATCCGGTCAGCGGATGCACTGTCTTCAGGAAGGACGTTGTCTTTCAAGTAGCTCCAGATCTCCGAGATCCATGCATCAAAACTAACTTGAGTCTCTGAGTCTTGCGTGCTGGATTGCTCAGAGCTTCCTACAGCACCTACGACCCTTGGTGGAAGACATGGTAACAGGGCCACCAGGATGGGTCCAGATCTCCTTGAATAATCATTAAAACTCCCTCATATGAGAGAGGTTGATCTTCTAGTACTCCGTCTTTAAGATCCGTGTCTGGGGGATGGGACCCAGACTCGCCTTCAGGTAGTTTCGGACCCTCCCGAAAAGGCCTAGGCTCCTGAACTGGATGTGGCTCCGGTCTTTCCACGACCAGGACCATGCTGACAACTTCGGTAGTTGCAGAAATGTAAAGTAGTAAAGGCTCACCAGAATTCGGAGCTACCAATATTGATAGTGTGGTGAGGAGCCGTTTCAGCTCTTGAAATGCCTTTTCTGCTTCTTTAGACCAATGAAATGGTCCGAACTTCCTCAAGAGTTTGAAGAAGGGAAGTGCTCGCTCTGCTAGTCTTGAGATGAACCGGCTGAGTGCAGCTAGACATCCAGTTAACTTCTGGACATCCTTGATGCGGGCTGAGGGCCGCATATCTTCTATGGCCTTGATCTTCGCCGGATTTGCTTCAATTCCTCGGTGGGTCACCAAGAAACCTAGAAGCTTCCCGGAGCTAACCCCGAAGACACATTTGTTCAGGTTCAACTTAGTGCGCATGTTGCGCAACTTGTCAAAGACAGCTTGCAAGTTATCAATAAGTGACTCCTTGTTCTTGATCTTCACGACGATGTCATAAACGTACACCTCCGCCAAGTCTCTGATTAGCTCTCCAAATGTTTTGTACATAGCTCGCACAAATGTTGAAGCAGCATTTTTGAAACCAAAGGGCTTGGCAGTATAAAAATACAATCCATCTATTGTTATGAAGGCAGTATGCTCTTCATCTTCCTTAGACATTTGGATTTGATGATATCCAGAATATACATCTAATAAACACAATAGCTCGCACCCAGAGGTGGAGTCCACTATCTGATCTATCCTAGGTAGTGGAAATGGATCCTTTGGACATGGCTTATTGAAGGTGGTGTAGTCGATACACATCCGAAGCTTCCCGCTAGCCTTGGGCACCACGACTGGGTTTGCCAGTCATTTTGGATGAAACACCTTCCAGATGAAACCAGCTTCGAGCAACTTCTTAACCTCCTGTCGAATGAAGTTTTGCCGCTCGATTGATTGTTTTTGGGGCTTTTTGGTGTACATGTCGTGCGTCGGGATAAATCTTCAGATTGTGCTCAATCACCTCCCTAGGGATCCCAGGCATTTGCGACGGTTGCCAGGCAAACACGTAGACATTAGCCCGGAGGAAAGTGATGAGCTGGAGTTCCTATTTGTTGTTTAGACCTCCCGACATACGGACAGTCTGAGCAGCATCGGAACCAATTTGGACAACTTTGACAGGAACGTCGGTGTCGCCGCTTGGTTGCACACGAGGTGCGGACGTTGAGCCTCTATGACAAGAACTCGAAGGTTTCGGAGCTAGCTCCTTACCGGATGCTTCCTCCTGCGCTGTATCAAGCGCATGGAGTTCTTCTAATGCAGTGATTCCTGCAGTGCGATCCCCACGGATCCGGAGAGCGCCTGACTGTGTTGGCATCTTCAACACCAAGTAGCCATAGTGAGCAGCAGCCATGAACATGTACAAGGCAGGCCTGCCCAGTATGGCATTGAACGACAAACTGATATGCACTATGTCGAAGACCAGCTTCTCAGTTCTGTAGTTCTCCCGAGTCCCGAAGGTCATCGGGAGTGTGATGGAGCTGAGAGGGGTAATGGCCCCCGGACCTACCGCAGAGAAAGGTCGAGAGGGGCGAAGGTCCGAAGGTCGGACCTGGAGCTTGACGAAGGCTTCGAAGCTTATGAGGTTCAGCCCTGCACCTCCGTCCACCAGTACATGGTGGAGTTGAACATTGTTAATGGTCGAAGATACCATCAACGTGAGTTGGCCAGCTTCGATCATGTTACGAGGGCAGTCTAAAGCATCGAAATGATGGGAGTGTCCATCCACTTCCGATGCGGCTCTGCTCTGGCGATGGGAGCTGCAGCAGCCATATCCCGCCGCATTGTCTTGATGATGCAGCGAGATGTGATGTCCCAAGAACCACCATAAATGGTGTTCAAGGTCTTTCGACGCTCATTGTTATAGACATCGGAGTCATCGTCAATGGTGTTATAGACAACCTTCAAAACCTTCTTGGAGTCCTGAAAGCCTAACTCCTCCTAAGTCGGAGCTTCGTCGACTTTTTGCTTTCGTTACCGTTGGCAGAAAGGAGCTTCTTCTCGGCGCTTGTTGTACCGCTCAACAAGGTTCTGGATCCCTCGACATTCTTCTAGACTGTGCTTGTCCGTGTTGTGGATCGGACACCACACTTTGGAGCTGCCACCATCTTCTAACGATGGTCGAGGTTGTTTCTCGGGGCGTGGCCCCCAACCACCCAGAGCTGCAGAAGCCACAATAGTAGGTGCGCTGACCGACGGCTTTTTCTTGCCGTTGGTTTTCTTCTTCTTTTTGCTACCTCCGGAAGTAGTGGTTTCATTCTTGGAGGATTTCTTGTTTGCCTCCGGGGGTGGTTTGGAGTGCATCTCACGTCCCTCCGCAGCTTTAGCACATTTATCTACTAAGCTGAAGAGTTCCGTGACGCTGATGACTTCTTTGGTCTGTAGGATCGAAGAGCATGTGAAAATCTACCAGAGGGGGGTGGAATGGTAGGATCTTACGCAGTGGAAATAATTAAATCCCAACCCCTTCGGCAGAAAAATGATCTGTTAAAGAAATCATGTGTGAGACTAATCTAAACATGTTTCACCATGACGAAAGTGACAGATATCAATGGGAATCAAGTCACGAAGACGACACAATAAGAATCACTCAAATCCGTCAAGAGAAACTCAAGTTACGATTGAAAGATCAAACAAAGGTCAATCTGCCCTATCTGAGAAAAACAGTTTTGGAATGCTGCAAAGAAACTCGTGTAGATCAGAACCCACAAATCCAATGACCGTAAAATTTTCACAGATGATAGAGAATCAAGATGTGAAGACAACCCAAAATGAATCACGTCAATTGGATCTGTAAAACTCGATTTATGATAAAACCACCGACGAAAGGTAGTGCTGTGCAGAAACTCGACGAGTAAAATTTGTCTGGAACAAGTCGGAAGAACACGGCACAAAAGTTCCTTCAAACTACGAATTTTATTCAATAGAACACAGGAGGAACAACTCCAAAGTCGTTCACCACAAGCTCTGGCCTCCTTTGCTTATATAACCAGCCCTTAGGCCAACCCAATCTCAATTAGGACTCTAATCCTACTCAAATCATGAATCAAAACTTTCCATAACTGCTTAGGACTCTTCTATACGCAGATAGAAGCAATCTCAAGACTTCCAAACACCTTAGGAACGTATCCCACATTCCTAAAATAACTCAAATTCGTGACCCACACGAAATCCTATCATAACCAACTAAAATCTTTCCATATTTGAGTCAAACCCGACTCAGCCGCAGCCCGAGTCCATAACCTAGTCGGTTGGACCTTTTCGACCAATTCTTTACGTCCACATCTCTTCATCACACCTCGGAACCATGTAGCCACGTCCATGCACTCCTTGCATACGTGCAAACATCTTCCAACGACGTCCACGATACCTTCATATACATTGTTCTTGATTCAAACATGCTACGCAACCTCCCTATCAACCCAACCACAATTCCTCCTGAACTTGGTTGTTGAACCTCATCTTCTCCCTAAGACTAGTTCAATGGATGCCGTCACCAGCCATATCTTGAACTCAAGCAACACCTGCACATGAATAAACAACTAATACTTCCGAGCACAAGTCCTTGACTTGACTCTCGTTAGTTCCGAAACCACAACACCTTACGTGAGCACCTCACATAAGCATGTTGCAAAACCACAGTAAAATGATATCAGCCATATCAACCAAAACGCACCAAAAACTTAGCAAATGAATACTAAGAAATCTTGCCAACAATGTAAAGCAAGTTTGAAACATTTCACAATAAAAACAGGAACATTGCGATCAAGCTCCGAATCTTGCCAAAACTAACTAGAGCTTGAGCCAGATCTTACCAAAGCTAGTACAACCTAGCGCCAGAGCTTACCAAAGCTAGTACAACCTAGTGCCGGAGCTAACCAAAGCTAGTCGGACCTAGCACCGGAGCTAGAAAAACATGTCGGAGCTAACCAACATAAGTCGGACCTAGCAAAACATATCGGAGCTTAACAAAGACATGCCAGAGCTATCAAAGACATGTCGAAGCTAAAGGCAGAGCTCACCGGAGCTACCCAAAAACATGTCGAACCTTGACAAAGAAAGTCAGACCTATTGTCGGACCTTGCAGAAGCTCGGAGCTAGAGTCGGACCTTGCTAGAAAGATGTTATGGAAGCATTCAAAACTTTTATTGTCAAAGCCAATGTATTCAACACACATAGGTCTCACAATGTCCCCCTTGATGAATGCATTGGCAACACCACTTAAGATCCGAACATTGGCTTATTCACATTAAAAATTTTGAAAACAATTTCCCCACCTTTGTAAAATAGAAATAAAATGAGAAAAAGAAATTCTCCTCCTGAGAAGAATCGTGCCAAAAACAATTATGAACATGTGCAATGTGTAATCAACTTATCTTTAAAAATTCACATATTATCTCTCCCCCTTTGACAATGTATTCAACGAGGTTTATAAGAGAAATTTCAAATGTTATGAGCATATTATAACATATACATATAAACAAAGCTCATCCAAGTCATACTATCAAGTAACTTACACTATCACATCAATGAGATACATAAAGTAGTGTAAGCCATGCTAGAGATCAAATGTAATTTTCAATTTAAGCAAGTCATGATCTCACAAACTTAACAATTTCAAAACCTGAAAGCATGACACTAGTTGCTGCATTTTATTATTTTTCAAAACACAAATTTGGATCATATGATATTTGCAAGAGATTATATGTGCATCTGCCTTATTCCAACCAACCAAGCCAGATCTATGTCATTTGACAATCGGAAGCTTAAGGACATAGTTTTAGTCATACACAACTCCTTCCAAGTTCATATCTAAGTGCAATGATAAGCAATCTCAAAAGAAGAAGTGCGATGCATGCATATTCTCTTGATCTTTTCTCAATTTATATTTGTTCATAAAAACTCAACATGTGAGTTGATTACTTGATTAATTCTTTATGATTAAAGCACTTGTGAGCATGCAACAAGTTCAAAACAGCAAGAAAGTTCAACCATAACCAGATTGAGTGTAAGTAATTATTCCAATTACTAGACATGGCAAAAACTACAAAATGTATAACACGAGTAATGTAGTAAGAACTTTCAGCATGTAAAAGGAATCACAAAGTCATATATGTATTAAATAATATGCTCATATTATTTTAATTTCAGATTCACACATAGACTTCTCAAGTTTTAAAAACTCCCCCTCAATTTAAGCCATGAGGATGCATAACCCCTATTTCACTACGAATGTAACAAAAACGAGTGAAATACAAAGGTTTTGTAAAAATGTCAGCCAATTGTTGTTCGGTATCTACATGTGAAGCACAATATTTTCTTTTTCAACATTATCACGGAGAAAGTGATACCTAATGTCAATGTGCTTAGTTCTAGAATGTTGCACGGGGTTTTTAGCAATGCAAGTGGCACTAGTGTTATCATAAAACAGTGGAACACTATGTAGATCAACCCAATAGTCCTTAAGTGTTTGAACAATACAAAGAATTTGTGAGCAAGCACTAGCAACAGCTACATATTCAGATTCAGTCGTGGATTGTGCAACTGAGTTTTGTTTATTAGAGGACCAAGCAACAAGTGAATTACCAAGAAAATGACAAGCACCGAAAGTACTTTTCCTATCAATCCTACAACCCCAAAATCAGCATTCGAAAAAGCTTTCAAAGTAACAGCTAAGGAAGAAGGAAGAAAAATGCCAAATTCTTGAGTTCCATGTAAGTACCTGAGAATCCTTTTGACGGTTTGACGATGTGAAGCACGTGGGGAGGCTTGAAACCGTGCACAAAGACATACGCTAAATTGTATATCCAGTCTTGATGCCGTGAGGTACAAAAGTGATCTAATCATGCTTCTATATTCTTTCTGATCCACGGGTTCATCATCTTCATCAAGTTCAAGTGTTGTTGCTGTTCCCATTGGTGTCCGAAGAGGCTTGCTTTTGTTCATGTTGAAGCGCCTTAGGAAGTCTTTTGTATACTTCGTTTGATGCACAAAGGTACGCTCCTTGGTTTGCTTGATTTGCAGCCCCAAAAAGTATGTGAGTTCTCCCATCATACTCATCTCAAATTCTGAACTCATCGTAGCTGGACCGTGTGACTCGTTCGTGCAAGCTTCCAATAATTTGTTGTGGGGGATGACTTTTGAGAACCCGAAAGGGAGTGGACACTTCACAAGCATCTTCTTCTTCAAGTTCATCACAAATCGATGAGCTTGTGACTTGAGGAGGATCTGTACCAACAATGGTGGTCGTCAGTGCTGGCTGTGAATCAAAATCAGGACCTGGAACAATATCATTAGCTGCTAAATTTTCGGGCAGCCGCACCACTTCTTCCTCATCTTCAACGAAAATTCTCTCCCCCCGCGGATATGGATACAGACCTGCAATGTTTGAGCTAGTACCTGTGATAGCTTCATCAAAGGACACATCACAAGTCTCCACAATTTTGTTATTGTCAAGTAAAAGCACACGATAGCCTCTAGTATGAGATGGATAACCAAGAAACATGCCATCAATGGATCTAGGTTCAAATTTATCAAGATTACCATATTTCTTAACAAAGCATTTGCAACCAACGATTCGAAAATGTGTAACACTAGGCCTATGTCCAAACCGGAGCTCATATGGTGTTTTGCCTAGCTTAGTGCGCAAGAAAACTCGATTTGAGACATAACAAGCAGTTGCAATCGCATCAGCCCAAAATTTCCTAGGAGTTTGATATTCATCAAGCATAGTCCTAGCCATCTCAAATAAGGTTCTGTTCTTTCTTTCTACAACTCCATTTTGTTGAGGTACATATGGTGAAGAAAATTGATGATCTATTCCATTTTCGACACAAAAGTGATCAAAAGATTGATTTTTAAATTCGGTTCCATTATCACTTCTAATTGCTTTTAAAGATCCTGGGTGATCAATTGATAATCTAAGAAATAAATTTTTAAAGTGACTAAAAGCTTCATTCTTATATGCCATAAAGTAAACCCAAGAGTATCTAGAATAATCATCAACAATCACAAGAACATACCATTTACCTCCGAATGATTAAACACGTGAAGGTCCTACGGTGTCAAGGTTCAAAAGTTGACCCGGTTCAGTTGTCATGATCATTGTGAGAGGAGTATGCAAACCTGCAACCATATTAGCACGTCTACAAGAAGAGCACACAATTTCTTTGTCCCTTTTAAGCTTAGGCAGCCCACGTATGCGATCAAGAGCACTAACACGCATTAGATGATCAAAGCCTACGTGACCAAGTCTACGATGCCAAAAATATAAGTCCTTTGAATCATTAGCAACTAGAAATCTATGCTTAGAGTAAGACATATCAAAATCAGCTTTAAAAACTCTTCCAAACTGTGACATGTTAAAAATAAGCTCACTGTTTTGAATTTACAACTTTGCAGAAATTTTTAGTGAAAATAATTTCCAGATTTTCATCTAGCAATTGTGAAACAGAAAGCAAGTTGTATTTCAAATTTTTAACAAGTGCCACATCCTTCAAAGTGTAGTGATCATTTACTCTAACCGAACCCTTAGCAATTATAGGAGTTGAAGAATTATCAGTAAAAGTAACATTCTCTACATGTGACACAAAAGAGAGGGAGGATAACCATTCTTTGTTACCGATCATGTGGCGTGAGCAACCTGAATCCACAATCCAAATGTTCTCCTTCCTTAAGCGTGTAACCTATATAGAAGCACAATACGTCGATGACTCAATATTGGGGTTAGTCAAAAGGTATTTAGGAATCCAATACTGAGTCATAAGACGTGCAGCAGAAATAACACGCGAAAGCTGAGATAAAACAACAGGTTTATGAGCCAAAACTAGAGGATTTTTGTACCCAACTACTGTCCTACGAGATGTTACATGTGTAGCATGAAAAACAGTAGGTTTGGGAGCATACTTTGCATGTTTTCGACTCATTACATCAGATTGCATGTTCCTATAATTCGGTTAACAAGTGCAACAAATTTTGCAAGAAATTTATGAGATCTAGCAATCATTCTTTCATTAGTCTGTTGTTTAGCTAGTCTATAACAAAAATCTATGACATGATCATCTCTACCACAGTAGGTATATTGAAATTTAACTTTGTGTTCATGTCTAGATGAGCACGCAACATTTTTATTTGAAACCAAATGAGACAACACTCCTGCAGAATTGAAAACCACTTCTTTTTGTTTAGGAATTGTTTGAATCAAACCACTTCCTAATGACTTTATAATTTTAGGTGGATGTGCCTTAGCATGAGCATGAGAATCAAAACCTAAACCAGTTTTATCATTGCAAGACTTGGAAGAATTCAACAGCAAGTTTAGATTCTTATTCCCATTACAAAATCGATCTAATATCCTATGCATGTCATCAAGTTTACTGGACAGATCAAGGCAATTTTCACATGAAGTTTTTCCTTTTAATTTGCAATTGGAACAATATTTAACGTCATGAGAACGTAAAGCATTGTTCAATATAGAAATTTCATTTATAGCATCTTGTAGTTTCTTATCAAGATCATCACAAGTAGAATATTGCAAATCAATTGTAGAACGGCTAGCATTTTTTCAAGTTTTTATTATTAAGTGCAGCAAGCTCTTTGTTCTTTTCAATTTCTAACTCAAGTTTATCAAGTGTGGAGGTGTGTGCACTTCTTAATGAGGACAATTGTTCATATATTAAATCACATGAGGAACAAGAATCATGACTAGGAATCAAGGATTTTAAATGATTAATTTCAGATTCTAGTGACTCAATTTTAACAACATTGCCCCTAAGCTTTTTGTCCTTTTTTTAACTATCACAGTGGCACGAGAAATAGCATCACACATTTCTTCGCAAGTAGGACATACCTCTTTATTGTCGTTGTTGTGTCAGCGTCCTCCATACTTGATGTTGACTTGCCCGCCATGAAGCACAAGTTTACCAAATCATCTTCATCTTTGTCACTTCCAATGTCCACTTCACTTGAGCCAAGTTCCTGGAGTGCGGAGATAATAACTGTTCACTAGTTGGCAAACTATAAAGCCCTTCTTCTTCTTATCATTTGTTGAGGAGTGCTTCATCCTTGATTGTTTTTCTTCTCGGGAAGTAGAACCTAAAAGGTTAGGACAATCTGTACGAAAGTGTCCTGTCTTACCACATTTGAAGCATCGTTGAGGTCCAGAGTTTTCTCTTCTTCTAGTTCTCACATTTTGAAATGCTTTTAAAAACCTAGTAGAGAGAAGTGTTAGCTCCTCCTCTGGAGACTCCTCAATCTGTTCCAGGGATAGAGAGGACAACATAACAAGTGTATCACAAAATGAAGATTCACCGGAGCTAGGCATGTCACGTTGAGAAACAAAAGCAATAGACTTGTTGGGGTTCGTACGTGATATTATGCCAATTTCATGAGTTTTTAACTTAGAATATAGCACATATAAAGTAAGTGTACTCATGACAGTAGATTCACGAATAGATGTGACTTTCATCTCCCAAATTGATATATCTAATGCACTTAACAAATGCCTAGCATTTTCAGCATCTGAAAAATTAACATTGACACTACGGAAGTTGCTGATAATTTTATTAAAGCGAGCAAAAAGGTCATCAATAGAATCACCGGCTTGTATCTCGAAGCGCATGTATTCTTTCTTGAACATGTCTTGCCTTACCTCCTGTAACACCCTCAATTTTCGCATCATGCATTGCATACATGTTCATGCATTAAATATTAATAGAATAAAAGAAAAATAATAAAACATAAAATATACGTATACAAATATGAGTAGCAAAAGAAAAAATATATATATATAAAATATAAAGAGTAAATAAATAATAATATATTTATAAAAAAAGAAAAAAAAAAGAAAAAGAAAAAAAAACAACTGCCGACCAGGCCAAACGGCCAGCATGCCTCCCGCGCGTGCCCGACGCCCCGCCTGCTCCCGCGTGCCCGCTCGCACGCGCGCGCCGACCGCGCGACCCCGGCCCCACCGACCGCGTGGCCCCACCCCGCGGCTCCCGCGCGATACGCGCCCCGCAACGCGCGGGCGCAGCGCGCACGCTCGCCCATGCGCCCGATCCCGCGCAGCGCTCCCGCCCACACGCTTGGGCCCCGCACCGCAACTCCCGCTGACCGAGTCGGTTACGCACCGCGTGCCCCGATCCCGCGCAGCGCGCTCGCCCGCCCGCGCCTCGGCCTCAGCGCGCGATTCCCGTGCCCTAGCGCCGCCTGTCGCGTCAGCTATAAAAGTCGTAGCCCTCGTGTTCCCTCGACACCAGAAAACCGCGCCGCCAGATCAAGAGAAAACAACCCTAGTAGCTAGAAAAAAAAGGCACCAGGAGCTGCGCCGCCAGGAAGGAAAAAGGAGAGGGAAAAAAGGGAGGAAGAGGAAGAAAAAGGGGAGAGCGCCGTCGTCCACCGAAGATCTCGTCGTCGTCGTTGTGCCGCCGGAGGACCCTTGCGCCATCTACTTCGTCTACGCGTCGCATTCATCCCTCGATCTTCAAAGCCGTCGCGTCTACGGTAGGGTTCGTTTTTCCAATGCGAATTTTAGCGGCGTATTAGATCTAATAGACGTAAATTGATTTTAGTTGCATCGTCTTTTTATTTTCAGCAACATTAGTCCCCGCTAAAACCCCCGTAAACTCATATGAACACGTATGAACTAGTTGCATCTGATTGGTATCAGAGCCACAGGTTGACCGTAGGACGCAGCCTAGATAGAATGGACACTTTAGAGCACATAGGAGCACTCAGGAATCGATGTGTTTTTGCTTAGTGTGTTGTTTGCTATATATATATTGTTTGTTTGTGTGCTTAATAGAGGATTTTGGGATGCTTTAGCATTGCCATGTCCACCTAGGCTAGTATAGCTAGTTGGTTAGCTTCATATCCCTTGATGCATATAGTTGGGGACGTTTCTAAATTCTTACCTATTGCTCTCCTTCAGATGGTGAGGACTCGCAATCAGAGGGATGTCAATGACGAGGAGGAGAACCATGGAGTACCTCAGACCAATACTGGACAAGGACCTGCTCATGGAGCCATCAACATCGAGCAGCTACTAGCTATGCAGAACCAGCTCATGCAGACCATGATACAAACTATGGGACAGCTGCAGGCTGGCAATAACAACAATCAGCCCCACATGCCTCCACTGCCACCCCCGCCTCCTCATAACCGATTGGGAGAGTTTATGAGGACTAGGCCGCCAACCTTTGCTCAAGCTACTGACCCTATGGATGCAGATGATTGGCTCAAGTCCGTGGAGAAGAAGCTTGCTATTGTCCAATGTAGTGACCGAGAGAAGGTACTATTTGCTTCTCATCAACTAGTTGGAGCAGCTGCAGATTGGTGGGATGCTTATTGCAATGCTCATGAGAACCAAGAGAGAATCAACTAGGCAGAATTCAAAGAGAGTTTCCGTTCTCACTATGTACCTGAAGGAGTTATGATACTGAGAAGACAAGATTTTGAAAATCTCAGGCAAGGAAGGATGAGCGTGAGTGAGTATCTCAACAAATTCACTCAACTATCAAGATATGCTCCAGAAGACATCAACACTGATAGTAGGAAGCAGTATCTGTTTATGAGGGGTCTCAACAATGAAATCCAAGTACAATTGCTCAACTGCGATTATGCCAATTTTCAGAAGCTTGTGGACAAAGCAATTGTGATTGAGAACAAGATCCGTGAGATGGAGCAAGAAATCAAGAGGAAGACGCCATATCAAGGACAGCAACAAGGAAGTAATGTGCGCCCTCGCTTTGCACCGCCCAATGTGCCTTACTTCGGCTCTTCTGAGCCTGCTCAACGCCCTGGTTATGCACCACACCCAACTCAATTTGTGCAGCAGTGCCCTGTCATGCAAGCACCTAGGCCTCCGATGCCTTATGCGCCTCGTGCTGATTTTCCTGGAGCCAATGCTCAAAACCAAGCTCGTCCCAATAATTTTGGTGGAGTTAAGAAGTGCTATACTTGTGGAGAAGCTGGACACTTTGCGCATCAATGTCCTAAGTCAGGCCTGGGTCAAGGAAGCAATGCACCGAGGCAAAACCCAAGACCCAATGGAGGACAGCTACAAGGGAACCGCGGACAGCAGAATTTTGCTCGTGGCAATGTGAACCATGTCTCTACGGAGGATGCTCAACAAGCGGATGACGTGGTCATTGGTATGTTTCTCGCCAACTCCAACCCCGCGACTATGTTATTTGATTCTGGAGCATCGCATTCATTCATTGCATCGAAGTATGTTGCCAAGTATAGTTTGCCTATCTCTCATATGAAGTTTACTCTATTGGTTAAGTCCCCTGGAGGAGAGATGAGGACAAATATAGTATGTCCAAAAGTAAGCCTTAGAATAAGGGGGGTAGACTTCTCCGCCAACCTTATTGTTTTGGATTCTCAAGGATTAGACATTATACTTGGTATGGACTGGTTGAGGAAGCACAATGGAGTTATTGAGTGTGCCACGAAGACGGTGAAGTTGACTAATGAGGAAGGGATCACCATAGAATTTGAAGCATCTCAAACCGCAGCCGAAGCTACGTGGGAACGTGTAAGGATCGAAACGCCCAAGAGGGGGGGGTGAATTGGGCTTTCTTTCAAATTTTAAGACAATTAAGAAATGAACTACTTAAGCCCAATTCCCAATGAGGTTCTAGCTATGCAATCAACGTAGATATAACTTGAAGTAAAGATTGAAAAATGTAAAGAGAGGAAGAGGAATGCAAACGCTAGGGGACACGGAGGTTTTATCCCGTGGTTCGGCAAGATCACAAGGATCTTCCTACATCCACGTTGTGGCACCCACCGAAGGGTTTTGCCACTTCCAATGTCACCGAGACAATGGAGGCTTCACTAATCTTCTCCGTTCGCCATCTCCGGCAAGGTGGAGCTCAAGCCTTGTACAACCTTCGATGTTCCGGGCTTCCACACACACCTTGGCAAGCTCCGGAACGATCTTCTTCAACTTATCACTAGCCTAGAGAGTTCAATCACAGAGAAAGAACGCACACAAGCTTCTCTCTAGCCTATTACAAATGATCTAAAAGTGTGGAAATGTATGCTCTATGGTCTTGATTGCTCTTGGATGTGTAGTGGGCTTCAGGTGATCAAGACTTATCGAAATGACCGGGTTAGAGGGGTTTTATAGCCAGCTTAACCGAAATAGCCGTTGAAAAAGTAGGCTGACAGAACTTTTCTGTGCACACCGGATGATCCGATATCTCCCCTCTAGTTATCATCGGTGTAATTACTTTGGCTGACGTCATTGTGTCAGATATTACCGTTATTAGACCGATGTTGCCCCAGTCTTCTCATCGGATGATCCGGTGGCTCTTCCTCCAGAATTTGCTTGATCTTGATGCTTACTGGAGTGATCAACCGATGTGTGTAATTCTGCACATCGGATGATCCGGTGCTTCACTTGTTCCAATTGTACTGCAAACTGTATTGATGCACCGATGTTGTTGAGCCCTTCACATCGGATGATCCGGTGAGTTCATTTGTCTGAGGTCTTTTTCTTCAGTTGAATCAACTCGACCGATGTGTTCATTTTGGAAATCATCGGTTGATCCGGTGAGTTGATTTTGCTTGCTTCGAGTTGTTTTGAGTAAATCTTTTGTGTCTTTCTCGAATGACCTCTTAGACATTTGTTCCACACGGCTCTCTTATGATTCTTAAGCATTGTATGATGTCAATTTTTGATTGAGTGACTTGGACATAGAGCCTTCATGTCTTGTCTTTATCTCATGAATTTGATCTCGAAAGTTGAGTATCTATGGGTCGCCAATGACATGATCATTTCATCTTATTTAGTTTTTATGGGGACCTTGCATTCACAAATTCATTAGTAAAGTTCAATGGTTGTCATTAATCACCAAAACCATACAACATGAGGGGGGCCTAGATACTTTCAATCTCCCCCTTTTTGGTGATTGATGACAACATAATAATCAAAGCGTAATAGTAGTGAATTTGAGAGAATGAACCATAAGAAGATATGCAATGAATACGGATGATACACTTGAAGCTTTAAACATCAATAAATGACACAAGTGAATTCAAAGAGATCATAATCAAAGATAAACATCAAATGAGTTCAAATGATTAACAACTCATGGAAATAGGTTCATTACACACCAAATGTAGCAAGTAGAAAATACGCAAGTACAATAAAGATAAGCAAAGACACTCGACTCCCCCTAACACTATTACTCCCCCTGACTCTCTAACTCTTCTCCCCCTTTGGCATCAAGACACCAAAAAGGGATCCGAGCACCTACAGACCCTGAGAGCTGGGTGCGATGACGAACTGGTCACCGCCGCTGTCGTCGGAGCTGCTGGCCGGAGTAGTGGAGGAGGGTGCTGCCGGAGCCGAAGGTCCCATCGTTGGTGCCTGCTGAGGAGGAGGTGCTGGAGGTGCTGGAGCAGGGACACTGGTGACAGAGGCCAGCGTCTGAAGAAACAGTGACGTGGCCGGCAGTGGGGAGTGAAGAGGAGCACCTGGAGCCAACAGCGGGGACATGCTGAACGAAGGAATCGGAGTGGAGGGAACTGGAGCCACTGGTGCAGCAGCTGGAGCCAAGACAGGAGGCGGAGGAGCTACTCCAGGCAGCTGCGATGGGAGGGCGATCCCGGTCTGGGTGTAGAGGTTGGTGATCAACCCCAGAATCCCCATCATCGCCTGCTGCGTCTGCTGGTCCAGAGTGCGCTGGTGCATCTGGTCGATGAGCCCCGTCAACCGATCAGTGTCTTCACGCCTCTCACGGGCGATCTGACGCTGCATCTCCTGCTGCTGCTGCTGGAGCTCAAGAAGACGCGCTGCCTGCTCCGCGCGGGCCTGCTCGGCGGCCAGCCTGTCCAGCCGCTGCTGCTCGACCATCTGCTGGAGGAGCGAAGTCAGCTCAGACGGCTGCGTCACCTATGCCTCAGTGACGGGAGGTGGAGTGGGAGGTGGCACTATAGAACCTCCAGCCTCCGCGTCGTGCTGCCGGGGAGAGGGGGGAGGAGGGAAATACTCCTCGACACTGTCGTCAGTGTCGCTCTCAGACCAAATGTGCTGCAGGTCCCCCCCCCCTGAGCCTCAGCCTCAGCAAGCCTCTCGTCCTCTCGCTCTAGGTCGGACCAATCTTCCTCTGACAGACGGGCCCGGACCTGGCGCTCAACTGGACGACCAAGGCGGCGGTCTCCAGGAGCCGGGGCACGGTAGTGACTAAAGCGAGTCACACTCTCGTCAGCAAGCCTGGCCTGTGCTGCATCCCCCTCAGGCACCATCATAGAGCATATGTAACTGATCCAGTGCCCGTAGACCATCTGCCTCATCATCCCAACTCCATCTGTGATCACGTATTCCATCTCGCACAGGAGGATGTCCACAATGTCGAAATCCATCCCGTTCATTATGTAGAACAGGAGGGTCTGCTGCAGACTAGTGAACCCCTCCAAGTACCCTGACCTTGGCAGGAGCGTGCGATGCAAGGCGAGGTGCACAATGCGCGCAGCTGGGGTCAGAAGAGCTGGAACTCTCGGCTGGTCCGGAGAGAACGTGGGGCCAAACAGGGACCGGATCTCGTCAAGCTGTGGTGCTACCCCTCCAGTAAGTGGTCGCCTTGGTGGATCTGCCTGCCCATAGACCTTCTCGTGCATGCAGGTGTCGTGCAGGTCCAAACCAAGAAGCTGCCCCAAAGTCTGCCTCGAGAGGTGGTAGCGCTGTCCCATAAACATGAAGTCGATTGACCTCCTGCCCTCAGAGATGTACAGGGTCGCATAGAAGACACGGACCCAATCTTCCACATATGCACTTCTCTCATACGCAAGCAGCTGCACCAATCCTCTGTACCTCTCAAAGTAAGAACGGACATCTGTCTCTGCTGCCACTGCAAGCTGCCCCAGTCCAGGTAGTTGTGCTGAAAAAGCTTGTGCCCCCGACGTCTGTAGGTCTCGTAGAGAGACGCCTGGGTGACAGTCCAGAAGCGACTGTCCACAAGAGCTTCACGGGGCTGAGGGTACCACTCCTCAAGCAGCACACTCCAACGAAGCTTGCGTAGCTGCTTGGCCTTCATCTTCCGGTAGTCCGTGAGACGGACTCCCTCACCGACACGGACGGTCGTGTCCATCTCGTAGATGGCCCTCTCGGCCTCCCTGTCCTCACGACGGTCGGCAGCCGTTGGTCTCGGACGAGGAGCAGCCTCGGTGTGACCCCCACGCGTCCGGGCTGAGCGCCGGCGGACGAGAGGCTCAACCGGCTCCTCTTCGGCGTCGGAGTCGTCGATCACGGGAGGCTGCCTCGGACGGGCCTCGCGGATCCTCAGGGAACCCCCTCGGCCACGCTCACGCTCCTCGGCGGCGCGAGCAGCCATTAGGGCCTCTTTCTCATCCTTCGACAGTTTGCGCTTCTTTGCGGCGGGCTCCGCGATCGCCTTTCCCTTTCCTTTGTGGTCGCGACCCATCTAGATGCAATGGAGAGCTAGGGTTAGCGACGAAGAAAGAAAGGACGACGAAAACAACAATGGACGTCGCACGGCACGAAGCAAACCTAGCGACGGAGAGCAAACGGGGACCGGGTGCGAAGTTGAAACGGCAGCGGCGAGGAGAGGCGGCGGCGAGGTCGGTGGAGACGTCGGTGGTGAAGGCGGCGCGTGGACGGCGGTGGCCGGAGGGCGACGGCGACGTCCGGCGGCGGTGGCGCGTGAGGTGGTGGTGGAGCGGCGTGTGAGCGGCGGCGATGGAGGCGGCGAGTGGTGAGGGGAGGCAGCGGTGGCGCTAGGCGGCGGCGCTGCGAGCCAGTGGACGGCGGCGACGGCCGCTGGACGGTGGCGACGGCGGCGTCCGGCGGCGTCGGTGCTGTGGGCGGCGGCGCTGGTGGATGGTGGCGCGGATGAGGGCGGTGGCGCGACGTCGGGATCGGGAGAGGGAAAGATGAAAGAGGCGGCGGTACGGCTGGTTTAAATAGTGGGTCCCAAACCCTAGCCGTTTTTTACACACCGGATGGACCGATGATTGACATGAGAAGCATCGTTCGAATGCCACAGTAAGGTTTTCCAGAAAAGTGCAATTAACACGGGATGGACCGACGTCTAGGGTTTTGATCATCGGTCGAACGGCACAGTAAGGATATTCAGAAGAGGGAAGTTGACACCGGATGGTCCGACGTTGGATGAAAAAGCATCGGAAGAATTCATCAAGGTTGCAGATTTGTGAACATCGGATGGACCGATGGTTTTCTGAGTGAACGCATCGGATCATTTTGAGATTCTGACTGAATTGGAACTTGAAGATTGAACACCTATTGATCCGATGGGGGAAGGACTAAGGCATCGGATAATCCGATGAAAACTATACACCAACATCCCATATATGTCCTTTGACCAAACAATCAAACAATGGGAAACACATGTCTTAGGACTTTTTGGGCAACCCCTTACCCTTCAAAAAGCTAATATGCCAATAGCTTGGCTAGACCTTAAAGTAAAGAAACACCGAGAAAGATGGGAGGAAAAATATCCAAATGAAATGTAAGGCCCATGCTTTGTGAGGTAGAGTATGAAGACTACTATCTCAATAAAGCATGTTCCTCTAGGCATTAACGCACCTAACATTTTGTTCTTTCCACCTTATATGAGTTGAGATATTGCATTTCAAACAAGTCTCCTTCTCACGAGGTGGGTTCCCCTTTGTGACAATCTACCGTATGCAATGCCAAACAAATTAGTGCATGAAATAGAATGAGTGCAAGTCTATATGGCAGAGATCATGCAAGGCATAAAATAAATCTATCTTGTCAAGTTTAAACCTTCCAAAGGCTTCTTCAGGGAAAACTATTTCTAGCTCGCCCCTATCCTTTGAGAGTTAGACAAGACCTATATGATATGCATCCTTACATGAACATGGCAACTTACATGACGTTGGATGCATCTAGCACATTTAATTCATTTCTAAGTCTAGAAAAGGTTTTCTCATCAAGTGGTTTAGTGAAGATATCCGCCAATTGTTCTTTGGATCTAACACCTTGCAAAGAGATGTCTCCTTTAGCCTCATGATCACGCAAGAAGTGATGGAGAATATCAATGTGCTTAGTGCGGGAGTGTTGAACAGGGTTTCTAGCTATCTTAACTGCACTTTCATTATCACAAAGGAGAGGCACACAACCAATTTTAATTCCAAAGTCCAAAAGGGTTTGCTTCATATATAGAATTTGGGCACAACATGCACCGGCCGCTATATACTCCGCTTCCGCGGTGGACAAAGCCACGGAATTTTTCTTTTTGCTAGACCAAGACACTAGGGAACGCCCAAGCAAGTGGCACCCACCGGAGGTACTCTTGCGATCTACGCGGCATCCGGCAAAGTCCGAATCCGAGTATCCCAAGAGTTGGAAGGTTGTACCTTTAGGGTACCACAAGCCCATACTAGGGGTATGCTTAAGATACCTAAGTATCCTAAAGACCGCCTTCTTATGCGATTCTTTAGGAGCCGCTTGAAAGCGAGCACATAAGCATACACTAAACATTATGTCGGGCCTAGATGCGGTAAGATAAAGCAATGAACCAATCATAGAGCGGTAGTGAGATTGGTCAATAGGTTTACCGTCCTTATCCGCGTCGAGATGGCAATTTGTTCCCATTGGAGTGCTTCTTGAGCTGCAATCTCCCATCTCAAATTTCTTCAAGAGGTCCTTGGTGTATTTCTCTTGGTAGACAAAGGTTCCATCTTGAAGTTGCTTGATTTGGAATCCAAGGAAGAAGTTGATCTCTCCAATCATTGACATCTCGAATTCCCTAGACATCATTTTGCCAAACTCATGGCTAAAAGCTTCGTTAGTTGAACCAAAGATAATATCATCAACATAAATTTGACAAATGAACAAATCTCCGTTGATGTCTTTGGTGAAGAGTGTGGTGTCCACCCTCCCGATCTTAAATCCTTGCATGATGAGGAAGTCCCGTAGTCGTTCATACCATGCCCTAGGTGCTTGCTTGAGCCCGTAGAGCGCCTTGTGCAATCTATACACATGGTTAGGATTCCTCGGATCTTCAAACCCGGGAGGTTGTTCAACATAAACAAGATCATTAATGTAGCCATTGAGAAAGGCACTTTTCACATCCATTTGATAAAGAGTAATATTATGATGTGAAGCAAAAGCAAGGAGAATACGAATTGCCTCTAACCGGGCGACCGGAGCAAACGTCTCCCCAAAGTCTAGTCCTTCAACTTGGGAGAACCCTTTGGCCACAAGTCTTGCCTTGTTGCGGACCACAATGCCATTCTCGTCTTGTTTGTTGCGGTACACCCACTTTGTTCCGATGACGTTCTTGTCCTTGGGTCGCTCCTCCAACACCCAAACTTCATTGCTGATGAAGTTGTTGAGTTCTTCTTGCATAGCCATCACCCAATTTGGGTCTTGGAGCGCTTCCTCGATGTGCGTGGGTTCTACACACGAAACAAACGAGTAGTGCTCACAAAATGAAGCAACATGGCGGGAACGAGTACTTACGCCCCTTGAAGGACTTCCAATGATTTGGTCCATTGGATGCGCCTTGGAGATGCGTCCATGCCTCATAAGTGGTTGTGAAGCACTTGGCGGTGGTGAAGCGTGTTGTTCCTCTTGTGGTTGGACTTGATCATGGACTTCTTCTTCATCTTGATGTTGTGTTGCTTGTGAGTCTTGAGTTGGCAATGGATCATCTTTCTCCTCTTCGTCTACTTGAGGTGCCATGGAGGTGTTGTTGTTGGAACTTGAAGCTCCCCCTTGATCATGGCCCTCTTCAACTTCCGGCTCGATGTCTCCAATGGTCATGTTCTTCATGGCTTCTCGTAGAGGCTCATCATCTATTTCATCATTACCAAAACTCTCCTCTTGGGAGCCATTAGTCTAATCAAACTCAACATCACAACTTTCTTCAACTAGACCGGAGGTTTGGTTGAATACTCGATATGCTTTTGAGTTTGATGCATATCCAAGAAAAATGCCAACATCACATCTTCTTTCAAACTTACCGAGCCTTTTCTTGCGGTATATGTAGCATTTGCACCCAAAGACTCTAAAGTAGGAGATGTTGGGCTTTCTCCCAATGAGGAGCTCGTATGGGGTCTTTTGGAGTAGTCGGTGAAGATAGACCCTATTTGCGGCATGGCACGCCGTGTTGAATGCTTCGGCCCAAAACTTCTCCGACGTGCCGTAGTCATCAAGCATTGCTCTTGCAAGAGTGATGAGGGTTTTGTTCTTCCTCTCAACAACACCGTTTTGTTGAGGAGTGTACGTGGCGGAGAATTCATGCTTCACACCTTCACGGTCACACCACTCCCCAATGTTGTAGTTCTTGAATTCGGTGCCGTTGTCACTCCAGACCTTGATAATGGGAAGTTGGAATTCCCTTTGAGCACGGTTGGCAAAGGTCTTGAATACTTCCAGAGTTTCACTCTTGTCACCTAAAAATAGAGTCCAAGCATAGCGAGAGTAGTCATCAACTATAACAAGACAATAGAGGTTACCGCCAAGACTTTGGTATGTGGACGGTCCGAAGAGGTCCATGTGGAGTAGTGAAAGCATCTAGGCCCCATGAGGTACGGTTTCGGTGATTAATGACAACCATTCGATATTACTAATGAATTTGTGAATGCAAGGTCTCAATAACACTCAATCAAATGAAATCAAAATTACATTGGAGACCCATATAAAATCAACGAATGAGATCAAATCAAATCAAATCATATGAAGACAAGAAGTGAAAGCTCTAACTTGATATCACTCAATGCTTGAAGACAATCAAAACAACATTTCAAACAAGTGTCAAAGAGGTCACAAGTTCAAATTCCAAAAGAACAACTCAAAACAACTCGAAGTCAACAAGTTGAACACACCGGATCATCCGATGGTCTTTGAGTTGACCGCATCGGTCGAGTTGTGTCAACAGAAGAAGAAGACCTCAGAGCAAAGAACTCACCGGATCATCCGATGTGGGTGGCTCAGTGACATCGGTCCATCATCACAGATTGCAACACTGTTGGACCAAGTGAAGCACCGGATCATCCGATGTGCAGACTTACACACATCGGTCGATCACTCCAGTATGCTTCAAGATCAAGCAAAATTCTGGAGGAAGAGCCACCGGATCATCCGATGAGAAGACAGATCAACATCGGTCTAACAACGGTCATATCTGACACAGTGACATCAGCTAATTTGGCTTTGACCGATGTTAACTGAAGGGGAGACATCGGATCATCCGGTGTTCGCAGAGAAGTGATGTCAGCCTACTTTTCCAACGGCTATCTCGTGGAGGCTGGCTATTAATACCCCTTCAACCTGTCAAATCGATATGACTTGAAGCCCAGACATACTCTACACATCCTAGAGCATTCAAGCAATAGAGCTACCACTTTCACATCATTTGTTCATCATTTGTACACCAAGAGATAGGCTAGAACTAGCTAGAGATAGTGCTTGGGTGCCTCCATTCTTGGTGATTGGAGTCTCTAGTGTAGTGAGAGCCCTAAGGGAGTGTCCCTTGGTGTGTGCGACTTCCGGAGCTTGCCAAGAAGATTGTGGAAGCCCGGAGGATTCCAAAGTGTACAAGGCTTGAGCTCCACCTTGCCGAGGTTGGCGAACGGAGAAGAATAGTGAAGAACCCCCTTGTCTCGGTGACTTGGGAGTGGCAAAACCCTTTGGTGGGTGCCACAACGTGGATGTAGGTAGATCCTTGTGATCTTACCGAACCACGGGATAAACTCCGTGTCCCTTGAGCGTTTGCATCCCTCTCCCTTTTTACTCTTATGCAATCTTCATTCCGCAACTTTAATTTACATTGATTGCATAGTTTAATTGCATAGGGAATTGGGCTTTAAGTTGTTAGTTTTTAATTGTCTTAAAATTTGAAAGAAAGCCCAATTCACCCCCCCCCCTCTTGGGCGTTTCGATCCTTACAATTGGTATCAGAGCAAGGTTGCTCATTGGATCATTCTAGCTTCACCGCTAGAGAGCTTAAATGGCCAAGAATGGGGGTTCAGTTCCTATCTTCGAGGGCAAGAACTTTGCCTATTGGAAAGCACGCATGCGTGCCTACCTAGAGGCCATTGCTCCCGAAGTTTGGGAAGCGACCCATGCGGGATTTGGAGATCTCAATTATGTTGGTGATCAACTAAAATGGGATGCTAAGGCTAGAAATGCCATCTATGAATGCATAAGTCAAGATGTTTTTGCTAGAATTGCTAGTAAGGAGAAAGCTTGTGAAATTTGGGCATGTCTAATTGAAATTCATGAGGGCTCATCTCGTGTTAAAGAACTCAAATATCACTTGCTAAAATCCAAGTATGATGAATTCAAAATGCTTCCTCATGAGAATGTTAACCAAATGTTTTCTCGCTTAAATGTGCTCATTGAGGAGATTAACGCACTTGACATTGCTTCTCTTGGTAAGGGACTTATCAACCGCAAGATCCTCATGCTTCTACCTAAGCCCAAGTACAACATTATCAACTCAATGCTCCAAAAGGAATCACTTGACAACATTGAAGTCTCGGAGCTCATTGGAGAAATTCATGCTCATGAGATGAGCGTACTTGGAATGATGGAGGAGTCATCATCAAAAACTATTGCTCTCAAGGCTTCAACCAAGAAAACAACTCCCAAGAAAAAGAAAGTGGTTGAGCCTAGCTCAAGCGAAGAAGAGCAAGCAACAAGCGAAGATGACGATGATGAGCTTGCGTTGATGATGAGAAAATTCTCACGTCTAAACTCCAAAATCGCAAAGAAGGGATACTCCTTTGATCCAAAGAAGAGAGCCTTCCTCCCAAGAAAAGACGAAAACAAGACATGCTACAATTGTGGTGATCAAGGCCACATATCATATGATTGTCCAAGACCCGACAAGAGGAAGGACAACCACAAAGGAAAGTATAGAAAGCTAGAAGAAAGTGATGAAGATGAAGAAGAGGTCAAACCCAAGCGCTCCTTTGGAAAGAAGAAATTTGACAAGGGCAAGAAGACCAAGCTCTTTCCAAAGAAGAGAAGAGGGCCTCAAAAAGTCTTCATGTGTGAGGCAAATGAGTGGATCACGGATGAAGAGTCAAGCGACGAAGAGAGTGAAGATGAAGAAAACTTGGCGGGCCTTGCCATCGTCGACAAGGACAACTCACCTCTTCGCCCACCTCCTATGTGCCTCATGGCTAAAGGTAACACTAAGGTATGTGACGATTCTAGCGATGATGATGATGAGCTCTCCCCCGATGAACTAGCATCTATGATTAATGAATACCATGTCATCATAAAAAGGGAAAAGAGCAAGGTTAAAGCACTTGAACAAGCTTGTGCTAGACTTGAGAGTGCGAAGCTCGATTTGCATGACAAGTATGTAACCATACTTAAAGAGCATGACACGCTCAAAACACATGTCAAGCAAATCGAGGAGGAAAATGCTCAAATCAAGCTTGATCATCATGAGCTTGACTTAGCAAATCAAGCACTCTTGGGAAAGCACAATGACTTGGTTCAAAAACATGAAGTGCTTAACCTTGCTTATAAGGCAATTGAACTAAAAATGAAAAACATGAAAAAGGAAACCCTTGATGGCAAAGTATCAACTATTTCACATGCCACTAATACTTTGGATAAGTCTTTGCCTTTGAAAGCAAGCCTTAGGGAGAAGGAATTGATGGACAAAATTGAAAGTCTCCGCACTAGTGTGGTGAGACTTTCCAAGGGGGAGGACAAGCACAAGGAAATCCTCTACCAACAAGCCAAAGGCTTCAACAAGAGAGGACTTGGATCCTTCCCGGTGCTCAACAAAGGGAAGGTGCCCTCACCGGAGCTTAGGACGAGCTTCATCAAAGAAGTTGGATCCTATTGCCAACATTGTGAGGTCACCGGACACCACACGAGGGAGTGTCCTCTTCCCAACCGTCCTTCTCCCAAATTGCCTCCTAACTACAAATCTACTTTCCATGATTATCACTATCTCTTAAGCAAAGTAGGTGGCAAGGTGAAGGCAAGGTTCATCGGCAAAGACATTAAGGGCATGAAGGGGAAGCTCCCCAAGCAACTTTGGGTCCCAAAATCACTTGTGTCACACATACAAGGACCTAAGTTAGCTTGGGTGCCTAAACTCAAAAACTAACTTCATATGTGTAGGTGAACTACAAAGCCGGAGGAAAACATTGGGTACTCGATAGCGGGTGCACTCAACATATGACCGGCAATGATGGTATGTTCACCACCATAGAGAACCCCGATAATCATGAACAAGTCACCTTTGGTGACAACTCAAAGGGGAAGGTAATTGGTTTAGGTAAAATTGCTATTTCGCATGATTTGTCCATTTCTAATGTACTATATGTTAAGTCACTTAGTTTCAATCTACTTTCCATTGCACAACTGTGTGATCTTGGACTAACGTGCACCTTTGACAAGAATGGTGCTGTAGTAACTAGTGAATCAAGCAAAGAACTAATCTTCAAAGGATTTCGGCATGGACATCTTTACTTGGTGGACTTCTCCAACAAGGATGCTAGCTTGACCACTTGTCTTTTCACTAAGACAAGCTTGGGTTGGCTATGGCATCGACGCATTGCTCACATTGGGATGAGCAAGCTTAAGAAGTCGTTCAAGCTTGGGATGGTGACCGGCGTGAAGGATGTCACGTTTGAGAAGAACAAGCTTTGTAGTGCTTGTCAAGCCGGGAAGCAAGTTGCTTCACACCATCCAATGAAGACAATGGTGTCAACCTCCAAGCCGCTTGAACTACTCCACATGGACCTCTTCGGACCATCCACATATCAAAGTCTTGGTGGTAATTTCTATTGTCTTGTTATTGTTGATGACTATTCTAGATATGCTTGGACCTTGTTTCTAGGTGACAAGGGTGAAACTCCGGAAATCTTCAAGACCTTCGCTAAACGTGCTCAAAGGGAGTTTCAACTTCCCATCATCAAGGTCCGGAGTGACAACGGCACCGAGTTCAAGAACTACAACATTGGGGAGTGGTGTGACCGTGAAGGTGTGAAGCATGAATTCTCCGCCACGTACACTCCTCAACAAAACGGTGTTGTTGAGAGGAAGAACAAAACCCTCATCACTCTTGCAAGAGCAATGCTTGATGACTACGGCACGTCGGAGAAGTTTTGGGCCGAAGCAATCAACACGGCGTGCCATGCCGCAAATAGGGTCTATCTTCACCGACTACTCCAAAAGACCCCATATGAGCTCCTCATTGGGAGAAAGCCCAACATCTCCTACTTTAGAGTCTTTGGGTGCAAATGCTACATCTACCGCAAGAAAAGGCTCGGTAAGTTTGAAAGAAGATGTGATGTTGGTATTTTTCTTGGTTATGCATCAAACTCAAAAGCATATCGAGTATTCAACCAAACCTCCGGTCTAGTTGAAGAAAGTTGTGATGTTGAGTTTGATGAGACTAATGGCTCCCAAGAGGAGAGTTTTGGTCATGATGAAATAGATGATGAGCCTCTACGAGAAGCCATGAAAAACATGACCATTGGAGACATCAAGCCGGAAGTTGAAGAGGGCCATGATCAAGGGGGAGCATCAAGTTCCAACATCAACACCTCCATGATGCCTCAAGTTGATGAAGAAGAAGAAGAGAAAGATGATCCATTGCCAATGCAAGATTCACAAGCCACACAACACCAACAACAAGAAGAAGTCCATGATCAAGTCCAACCACAAGAGGAACAACAAGCTTCACCACCGCCAAGTTCCTCACAACCACTTATGAGGCATGGACGCATCTCCAAGGCGCATCCAATGGACCAAATCATTGGAAGTCCTTCAAGGGGCGTAAGTACTCGTTCCCGCCATGTCGCCTCATTTTGTGAGCACTACTCTTTTGTTTCGTGTGTAGAACCCACTCATATAGAGGAAGCACTCCAAGATCCAAATTGGGTGATGGCCATGCAAGAAGAACTCAACAACTTCACCCGCAATGAAGTTTGGGTGTTGGAGGAGCGACCCAAGGACAAGAACGTCATCGGTACGAAGTGGGTATACCGGAACAAGCAAGACGAGAATGGCGTCGTGGTCCGCAACAAGGCAAGGCTTGTGGCCAAGGGTTTTTCACAAGTTGAAGGACTAGACATTGGAGAAACATTCGCTCCGGTCGCTCGGTTAGAAGCTATTCGCATACTCCTTGCCTTTGCTTCACATCACAATATAATGCTTTATCAAATGGATGTTAAAAGTGCTTTTCTCAATGGCTATATTAACGAACTTGTTTATGTGAGCAACCTCCCGGGTTTGAAGATCCGAGGAATCCTAACCACGTGTATAGGTTACACAAGGCGCTCTACGGGCTCAAGCAAGCACCTAGGGCGTGGTATGAACGTCTAAGGGATTTCTTGGTCATGCAAGGTTTCAAGATCGGGAGGGTGGACACTACACTCTTCACCAAGGACATCGACGTGGATTTATTCATTTGTCAAATTTATGTCGATGATATCATTTTTGGCTCAACTAACAAATCTCTTAGCCATGAGTTTGGCACCATGATGTCTAGGGAATTCGAGATGTCAATGATTGGAGAGCTCAATTTCTTCCTAGGATTTCAAATCAAGCAACTTCAAGAGGGGACCTTCATCTATCAAGAGAAGTACACAAAGGACCTCTTGAAGAAATTTGAGATGGGAGATTGTAGCTCAAGAAGCACTCCAATGGCGACAAATTGCCATCTCGACGCAGACATGGACGGTAAACCTATTGATCAATCTCATTATCGTTCTATGATTGGCTCATTGTTATATCTTACCGCATCTAGGCCCGATATTATGTTTAGTGTGTGCTTGTGTGCTCGCTTTCAAGCGGCACCTAAAGAATCGCACAAGAAGGCGGTCTTTAGGATACTTCGGTATCTCAAGCATACCTCAAGTGTAGGTTTGTGGTACCCCAAGAACGCTAGTTTCCATCTCTTGGGATACTCGGATTCGGACTTTGCCGGATGCCGTGTGGATCGCAAGAGTACCTCCGGTGGGTGCCACTTACTTGGGCGTTCCCTAGTATCTTGGTCGAGCAAAAAGCAAAATTCCGTGGCTTTGTCCACCGCGGAGGCGGAGTATATAGCGGCCGGTGCATGTTGTGCCCAAATTCTATATATGAAGCAAACCCTCTTGGACTTTGGAATTAAAATTGGTTGTGTGCCTCTCCTTTGTGACAATGAAAGTGTGGTTAAGATAGCTAGAAACCCCGTTCAACACTCCCGCACTAAGCACATTGATATTCGCCATCACTTTTTGCGTGATCATGAGGCTAAAGGAGACATCTCTTTGCAAGGTGTTAGATCCGAAGAACAATTGGCGGATATCTTCACAAAACCACTTGATGAGAAAACCTTTTCTAGACTTAGAAGTGAATTAAATGTGCTAGATGCATCTAACGTCATGTAAGTTGCCATGTTCATGTAAGGATGCATATCATATAGGTCTTGTCTAACTCCCAAAGGATAGGGGTGAGCTAGAAATAGATTTCCCTGAGGAAGCCTTTGGAAGGTTTAAACTTGGCAAGATAAATTTATTTTATGCCTTGCATGATCCCTGCCATACAGACTTGCACTCTTTTAATCCCTTGCACTATAATTTGTTTGGCATTGCATACGGTAGATTGTCACAAAGGGGAACCCACCTCATGAGAAGGAGACTTGTTTGAAATGCAATATCTCAACTCATATAAGGTGGAAAGAACAAAATGTTAGGTACGTTAATGCCTAGAGGATCATGCTTCAAAGAGATAGAAGTCTTCATACTCTACCTCACAAAGCATGGGCCTTACATTTTATTTGGACTTTTTCCTCCATTTTTTCTTGGTGTTCCATTTGCATTAAGGCCTAGCCAAGCTATTGGCATATTAGCTTCTTGAGGGGTAAGGGGTTGCCCAAAAAGTCCTAAGACATGTGTTTCTCTTTGATTGTTTGTTTGGTCAAAGGACATATATGGGATGTTTTCGTTCTGTTGTCATCAGATTATCCGATGCCTATGTCAATCCCTCATCGGTCAAATAGGTGTTCAATCTTCAAAGCCCAATTCTGTCTGAATTTCACATGATCCGACGAGTTCATTCCGAAAAACATCGGTCTATCCGATGTTCACTCTTCTGGAGCTGTGGTCAATTCAACCGATGTCTACTTTCTCCTACGTCGGATCATCCGGTGTCAACATTCCTCTTTTGAACACCCTTACTGTGCCATTCGACCGATGAACCAAAACCCTAGACGTCGGTCCATCCGGTGTCAACAGCATTTCTTGAATATCCTTTCTGTCGCAATTGACCGATGCTCACTTCACCTATCATCGGTCCATCCGGTGTTGAGTTTTCGGCTAGGGTTTGGGTCCCACTATTTAAATCCGCGCGCCGCCGCCGTTTTTCTCTCCCCGACACCTCGCCTCACCCGACCGCGCCTCCACCTCTTTCGCCGCCGCCGCCGCAACTGCTCGCAGCGCCGCCGCCGCCGGCGACCTCCGCGCCACCACTGCCGGGCCCGCGCACCGCGCCTCCTCCCTCGGCGCCGCCGCCGCCCGTGCCCACGCACTGCCGCCTCTCCTCGCCGCTCGCCGCTCCACGCACCGTCTCCACCACCATCAACCTCGCCGCCGTCTCCTTTTCGCACCCGGTCTCCATTTGGCCCCCGTTGCTAGGTTTTCCCGAGCTCTATCGTCGCTAAGGTGAGCTCCGTGCCGTGCGACGTCTCTCGTTGCTTCTCTCGTCGTTCATTTTTCATCGTCGCTAACCCTACCTCTCCCTTGCATCTAGATGGGTCGTGATCGCAAAGGAAAGGGCAAGGCAATCGCGGAGCCTGCCGCGAAGAAGCGCAAACTATCGAAGGATGAGAAGAAGGCTCTAATGGCCGCTCGCGCCGCCGAGGAGCGTGAGCGAGGCCGTGGGGGATCCCTGAGGATCCGCGAGGCTCGGCAGCCTCCTGTGATCGACAACTCCGACATCGAGGAGGAGCCGGTCGAGCCGCTTGTCCGCCGGCGCTCAGCCCGGACACGGGGAGGTCAGTCCCCGGCCGTTTCTCGTCCAAGACCGACGGCCGCCTACTGTCGCGAGGACAGGGAAGCTCAGAGGGACATCTACGAGATGGACACGGCCGTCCGTGTCGGTGAGGGAGCCCGGTTGACGGACTACAGGAAGATGAAGGCCAAGCAACTCCGAAAGCTCAGATGGAGTGTATTACTTGAGGAGTGGTACCTGCAGCCCCGGGTAGCTTTGGTGGACAGTCGGTTCTGGACGGTCACACAGGCGTCTCTCTACGAGACATACAGACGCCGTGGCCACAAGCTTTTTCAGCACAACTATCTGGATTGGGCTCAGCTTGAAGTGGCCGCAGGGACAGAGATCAGGCCGTTCTTTGAGAGGTACAGAGGTCTGGTGCAGCTGCTATCTTATGAGAGAAGTGCTTATGTGGAAGAGTGGGTCCGTGTCTTCTACGCAACCCTGTACATCTCAGAGGGCAGGAGGTCGATTGCCTTCATGTTCAATGGTCAGCGCTACCACCTCACGAGGCATACTTTGGGGCATATTCTTGAGTTGGACCTGCACGACACCTGCTTGCACGAGAAGGTCTATGGGCAGGCAGATCCACCGAGGAGGCCACTTACTGGAGGGGTAGCACCACAGCTGGACGAGATCCGCTCTCTGTTTGGCCCCTCGTTCTCTCCGGACCAGCCGAGAGTTCCAGCTCTCCTGACTCCAGCTGCGCGCATTGTGCACCTCGCCTTGCGTCGCACGCTCCTGCCGAGGTCAGGTTACTTGGAGGGGTTCACGAGCCTGCAGCAGACCCTCCTGTTCTACATAATGAACGGGATGGATTTCGATATCGTGGACATACTCCTCTGTGAGATGGAAGACGTAATCACGGATGGGATTGGCATGATGAGGCAGATGGTCTACGGGCACTGGATCAGTTACATTTGCTCTATGGTGGTGCCTGAGGGACATACAGCACAAGCCCGGCTAGCTGACGAGAGTGTGACTCGCTTTGGTCACTATCGTGCCTCTGCTCCTGGAGACCGTCGCCTTGGTCGTCCAGTTGAGCGCCAGGTCCGGGCCCGTCTGTCCGAGGAAGACTGGTCCGACCTAGAGCGGGAGGACGAGAGGCTTGCTGAGGCTGAGGCTCAGGGGGAGGACCTGCAGCACATCTGGTCTGAGAGCGACACCGACGACAGTGTCGAGGAGTACTTCCCTCCCCCTCCACCTTCACCGAGGCAGCACGACGCCGAGGCAGGAGGATCAGCTGCTCCGCCACTGACACCACCTCCTGTGTCCGAGGCGCAGGTGATGCAGCTGTCTGAGCTGACGTCGCTCCTCCAGCAGATGATCGAGCAGCAGCGCCAGGACAGGCTCGCTGCTGAGCAGGCCAGGGCAGAGCAGGCTGCTCACCTGGCACAGCTGCAGCGGCAGCAGCAGGAGCTCCAGCTGGAGATCGCCCGTCAGAGGCGAGAGGATACGGACCGGTTCACCAACCTGGTAGATCAGATGCACCGCCGTACCCTCGACCAGCAGCAGCAGACCCAGCAGGCCATGATGGGGATCCTAGGGTTGATCACCAACCTTTACACTCAGACCGGGATCGCCCTTCCTCCACAGCAGCCTGGACTGGGACTGGCTCCAGGTGTTGCTCAGGTGCCTACTTCTCCTATACCTTCAATCAGTATGTCACCACTTCTGGCATCCAGCGCACCGATTCACTCACCACTGCCGGCGACGATCTTGTTCCAGCAGACACCGGCGTCCGTGGTGAGCGCTCCACTTCCTCCAGCTCCACCGGCACCTCCAGTACCGGCTTCCTCTCCTCCAGCACCGGCAGCGGACCCTCCAGCTCCCGCCGCCCCAGCAGCTCCTACGACCGGTGACTCCAGCTCTGACGACTGCGACGGTTCTCAGTTCGTCCTCGCGCCCAGCTCTCAGGGTCTGTAGGCGTTCTGATCCCTTTTTGGTGTCTTGATGCCAAAGGGGGAGAAGATGTAGAAGAGTCAGGGGGAGTGGTAGTCTTAGGGGGAGTGTAGGGGGAGTGTGTGTGTGTGCTTATCCTTTGTATTCTTGCTTGAGTACTCTTTTGTAATTTTAATTAAGCACTCTTTCACTTGTCTCATTTGCTTATGATTTTAATCAATTGAGCTTTTCGCACCACAAAGTTCTTTTGCGCTTTACAAGCTTAATGTGTCTTATGTTGTATTCATTGCATATATACTTGAGTATTATCATCAAATTCATTATTATTGCGCTTTAAATTATTGTGTTGTCATCAATCACCAAAAAGGGGGAGATTGAAAGCATCTAGGCCCCATGAGGTACGGTTTCGGTGATTAATGACAACCATTCGATATTACTAATGAATTTGTGAATGCAAGGTCTCAATAACACTCAATCAAATGAAATCAAAATTACATTGGAGACCCATATAAAATCAACGAATGAGATCAAATCAAATCAAATCATATGAAGACAAGAAGTGAAAGCTCTAACTTGATATCACTCAATGCTTGAAGACAATCAAAACAACATTTCAAACAAGTGTCAAAGAGGTCACAAGTTCAAATTCCAAAAGAACAACTCAAAACAACTCGAAGTCAACAAGTTGAACACACCGGATCATCCGATGGTCTTTGAGTTGACTACATCGGTCGAGTTGTGTCAACAGAAGAAGAAGACCTCAGAGCAAAGAACTCACCGGATCATCCGATGTGGGTGGCTCAGTGACATCGGTCCATCATCACAGATTGCAACACTGTTGGACCAAGTGAAGCACCGGATCATCCGATGTGCAGACTTACACACATCGGTCGATCACTCCAGTATGCTTCAAGATCAAGCAAAATTCTGGAGGAAGAGCCACCGGATCATCCGATGAGAAGACAGATCAACATCGGTCTAACAACGGTCATATCTGACACAGTGACATCAGCTAATTTGGCTTTGACCGATGTTAACTGAAGGGGAGACATCGGATCATCCGGTGTTCGCAGAGAAGTGATGTCAGCCTACTTTTCCAACGGCTATCTCGTGGAGGCTGGCTATTAATACCCCTTCAACCTGTCAAATCGACATGACTTGAAGCCCAGACATACTCTACACATCCTAGAGCATTCAAGCAATAGAGCTACCACTTTCACATCATTTGTTCATCATTTGTACACCAAGAGATAGGCTAGAACTAGCTAGAGAAAGTGATTGGGTGCCTCCATTCTTGGTGATTGGAGTCTCTAGTGTAGTGAGAGCCCTAAGGGAGTGTCCCTTGGTGTGTGCGACTTCCGGAGCTTGCCAAGAAGATTGTGGAAGCCCGGAGGATTCCAAAGTGTACAAGGCTTGAGCTCCACCTTGCCGAGGTTGGCGAACGGAGAAGAATAGTGAAGAACCCCCTTGTCTCGGTGACTTGGGAGTGGCAAAACCCTTTGGTGGGTGCCACAACGTGGATGTAGGTAGATCCTTGTGATCTTACCGAACCACGGGATAAACTCCGTGTCCCTTGAGCGTTTGCATCCCTCTCCCTTTTTACTCTTATGCAATCTTCATTCCGCAACTTTAATTTACATTGATTGCATAGTTTAATTGCATAGGGAATTGGGCTTTAAGTTGTTAGTTTTTAATTGTCTTAAAATTTGAAAGAAAGCCGAATTCACCCCCCCTCTTGGGCGTTTCGATCCTTACAAGTAGTTCAAGTGGCTTGGAGGTTGACACCATTGTCTTCATTGGGTGGTGTGAAGCAACTTGCTTCCCGGCTTGACAAGCGCTACAAAGCTTGTTCTTCTCAAACGTCACATCCTTCACACCGGTCACCATCCCAAGCTTGAATGACTTCTTGAGTTTGCTCATTCCAATGTGTGCTATGCGTCGGTGCCATAGCCAACCCAAGCTTGTCTTAGTGAAAAGACAAGTGGTTAGGCTAGCATTCTTGTTGGAGAAATCTACTAAGTAGAGATGTCCATGCCGAAACCCTTTGAAGATAAGCTCTTTGCTTGCCTCACTACTCACAACAACATCATTTTTGCTAAATGTGCACGATAGTCCAAGATCACAAAGTTGTGCAATGGAAAGTAGATTAAAGCTAAGTGACTTAACATACAACACATTAGAGATGGATAAATCATTAGAGATAGCAATTTTACCTAATCCTATTACCTTACCCTTAGAATTGTCACCAAAAGTAACTTGTTCATGATTACCAGGGTTTTCTATGGTGGTGAACATACCATCATTGCCGGTCATGTGTTGAGTGCACCCGCTATCGAGTACCCAATGCTTTCCTCCGGCTTTGTAGTTCACCTACACACATGAAGTTAATTTTTGACTTTAGGCATCCAAGCCAACTTAGGTCCTTGTATGTGAGATACAAGTGTCTTTGGGACCCAAAGTTGCTTGGGGAGCTTCCCCTTCATGCTCTTCATGTCTTTGCCAGTGAACCTAGCTTTCACCTTGCCATTCACTTTGCTAAGAAGATAATAGCGATCATTGAAAATAGATTTGTAGTTATTAGGCAATCTCGGTGAAGGTCGGTTAGGAAGAGGACACTCCCTTGTGTGGTGACCGGTGACCTCACAATGTTGGCAATAAGAACCAACTTCCTTGATGAAGCTTGTTCTAAGCTCCAGTGAGGGCACCTTTCCTTTGTTGGGCACCGGGAAGGATCCAAGTCCTCTTTTGTTCAAGGCTTTCGCTTGTTGGAAGAGGATTTCCTTGTGCTTGACTTCACCTTTTGAAAGTCTAGCCACACTAGTGCGGAGACTCTCAATTTCCTCCAACAAGTCCTTCTCCCTAGCATTAGCTTTTAAAGACAAAGACTTGTCCAAGACATTAGAGACATGCGAAGTAATGGATATCTTATCATTAAGAGTTTGTTTCTTTGCATCTTTTAACTCTTGATCAAGCATGTCATGAGCAATGTTAAGTGTTTGGTATTCATGAATTAGCTTGTTGTGCTCCTCCAAGAGAGTTTGGTGTGCTATGTTGAGCTCATCATTGTCTACCTTGATTTTAGCATTTTCTTCCTCAATTTGCTTGACATGAGATTTGAGCGTGTCATGCTCTTTGAGTATGCTTTCATACTTTTCAAGCAAATCAAGGTTAGCACTCTCAAGTTTAGCACGAATTTCTTCAAGAGTTTTAACTTTACTCTTCTCTCTCTTAATGATAGCATGATATTCATTAATCAAGGAAGTTAAATCATCGGGGGAAAGCTCATCATCACTAGAGTCGTCACATACCTTGGTGTTACCTTTAGCCATGAGGCACATGGGTGGTGGAGGAAGAGGTGAGTCATCATGGTTGGCAATGGCAAGGCCGGCCAAGCTTTCCTCTTCTCCTTCACTCTCTTCATCACTTGTTTCTTCGTCGGTGACCCATTCATTTGCCTCACACATAAACACCTTTTGTGGACCACTTCTCCTTTTTGGGAAGAGTCTTGCCTTCTTGCCCTTGTCTTGCTTCTTCTTCCCAAAGGCTCTTGGTTTGGGCTTGGCTTCTTCTTCATTATCATCACTTTCTTCAAGCTTGTGTTGCTTGCCTTTGTAGTTCTCTCTCCTTTTGTCCGGTTTTGGACAATCATAGGAGATGTGGCCTTGATCTCCGCAATTGTAGCATATCTTGCGATCGTCTCTTCTTGGTAAAAATGCCTTCTTCTTGGGATCAAAGGTGTATCCCTTTTTGGTGATCCTGGAGTTCAAGCGTGAGAACTTTCTCATCATCAAGGCAAGCTCATCATCGTCATCTTCACTTGACGCTTGCTCTTCTTCACTTGAGCTAGGCTCAACCACCTTCTTCTTGAAGCTTGTCTTCTTGGTGGAGGCCTTTAGAGCAATTGTTTTTGATGATGATTGCTCCATCATCCCAAGTACACTCATCTCATGAGCGTGTATTTCTCCAATGAACTCCGAAACTTCAATGTTGTCAAGTGATTCCTTTTGGAGCATGGAGTTGATGATGTTGTACTTCGGCTTGGGAAGGAGCATGAGAATCTTGCGGTTAATAAGTCCCTTGCCAAGAGACGCAATGTCAAGAGCATTAATTTCCTCAATAAGAACATTTAAGCGTGAAAACATTTCATTAACATTTTCATGAGGAAACATCTTAAATTCATCATATTTAGCTTTGAGCATGTGATATTTAAGTTCCTTTACACGAGATGAGCCCTCATGGATTTCTATCAAGCAAGCCCAAATTTCACAAGCTTTTTCCTTACTAGCAATTCTAGAGAAGACATCTTGACTTATGCATTCATAAATAGCATTCCTAGCCTTAGCATCCCACTTAACTTGATCACCCACATAGTTAAGTTCTCCAAATCCCGCATGAGTCGCTTCCCAAACTTCGGGGGCAATAGCCTCAAGGTAAGCGCGCATGCGTGCTTTCCAATAGGCAAAATTCTTGCCTTCGAAGATAGGAACCGAACCCCCAACCTTGGCCATTTTTGCTCTCTAGCGGTGAAGCTAGAATGATCCTATGAGCAACCTTGCTCTGATACCAATTGTAAGGATCAAAACGCCCAAGAGGGGGGGGGGTGAATTGGGCTTTCTTTCAAATTTTAAGACAATTAAGAAACAAACTACATAAGCCCAATTCCCAATGCGGTTCTAGCTATGCAATCAACGTAGATATAACTTGAAGTAAAGATTGCAAAATGTAAAGAGAGGAAGAGGAATGCAAACGCTAGGGGACACGGAGGTTTTATTCCGTGGTTCGGCAAGATCACAAGGATCTTCCTACATCCACGTTGTGGCACCCACTGAAGGGTTTTGCCACTTCCAATGTCACCGAGACAATGGAGGCTTCACTAATCTTCTCCGTTCGCCATCTCCGGCAAGGTGGAGCTCAAGCCTTGTAAAACCTTCGATGTTCCGGGCTTCCACACACACCTTGGCAAGCTCCGGAACGATCTTCTTCAACTTCTCACTAGCCTAGAGAGTTCAATCACAGAGAAAGAACGCACACAAGCTTCTCTCTAGCCTATTACAAATGATCTAAAAGTGTGGAAATGTATGCTCTATGGTCTTGATTGCTCTTGGATGTGTAGTGGGCTTCAGGTGATCAAGACTTATCGAAATGACCGGTTTAGAGGGGTTTTATAGCCAGCTTAACCGAAATAGCCGTTGAAAAAGTAGGCTGACAGAACTTTTCTGTGCACACCGGATGATCCGATGTCTCCCCTCTAGTTATCATCGGTGTAATTACTTTGGCTGACGTCATTGTGTCACATATTACCGTTATTAGACCGATGTTGCCCCAGTCTTCTCATCGGATGATCCGGTTGCTCTTCCTCCAGAATTTGCTTGATCTTGATGCTTACTGGAGTGATCAACCGATGTGTGTAATTCTGCACATCGGATGATCCGGTGCTTCACTTGTTCAAATTGTACTGCAAACTGTATTGATGCACCGATGTTGCTGAGCCCTTCACATCGGATGATCCGGTGAGTTCATTTGTCTGAGGTCTTTTTCTTCAGTTGAATCAACTCGACCGATGTGTTCATTTTGGAAATCATCGGTTGATCCGGTGAGTTGATTTTGCTTGCTTCGAGTTGTTTTGAGTAAATCTTTTGTGTCTTTCTCGAATGACCTCTTAGACATTTGTTCCACACGGCTCTCTTATGATTCTTAAGCATTGTATGATGTCAATTTTTGATTGAGTGACTTGGACATAGAGCCTTCATGTCTTGTCTTTATCTCATGAATTTGATCTCGAAAGTTGAGTATCTATGGGTCGCCAATGACATGATCATTTCATCTTATTTAGTTTTTATGGGGACCTTGCATTCACAAATTCATTAGTAAAGTTCAATGGTTGTCATTAATCACCAAAACCATACAACATGAGGGGGGCCTAGATGCTTTCAGAACATGAAGAAGACCTGAATGCAGAATTCCCGCATCTTTTCTCCACGTTGTCGAATCTCGAGGGCGAGATTCACTTTAAGGGGGTAGGTTTGTAACACCCTCAATTTTCGCATCATGCATTGCATACATGTTCATGCATTAAATATTAATAGAATAAAAGAAAAATAATAAAACATAAAATATACATATACAAATATGAGTAGCAAAATAAAAAATATTATAAAAAATATAAAGAGTAAATAAATAATAATATATTTATAAAAAAAGAAAAAAAAAAAGAAAAAGAAAAAAAACAACCGCCGGCCAGGCCAAACGGCCCAGCCAGCATGCCTCCCGCGCATGCCCCACGCCCCGCCTGCTCCCGCATGCCCGCTTGCACGCGCGCGCCGACCGCTTGACCCCGGCCCCGCCGACCGCGTGGCCCCACAACGCGCGGGCAGCCCGCACGCTCGCCCACGCGCCCGATCCCGCGCAGCGCTCCCGCCCACGCGCCTGGGCCCCGCACCGCAACTCCCGCTGACCGAGTCGGTTACGAACCGAGCCGGCCTCGCACCGCGTGCCCCGATCCCGCGCAGCGCGCTCGCCCGCCCGCGCCTCGGCCCCAGCACGCGATTCCCGTGCCCTAGCGTCGCCTGCCGCATCGGCTATAAAAGTCGTAGCCCTCATGTTCCCTCGACACCAGAAAACCGCGCCGCCGGATCAAGAGAAAACAACCCTAGCGGCTAGAAAAAAAAGGCACCAGGAGCTGCGCCGCCAGGAAGGAAAAAGGAGAGGGAAAAAAAGGGAGGAATAGGAAGAAAAAGAGGAGAGCACCGTCGTCCGCCGGAGATCTCGTCGTCGTCATCGTGCCACCGGAGGACCCTTGTGCCATCTACTTCGTCTACGCGTCGCATTCATCCCTCGATCTTCAAAGCCGTCGCGTCTACGGTAGGGTTCGTTTTTCCAATGCGAATTTTAGCGGCATATTAGATCTAATAGACGTAAATTGATTTTAGTTGCATCGTCTTTTTATTTTCAGCAACATTAATCCCCGCTAAAACCTCCGTAAACTCATATGAACACGTATGAACTAGTTGCATCTGATTAATAAATAACCATAGTTAATTAATAATTGATCTTTGCATGCATGCATGTCATCGCATGTTGATTAGTATGTATGCATCGTGTTGATTTGTATGTAATTTCTTGTATGTGTGATCACTAGTAGAGGGAAGTGCTCAACAAGTCATGTACGATGATTTTGAGAGCCAAGACTTTGAAGCGCTTGAGCAACCCTATCCGCCGGAGCAAGGCAAGTGTCCTTGAAGCATATTGATCCTGTTTTTAAAATAAATGTTTTGTTTGCAAACTGCATGCTTGTGTCAATTTGATGGGAATCCTATGGTAGGAAGTTTACTAGATTTGTTTAACCACCCTTGTCACCTGGAATATATGGTAGAGAGTCGGGAAGGGTTTTTACCTTTTTGCTTCGCTTAATTAATTGGGATGGCAAACAACACTACACATTTAATTATGCATCAATGATATTCTAGTTAATGTGAACTGGTCAATACGATGGGTGATCTAAGCAAGCTTGGTATGTGGATGGGTTGGATGTTATGGTGGTTTGCTTGCTTTAGATCTAAGGACCAGTTCATGCGAGAATAAGCCAGGACTACAGTGCCACCACGAGACCAAGTATGGGTGTGGCGTAGCTAATTAATTAGGGCTTTGATAGTGTTGTTTGGACCATTGTGGATGCTCGGGGAAGGGGTAGTCGGATTGGGTTTGTTGATGATTGGTGGGACTACCCTGGGATACGAATGGCTCAAGAGGGGGCCCTTGGTTGAAGATGTGCTCAGTTGGAGACATCGCCACCGGTGAAACCTCAGTGGGGTATGAATAGACTAGTAATCCCTTTGTAAATGCTATTTTGTGATCTCTTGGCCATACACCAAAGGAAGTGTAATTGGCGTGAGGGAGGTTCTTTAGTCGCCGACGGATGATGAAATCACAAACACGTGGGTAAAGTGGTACAAACTCTGCAGAGTATTAAAACTATCATGATAGTCGTGCTCCCGGTTATGAGTGCCTGGATGACCTACATGATTAGAGGGAAATTGGGATTTGGGATGATTATGGTTTGGTAATGGTTATGGTTGATATTATGGTTATGGTTATGGTTATGGTTATGGTTATGGGATGAAATCATGGTTTATGACATTGATTATGGTTATTGGCAATGGTAAATTATGGACTGGTATTATGATGGTTACATGGTTTATGATGGGTTTACTTCACATAAATATGATACATTGCTTTTCCAAATGGTCTTACTGTACTTTTCAGCACTTAGCCATTATTACATTCGTCATTTGAATCAGCCACATGTCATACTTTCCACACTTGCTGAGTACGACATGTACTCACTCTTGCAATCCCCCCCAACAATTGCAGATCAGGATTGTGAGTTTAATGGCGATAATGCGGAGTTCTAGGCCGTGTCTACTGTCAACTTTGCATGTGGTGTTGCATGGAGCTGCGCTATCCCTTTTGCTTAGTTGCTTAGTTGCTTAATTAGTTTATTTCTGCTGCATTAGTTGAACTTTTCATTAATATTCATTAGAGCTTGTATTCGAGGATAATATGGTTTGTGTAATAAAATTTGATAATTAATCTTGTTTTGTGGTAATGTTCTTTATACTCTTTTGTGATTGCACTCGTGTATGTGTGTTGAACATCCTGGGCACACATATGCGTTAGCTTGGTTCAGTTTTCGGAACCGGGCGTCACACCTCCTTGATCGTGTTGGATCCATCAAGGTAGTCACAAAGTGCTTTCCATACATCGTATGCATATCGGAGGTGTGCAACACGATCGAAGTCGCTTTGAGTTAATCCTTGTATGATCAAGTTCCGAGCCTTGTTGTTGTTGTTGTTGTTGTTGTTGTCGACATCTCTCAGATTTGTAGCTGTAACTTGATCGTTTGACGGCACTTCATAAGGCTTGTATACCTTCTCCCATATTGCAAAACCTTGAGCCTGGATGAAGGCTTCCATACGTGCCTTCCAAACCTGAAAATCAATACCACTAAACACACAAGGTTTGGCGGAGTATTTCTCCATGATGATTAGTCAAAAACACGTGCAAATCACAAAGATTAGAGCACCGTGGCTCTGATACCAATTGTAGGATCGAAGAGCATGTGAAAATCTACCAGGGGTGAATGGTAGATTAAAAAAATCTTACGCAGTGGAAATAATTAAATCCCAACCCCTTCGACAGAAAAACGATCTCTTAAATAAATCATGTGTGAGACTAATATAAACGTGTTTCACCGTGACAAAAGTGACAGATATCAGAGAGAATCAATTCATGAAGACGACACAACAAGAATCACTCAAATACGTCGAGAGAAACTCAAGTTACGATTGAAAGATCGAACAAAGGTCAATCTGTCCTAGTCGAGAAAAACAGTTTTGGAACGCTGCAAAGAAACTCGTGTATATCAGAACCCACAAATCCAATGACCGTGAAATTTTTCAAAGATGATAGAGAATCAAGTTGTGAAGACAACCCAAAAAAATCACGTCAATTGGATCTGTAAAACTTGATTTATGATAAAACCACCGACGAAAGGTAGTGCTGTGCAGAAACTCAAGGAGTAAAACTTATCTGGAACAAGTCGGACGAACAAGGCACAAATGTTCCTTCAAACTACGAATTTTATTAAATAGAACACAAGAGGAACAACCCCAAAGTCGTTCACCACAAGCTCTGGCCTCCCTTTCTTATATAACCAACCCTTAGGCCAACACAATCTCAATTAGGACTCTAATCCTACTCAAATCACCGAAACTTTCCATAACTACTTAGGACTCTTCTATACGCAGATAGAAGCAATCTTAAGACTTCCAAACACCTTAGGAGCGTATCCAACATTTCTAAAACAACTCAAATTCATGACCCACACATAATCCTATCATAACCAACTCAAATCTTTCCATATTTGAGTCAAACCCGACTCAGCCGCAGCCTGAGTCCATAACCTAGTCGGTTGGACCTTTCCGACCAATTCTTTACGTCCACATCTCTTCATCACGCCTCGGAACCATGTATCCACGTACATGCACTCCTTGCATACGTGCAAACATCTTCCAATGATGTCCATGATACCTTCATATGCATTGTTCTTGATTTAAACATGCTGCGCAACCTCCCGATGAACTCAACCACAATTCCCGAACTTGGTTGTTGAACCTCATCTGCTCCCTAAGACTAGTTCAATGGATCCCATCACCGGCCATGTCTTGAACTCAAGCAACACCTGCACATGAATAAACAACCAATACTTCTGAGCACAAGTCCTTGACTTGACTCTCGTTAGTTCCAAAACCACAACACCTTACGTGAGCACCTCACATAAGCATGTTGCAAAACCACAGTAAAACGATATCAGCCATATCAACCAAAACGTACCAAAAACTTAGCAAATGAATACTAAGCAATCTTGCCAACAATGTAAAGCAAGTTTGAAACATTTAACAGTAAAAATAGGAACATTGCGATCAAGCTCCGAATCTTGCCAAAACTAACCGGAGCTTGAGCTGGAGCTTACCAAAGCTAGTACAACCTAGCACCGGAGCTTACCAAAGCTAGTACAACCTAGCGCCGGAGCTAACCAAAGCTAGTCGGACCTAGTGCCGAAGCTAGAAAAACATGTTGGAGCTAACCAACATAAGTCGGACCTAGCATAACATATCAGAGCTTAACAAAGACATGTTGGAGCTATCAAAGACATGCCGGAGCTAAAGGCAAAGCTCACCGGAGCTACCCAAAAACATGTCGAACCTTGACAAAGAAAGTCAGACCTATTGTTGGACCTTGCAGAAGCTTGGATCTAGAGTCGGACCTTGCTAACAAGATGTTATGGAAGCATTCAAAACTTTTATTGTCAAAACCAATGTATTCAACACACATAGGTCTCACATGGTCGCTAGCTTCTCTAGTATCTTCTTGTCTCGAATGCCCTGTCTGAATGTAACGATAACAGAAGTGCTTGAGATTGAGGGGATGGTATTGCATACCTGAGAAAACTGCTGGATCAAGGATCACAGCGATTCTCCTGTTGTTTGCTTCACAAAAAACAAGTCTAGATCAGTGCCAGGTCGGGTGTAAGAACTCCTGAAGTTGGCAATGAACTGTTGGCATAGTTCCTCCCAACTATTGATGGAGTCGGGTGGAAGACTCATGAACCAGGACCTTGTAGTCCCAATCAGAGCCACTGGGAAGTAATTAGCCATTACAGCCTCATTGTCCCCCGCCGCAAGTATAGCAGTGGAGTAGATTTGGAAAAATTCGGCGGAGTTGACAGTCCCGTCGAATTTCTCCAGCAAATGAGGTTGGAACTTCTGTGGCAATCTGACCATGCGTAAGTGCATGGTCAGGGAAGAACAACCTCCCCCTACTCCCTGAGGAGCAGGGTTGTCCCTAGCTTCTCGCCTCTCGCGAGCACGTCGATATGGACGCAACCGTCCTGCTGCCGATAACGGCGATCAAGTTCCGGCCGCAGGTCATGAGTCGGAATCCCAGTGATGGTGTGAGTGCATCGTGCCCCGGAAGGCAGCGAAGTCACGTGCTGGGATGTTGCATGCCGTCGGTGCTGTGACACGTGAGGACCAAGTCTTCCAGACAAGTTCCTACATTGAGCTGTTGCCTGCCCCGAAGGGGGAGGACCTTTGTTGCTGATGGCATCGGCTGCGGCTGCAACCAGATGCTATACATCAGCACGCCACTGCTCCATCGCACCCGGAGGTGCTCCGGGCGCTGGTGGGCGCTCCAATAGAGTTCACGCGGCAATTAGCGCGTTCTCGGGGTTGTTGTTTGTCGATGTTGTGATCGACACAAGTACCCCATCCTGCTGTCCAGCATTGTTTGTTGGGGCAGATGGTGGTGGAGGTGGCATGACACCCGCTGGGACAACGGCGCACACTAGCTGCTACATGTTGGAGGGATTGCCCCTAGCAGGTTGTTCAACATAGTTGCCGTTGGAGGATCCTATGGCGGAGTTCACCATCTTGCGATCTAGGGATGCCCCCTTCCTGGCGCACCAAATGTCAAAGTGGTTAAACGACACTTTCCCCGGTACTACTAGATTGTAGCCCGCGGAGGTTCTTGTATTGGTTTGGGCACGCAGAGATCAGGAACAAGATGATGACACAGGAGATTTAGTGGTTCGGACCGCCTGAGCGTAATACCCTACTCCATGGTGTGAGTGTGTTGTTGTATTGAGTTTGTTAGTAGCACTAGTATGCGTGTGAGCTTGGCCCCTCCTCTATGCCATGTGGCGCAGTCCTTTTATAGTCTAAGGACTAGCCGTTACATCATTTGCTTGGCTCAACATGTGGCTCTGGCGTATTTAATAGCCTAATACACTGTCTATGAGCATTAAGCGTGGTTAATAGTGTGATAATGTGCCTTAATGGTTGTGTTAACCCTATTAACAGTGATCTGATTGTGTGTCATTAATACAACATTAATGACACGTAATTAGGTCTTATAACTGCCGCTTTAACTGTCCCTGAATGTTCATGCTGCTGGAGATCCGCCAGTGTACTCGTTGGTGGTGTAGGTCCGGAGGCTCCACACGTGGCAGCTTTGGAGCTTCCCCTTGCGGGGAGGTAGCTCCGGAACCACTATACACGTGGCGGCACCGGAGCTCCCCTCTGTTGGGGGTTAGGTCTGGGGTCATTATACACGTGTTGACTACGGAGCTTCCCTACGTTGGGAGTTTAGCTCCGGACTTACATTACACGTGTCAATGTCGGAGCTACGCATATGAGGGATGTGGGTCCGGTGTAGTGTGACGTGTGGGGCCTGACGAGACCTTCAACTATGACTGGTGGAACTTTCTTGCACTTCTTGCGGTACCGTGGGGTACCCGGTACGTAGGGTACCGACAATGCTTGTGACATGGACTCCGACAACCGTTCCGGGAGACTCAGGGGAACCAGAGGAACCTAAGGAAGGTCCTGAGCCAATCCCCATGGATATGTCGATTGACAATGCCTGTGCGAGCCTCCGCCATGTTCAGCTCGCCTTCGACTACGAGCGCAAGGCCCTGGAGGATGAGCGTGACACCCTAAGACAGTAGCGCAAGCTGCTTTACTTCAAAATGAAGTTAATGCAGTCTCAGCTAGCGGACCTAAGGTATTGTCTCGAGGCCGAGAAAGCTCGACAAACGCATCTGAACAACGCGCTGGATGAACGAGATTCTGCAATAAAAGCCCTCAGAGACAATACTCGGGAGATCTACGAGCATGCCAAGAAAGTCAATGAATTGGCAGATTGTAATACCCTCATTTTCATGCATCATGCCCTGCATCCATCATTAAATATGTTTAACATTGAGAAACATAAAAAGGAACAAGTTAAAAAAAATTAGAAACAAAACCACACTTAAGAATTCTGGGAAGTGCGAACTAGTCCGATTTTGGTGCGAACTAGTCCGATTTCTCTCTAATTTCAAACGGACTTGTCCGTTTTTTTGCGGACTAGTCTGTTTTTCCCTTTGGACACTTTAGGACTTGTACGGTCCTATGCGGACTAGTCCGGTGTTCCAATTCCTTGAAAATTTTGCTAAGTCCCTAGACTTGTCCGGAGTTCCAGCGGACTTGTCTGTTTTCCCCTTTGACTAAAGTCGGACTTGTCTGATTTTTTGCTAGACTTGTCTGTTTTTCTCCTCTGGATGAGTTTGAGCTTGTCCGATGTGCAGTCCAGACTTGTCCGATATCTCTGTGTCCAACATCAGACTAGTCTGTCCCTTTTCGGACTTGTCCGATAAATCGTGACTCCGAGTTGATATGTTGTCTCACGACTTGTTTCTCGGGTTTTACGTTAAGTAGGCCTAGGGACGTCGTGTCTAACACTTTTAGAGCCCATGTGGGACTCTAAACCCGACCCCTACTCACCCCCAAACTCGAAATCCATCTAACCCTAGCCTCCAACTCTATATATACAACCCCACCCCTTGGCTTGACATCCTTTTGCCACTTTTCCACCACACCCAAACCCTAGCTCGTGAATAGCCGCCACCAAGGAGGGAGAAGGAGATCTAGAGCAAGAAGAAGAAGAAGAAGAAGAAGAGGAAACAGAAGAGGATCAAGATCTCCATCAACTTTGTGTTCTTCAACAACAATTCACCATCAAGTTCTTCATCAACCCTAGATCGCCAAGATCCAAGTGTTACCTCCAAGATCCTTGATTCATTGGAGTTCCAAACACCTGGTATACCTTCTATTCACTTTTCCTTACGTGAATTCAACCCCAAATCTCGAAATTCACGTCGATCTAGAAAACCCTAATATGTTGTTCTTGCGCAGTGCGGACTTGTCCGGTCCCTAGCAGGCTAGTCCGATTTTCCTGGCTAAATTGTGTTGAATTGATTCCAAAATTGTTTCAAATCAACTCCAAACCTGTATAAACTTGTTAAAAGCTATTAGAACTAGTTAGTGATCATTAAAAGCAACTCATTAACAAGATCCACCTTGCAACTGCATTAATCATGCATATCATGCCATATTGAGTAATATATGTGCACTTTTTGATTGTGTTTCTTGTCTTGTATGTTTATTGTGCGGATTAGACAGATTTGCACTAGAGAGTGCTGCGGGAGATCTCCAGCACCAGGAGTTTGAAGGCTTTGACCCGAACCAATCCCAAGAGCAAGGCAAGTATCCTTGACCATATTGATCCTGTTTTTTTTAATAAATGTTTTGTTTGCAAAGCTGCATGCTTGTGTCAATTTGATGGGATATCCTATGATAGGAAGTTTACTAGACTTGTTAAACCACTATTGTCACCTGCAATTTATGGCAGGGAGTCGGGATGGGCTTTTTACCTTTTTTTCTTCGCTTAATTAATTGGGATGGGAAAACGACTATACCACTTAACTTAAATTATGCATTTATGAGATTTGATTAATATGATAATATGAACTGGTTAATATGATATGGTAATGGGTGATCTAAGCAAGCCTTGTATGTGGATGGGTTGGATGTTACGGTGGTTTTATTGCTTTAGATCTAAGGACCGGTTTATGCGAGAATAAGCCAGGACTACAGTGTCACCACGAGGCCAAGTATGGGTGCGACGTAGCTGATTAATTAGGGCTTGCTAGTGTTGTTTGGACCAATGCGGATGCTCAGGGAAGGGGTAGTCGTACTGGGTTTGTTGATGATTGGTGGGACTACCCTGGGATCCGAATGGCTCAAGAGGGGGCCCTTGGTTGAAGATGTGCTCAGTTGGAGGCATCGCCACCGGTGAAACCTCAGTGAAGTCTAAATAGGCTAGTAATCTGTTTATAAAGGCTATTTTGTGATTTCTTGGCCATACACCTATGGTAGTGTTCTGGCATAATGGAGGTTTTCTTTAGTCACCGATGGGTGATGAAATCACAAACACGTGGGTAAAGCGGTATAACTCTGCAGAGTCTTTAAAACTATCATGATAGCCGTGCTCCCGGTTATGAACGCATGGATGACCTACATGATTAGAGGGAAATTGGAATTTGGGATGGTTTGGTAATGGTTATGGTTATGGTTTGGTACTGGTTATGGATTAAGCTATGACATTGAATATAGCTAATGGTATGATGGTGATGGATATGGAATATGGACTGGTACTATGTTATTAATTATGGTTTATAATGGGTTTACTTCACATAAATATAATATGTTGCTTTTCAAATGTTCTAATGCACTTTTCAGCACTTAGCCATTATTATATTCGTCATTTGAATCGGCTACATGTCATACTTTCCACACTTGCTGAGTACGACATGTACTCACCCTTGCAATTCCTCCACCAACAGTTGCAGGTCAGGATTGGGAGTTTAATGATGGTAATGCGGAGTTCTAGGCCGTGTCTACCGTCAGTTTTGTCTGTGGAGTGTTGGAGCTGCGCTATCCCTTTTGCTTAGCTGCTTAGTTGCTTAATTAGTTTAATTCCACTGCATTAGTTCAAACTTGTCATTAATATTCATTAGAGCTTGTATTCGAGGATATTATGGATTGTGTAATAAAAGAATTCAATTAATCTTGTCTGTGGTAATTTTCTGTATACTCTTTTGTGAATGCACTCGTGTATGTGTGTTGAACGTCCTAGGCACACACATGTGTTCACTTGGTTCATTTTCAGAACCGGGTGTCACACAAATGATCGCTCGGAGAGTCTCAACGCTTTGAGGGAACAGCTCCTCAAGCACCGAGATGCTTTAGATAATAAGGAGGACGAGCTCCAGAAGAGAGAAGACGAAATATCTCAGAAGTTAGAGTGTGGTGAGCAGGACTTGGCTGACTGCATTGAGAAATTCAAGTCCTGGTGCGAAAAAAGAAAAGCACCAAGTATGGCTGACAGGAGAAGGAGTCAGCAAGAGAGAAAGTGGTGTCTCTCCCAAGGAGTACAAGGTGAAGGCTAAGGAGAGGGACCTTGCAGAGAAGCAAGACCTCTTGAACCTCCGGGAGAAGCAAATCATTGACCAAGTGAGCCAGCTGGCTAAATGAATTCAGTAACATGCTAAAGAGGAGGGATTTGCAGACCTATCATCCACAAGAAGGTCACTAGAGGAGCTCCGAAGTACAAGAGAAATTGAGTCCCAGTAGGTCTGGGATTTCCTTGGGTGAGCAGAAGATGCTCTGATGCCACTGGGATTCAGTCCGGTCCGACTAGCTGACCCAGAGCCAGAGATGGACAAGTCCTTGGTGGCGCTCAACTCCGCCGAAACTCAGCTGGATGTGCTGGAATATGTGATCAGCGACCAGCTCGACATCGAGGGAAAATCCTTGGCGAAGAATGTCGCATAATATGTGCTGACATGCTTCCAAAGCCGGAATCCCTCTATGTCTTTAGTTCTGATGATTGGCGGACCCATCGTCGAGGAGGTAGAAGCTGCCAAGGCAAGCATCCAAGAAGCCATCCAGAAGGTTGCTTTGTACTTCCAGCGGAACTTCAGTAGCTAGGATCCTTCCCTTTTGTACCTTCATCTGGTAAATCTCCAAATTTTTAATGAATGAAATCCTTTCGAATTCCATTTTTTTCTTCAATGTATAATTGCCTTTATCTTGTTGACCCCTTGGTAGATGCGCTCAATTGATTGAGGACATCTACCATAAGGAATTTGGCAATGTCTTGAATATTTAATTGCTCTGAACTTGTAGCTACTGTGATAGCTCTGAGGCCTGAGTCCTGCATCCGAAATATCCAAGAATCCTTCGCCACGTTCTTGACGTCGGCGGCGGGCCCCCTGGGAGTTGTCGGAGCTTAGTCGCTTCGACAGCGCACACTATCAACATATGAAACGTCGGCGGCAGGCCCCTTGGGTGTTGTCAGAGGTTAGTTGCTTCGACGGCGCTCACTATCGACATATAAAACATCGACGGCGGGCCCCCTGGGTGTTGTTGGAGCTTAGTTGCTTTGACAGTGCCCACTATCAACGTATAAAACATCGTCGGTGGGCCCCCTGGGTGATGCCAAAGCTAGGTGATTTGGCAGCATCCACCATCATAGACAATTATTCTTTTTTCGTGCACATGAGAGACAAGAAAAGCAGTAAAATTTGCCCTCTTGACTATAGCTTATTTGCGTCTTATTATCCTTGTTTGAATTTTAGATCCTAACAAACTCATTGTGACAACATAAGTATACTGATTAAACTTCCTTAAGTCTGTTTGCTTTCCGGACCCACCTTACAGAGACCCACCAGAATAGGTAGAGTGACATACTTAGGGTGTTGGACCAGGCTAAGTCAATAGCACACTCCGGACCTGTTGTTGACATTGGTTTTCAGGCGAGTAGGCCATCCAACAATACTAGGATCCAATAGAAGATTACCAATGAAATATATATATATATATATATATATATATATATATATATATATATATATATATATATATCGCATGGATCTTTAGAAGGTAAAAGAAGGAAAATAATGAGCATGTGCAAAATAAATACACGTAGAATCTATTTTCATATAAATGTATTTTATTATAGGTCCAAATAACAGGGGAAGGCAAGGCCACACTTAAAGTACATGACCAAGATAAGTGTGCTATTCATCTTGGACCAACCCGACTGTGTTAATAGACTCTATGAGATACATTTTATACAAATATAGACTCACCTTTGTACTACTAAGTATAGAACTTACGGAGATGCTCAATATTCCAGGTCTTGGGAAGTGGTATCCCACTCCTTGTTGCCAAGCAAACACATCTTGGGCGGGAAACTTTGATATCTGGGAAGGGACCTTCCCAGCTAGGGGGAAGTTTCTTCATCCCTTCTCAAGTGAGTATTCGTCGCAGCACCAGATCGCCTTCTTCCAACTGCCAATTGTGCACATGCCTTTGATAATAGCGTCGGAGCGCCTAGCGGTATCACGCGTTTCGGACAGCTGCTTGGCACCTTGCCTCGTCAATGAGGTCTAAGTCATCACGCTGGAACTGATCCTATGTGGCTTCATCGTAGGTCCGTACTTGGAGAGACCCCATGGCAATTTCCGGAGGAATGACAGCTTCAGCTTCGTATACCATGAAAAAAGGTGTTTCTCCTATTGCCCGGATGAGTGTTGTTCAGCTCGACCATAATGCAGACGGATGCTCTTCTATCCAGTCGGTGTCATGCTTCTTCAAGCGCTCATAAGTGCGCGTCTTGAGTCCCTTGAGAATTTCCGCGTTTGCTCTCTTGGCTTGGCCATTGCTTGTCGGATGAGCTACTGATGTGTAGCTGACATTTATACTGAGGTCCTCGCAATACTCTTGAAATGATGCACCTGTGAATTGGGTTCCGTTGTTAGTGATGACTCTGTCCGGAACTCCAAATCTACAGACAATGGACTTCAGGAACTTTATGGTAGATTGCTTGTTGATTGTCACAATTGGAGACATAAAAGAAGCGGTACCCTCCGACGTCTTTTGGGAAAGGTCCCAAAATATCCACCCTCACACAGCGAGTGGCCATGAGGAAGGAATCATTTGCAGTGACTGTGTCGGTATATGAATTTGCTTCGCATGGAACTGGCACACTTCACATTTCTTGACCAGCTCAACTGCATCCTGGAGCGCTGTAGGCTAGTAAAAACCATGTTGGAAGGCCTTGCCGACCAGCGTGCAGGATGACGTGTGGTTCCCACACTCGCCTCCATGGATCTATACGAGATGTTCACCGCCCTCTTCCCTAGAAATGCACCACATTAGAATGCCGCTGGCACCACGTTGATAGAGATCCCCTTCAGCCAACGTGTATCTTTTAGCCAACCTAACAATTCGCTCAGTGGATACAACATCTCCTGGAAGGATGTTGTCTTTCAAGTAGTCTCAGACCTCCGAGATCCATGCATCGGGACCAACTTGAGCTTTTGGATCTTGCGCGCTAGGTTGCTCAGAGCTTCCTATAGCGCCTTCGATCCTTGGTGGACGTCATGGTAACAAGGCCATCAGAACCGCCAGCTTTGGGGTGTTGGTCTCGCCCCCATAACTCAGGTTAGCAGGCTGAGCGGAAGGTACCAGTAATCTCCTAACAAAAACATCATCGAGTGCCTGAGCCCCGGTTGAAGTTTTTGTCGAGAGATATTTTGCTTCATCGTTGTTGAGACGCCTGACATGGCAGAGGTCCAGGACCTAGAAATACTTCTACAACTTTTGGACTTCAAGCAAATATGCAGAAAGCTGAGGGTTATTGCAACTACATTCACCTTTGACTTGCTTGATGATGAGTGCGAATCTCCCTTCACCAGCAGCTGTCGGACGCCATATCATAGCGCCACCTTAAGTACGAAGTTGAGAGCTTCATATTCTGCTATGTTGTTTGTCACCTTGAAGTCTAGGTGTACCATGTACTTGACCTACTCCTCCGTCAGAGCGAGGAGAGGGATTCCAGCTCTGACCCCCTGCTTCTGCATCGAGCCATTGAAGTAGAAAGTCCAGTGAGGCTCAGTGAAAATTGGAACCTTAGGTTCCGACTTCTATTTGTTGAAGCCCCCCCCCCCCCGGACTTTATGAAGAAGGTGCCCACTCTGCCATGAAGTCAGTCAGCGTCTCACTCTTAATTGCATGTTGAGGCAGGAATTCTAGGTCGAACTTTGCCAGCTCTGCAGCCTACTTGGTGATATTTCCTATTGAATTGAGATTATGCAAAATTGCTCGCAGTGGATAAGATGATAGCACTTATATCTTGTGGGCTTGGAAGTAATGGCGTAGCTTTCTTGAGGCAATAAGAATTGCGTACAACAGCTTATGCACCTCAATGTATCAAGTCTTGGTGTCATGAAGTACTTTACTGATGAAGTATACTGGCCGCTGGATACTTCAGACCCTCCCAGAGGGGTCCAAAGTTTCTTCTTCATCAACTCGAACCCTCTCGAAGGGGTCCGGACCTTCTTCTTGAGCAGTAGATACTCTCTAAGATGAGAGAGGTTGATCCACATACATCTTGCCTTTAGGATCCATGCCTGGGGGTTGGGATCTAGACTCACCTTCATGTAGCTCCGGACCCTTCCGGAGGGGCCTGGTCTCCTCAGTTGAAGATGTTTTTGGTCTTTTCACAACCAAGACCATGATGGCAAACTCTAATAGTTGCAGCAATAAAACGAAGAAGAGGCTCACCAGGTTCGGGAGCTACCATGATTGGTAGTGTGGTGAGGAGCTGCTTGAGCTCTTGGAACGCTTTCTCTGCTTATTCAGACCAATGGAGTGGTCTGAACTTCCTCAATAGCCTGAAGAAGGGCAGTGCTTGATCTTCCAGCCTTGAGATGAATCGGTTGAGCGAAGCTAGACAACCAGTAAGCTTCTGGACGTCCTTGACACGGGCAGGAGGTCGCATTGCTTCAATGGATTTTATCTTGGCCGGATTTGCTTCAATTCCTCGGTGGGTCACCAAGTATCCAAGAAGCTTTTCGGAGGAAACCCCGAAGACACATATGTCAGGATTGAGCTTCGTGCACGTGAGATGCAGCTTGTCAAATACACATTGAAGGTTGTCGAGCACTGAGTCTTTGTTCTTCACCTCAAAAACGAGGTCATCGACGTAGACTTCCACTAGGTCTCGAATGAGCTCCACAAAGGTTTTTTGCATAGATCGCCCAAAGGTGGAGTGTGCATTTTTGAGACCATAAGGCATTGTTGTGTAACAATAGAGACCATCTACCGTAATAAAATCAGTTTGCTATTAATCTTCCCAAGACATTGAAATTTGATGGAAATCAGAGTATGCTTCTAAGAAACATAAAATCTCACAGCTAGAGGTAGAATCCACAATTTGATCTATTCTTGTTAGTGGAAAGGGGTCTTTTGGACATGACTTATTCAAAGTGGTGTAGTTGATGCACATCCAAAGCTTCTCGACGGCCTTTAGCACGACAACTGGTACTCCAGGATGAATCCAGCGTCAAGCAACTTCTTGACTTCTTCTTGGATGATGTTCTGCCGCTCAAAAGATTACTTCTGGGGCTTCTATTGTATAGGCCGTGCCTCGGGGTAGATCTTCAGATGGTGCTCAATCACCTCCCTGGGGATCCTATCCATTTATGACGGTTGCCATGCAAACATGTCCGACTTGGACGACTTTGATGGGAACATCGGTGTCGCCGCTTGACTGCACATGACATGCAGAGGTTGAGCCGCACTGGCACGAGCTCGGAGGTCGCTGAGCAAATCGCTCCTTGTCAGATTCAGCTTCTTGCGCTGCTGCAAGCGCATGAAGTTTTTCCAGCGCAACAACTTCAGCAGTGTGATCCCCTCGGATCCAAAGGACGCCTGACGGAGTTGGCATCTTCAACACAAGGTAGACATAGTGGGCCACCGCCATGAACCTATACAGAGCTGACCTGCCTAGGATGGTGTTGAAGGGTAAGTTTATGTGTGCCACATCAAACACCAGCTTCTCGGATCGGTAGTTCTCCGGTGTCCCGAAGGTTACCGGGAGAGTAACAGAACTGAGAGGTCTGAGAGCTCCCGAACCTACTCCGGAGAACGGGCGTGAGGGACTGAGGTCCGAGAGGCTTAGCTAGAGCTTCACAAAAGCTGCAAAGCTGATCAGATTGAGGATCGCGCCACCATCCACCAAAACATGGAAGAGCTAGATATTGTTGATAGTCGGGGAGACCAGGAGGGGAAATTGTCCAGCTCATGCCATGTTTTTCGGACAGTTCGAACCATCGAAGGTGATGGGAGTGTCCATTCACTTCCAATGAGGCTTTGCCTTCGCAGTGGGAGCAGCAGCATCCATCCCCCGACACAAAGTTTTCCCAATGCATCGAGAGGTGATGTCCCAGGACCCTCCATACATCATATGGAGAGTCTTCCGACGTTCACTGTAGGAGTTGGTGTCGGAGTCGTCGACGGTGTTGTAGACCGCCTTTAACGCCTTGTTGGCGTATTGGAATCCTAGCTCCTGATTAGACAAAGCATCGTCAACCTTTTGTTTTCCTTCCTGCTGGCGGAAAGGTGTTTCATCTTGACTCTTGTTGTTGCGTTCAACAAGGCTCTTGACCTCGCGTCAGTCTTCAAGCTTGTGGGCCATAGACATGTGGATCGGACACCACATCTTGTTGCCATATTTCGACGATGGTCGAGGTTGCTAGTCCGGGCGTGGCCCCCGGCCACCTGGTGCTGCAACAGCGGCAACTGTAGGTGTACCAGCAAGTAACATTTTCTTGCCACTTGACTTTTTCGTTTCTTTTTGCCACTACCGTTGGCAGTAGCTATGGATTTGGAGGCAGGTTGACCAGCCTCCGCAGCTGGTTTAGAGTGCATCTCACGACCCTCTGCAGCTCTAGCACATTTGTCAGTCAAACTAAAGAGTTTCGTGACACTGCTAACATCCTTAGTTGCCAGCTTCTCCAGCATCTTCTTGTCTCGAACTCCTTGTCGGAATGCAACAACAACAGAAGCATTGGATATAGAAGGTATGGTGTTTTGTACCTGAGAGAATTGCTGGATGAGGGATCGCAATGACTCTCCCAACTTTTGTTGTACAACAAAAAGGTCCATCTCAGTGCGAGGCATGGTGTAGGAGCTCCCGAAGTTGGCAGTGAATTGGTGGCGTAACTCCCCCCAACTTTAGATAGAGTCAGGAGGTAGGCTCATAAACCAGGACCTAGCAGTCCTGGTCAAAGCCAATGGGAAATAATTGGTCATGACGGCCTCATTCCCTCCTGCCGTGAGGATAGCGGTTGAGTAGATTTGAAGAAATTCAATGGGATTGACTGTCCCGTCATACTTCTTTGGCAAATGAGTCTGGAACTTGGGTGGCCACTCCATCATGTGGAGATGTAAGGTGAGGGCCGAACAGCCACCTCCAACTCCCAAAGGAGAATGATTTTCATGAGCAAGTCGACTCTCGCGACTACGGTCGATGTTGACGCGGTCATCGTGCCTCATGTACCGGTGGTCGAGCTCCGATCGGAGATCTTGAGTCAGGAGCCTCGACGCTATATGAGTACGACGAGCCCCTAGGGTAGAGACGTTGTGTGCTGAGAGGGCGCACATCTCCTGAACGGTGACACCATAGGACCAAGCCTTACAGACAAGGTCCTACTACAGGAAGGTGCCTACCCTGCATGGGGCAGACCCTAGTTGTTGAGCGTTGTAGCTACGATTGCAACCAAATTCTTAAAGTCAGCACACCATTGTTCCAACACAGCTGGAGGAGCTCCCAGGGCTTGAGGACGCTGATGAAGAGTCTATGTTGCGTTCAGCGCGTTCTCTGGGTTGTTGGTCTATTTCTTGATCGACGCGAAGTCACCATCCTACTTCCAGCATTCGCTGCTACAACAGGTGGTGGTGGTGGTGGAACGATGTTCACCGGGACAATGTTGGTTGGCTGCTGAGCTTTGGAAGGATTTCCCCCAACTGCTTGTGCAGCCAGTCCGTTTGAAGCGGTAGCAGAGTCACCATCTTGAAGATCTTGAAAAACAAGCCCCCCTTCTTGGTGCGCCAAATGTCGAAGTGTGCCAACGACACTTCCCCTGGTACTACTAAGAAGTAGCTCTCGGAGGTTCGTATTTAGGCAGGGAGCAAAATCAAGATCCAAGAGCGAGGTGACACGAGAAGTTTTACATGGTTCAGGCCGCCTGAGCGTAATACCCTACAACAGGGGATGTGTAACACCCTCATTTTCATGCACCATGCACTGCATAAGTTCGTATACATGTTTAACATTAATCCACATAAAAATGAATGCGTTTAAAATGAATTTAAAGCAAAACCACACTCAAAAGTTCTGAGAAGTGTGGACTAGTCCATTTTTGGTGTGGACTAGTCCAATTTCTCTCTGACCTCCCTCGGACATGTCCGTTTTTGCTGCGGACTAGTCCATTTTTCTTTCTGTACTGATTTTGGACTTGTCTGGTCCATTGCGGACTAGTCTGGTATCCCGATTCCTTGAAATTTTGCCAAGTCCATAGAATTGTCCGGACTTGTTCTATATCTAGCAGACTTGTCCATTTTACTCTCTGACTAACATCGGACTTGTCTGATTTTGGCCAGGATTATCCGTTTTCGCCTCTGTTCAATATCGGACTAGTCCGACCCTTCGCAAACTTGTTCGGTGATCGCGATTCCGAGCTGATCTTTTGTTTCACGACATGTTTTGGGGTTTTACCTTAAGTGTACCTAAGGATGTCATGTCTAACTCTTTTAGAGCCCATGTGGGACCCCACACCGGCCTCCACTCTCTCTAAAACCGACCTCCATTGAAACCCTAATCCTCCACCTCTATATAAACAACCCCACCTCTTAACTTTACATCTCTTTGCCACTTTTGAATCACACCCAAACCCTAGCTCGTGGATAGCCGCCGCCAAGGAGGGAGAAGGAGATCCCAAGCAAGAAGAAGAAGAGGAGGAAATGAAAGAGGATCAAGTGATCAAGATCTCCATCAAGTTTTTGTTCTCCATCAACAAGACACCTTCAAGTTTCTTCATCAACCCTAGATCGTCAAAATCCAAGTGTTGCCTCCAAAACCCTTGATTCATGGGAGTTCTAAACACCTGGTATACCTTCTACTTCCTCTTTCTCATGTGAATTCAACCCCGTTTCTCCAAATTCACGTCGATCTAGAAAACCCTAACTCGCTGGTTCTGCATAGGGCGGACTAGTCTAACCATTAGCGGACTTGTCCGGTCTCCATATTCGTTTAATAATGAATTAATTCCAATTTGATGTGATATCAATATGAACCTGTGTAAATTTGTTAATAACCATTGTAAATGATTAGTGAACATTAATAGTAACTTATTAACTAGTTTTGCTTCGCATTTGCATTAATCATGCATGGCATGACATATTGAGTAATATATGTGCACTTGTTGATTGTAATTCTTGTCTTATATGTTTATTGTGTGGTTTAGACGAATTTGTGCTAGAGAGTGTTGCAGAGGACCTCCAGTACCAGAACTTTGAAGTCTTTGATCCCAATCAAGCCCAAGAGCAAGGCAAGTGCCCATGAACATATTGATCCTGTTTTTACAATAAATGTTTTGTTTTCAAAAATGCATGCTTGTGTCAAATTGATGGGAATTCATATGATAGGAAGTTTACTAGTTTTGTTTAACCACCCTTGTCACCTGGAATACATGGTAGAGAGTCAGGAAGAGCTTTTACATTTGCTTCGCTTAGTTAATTGGGATGGGAAAATAACTATATCATTTAATTATGCATTAATGATATTATGGTTAATATGAATATGGTTAATGGTAACATGGTAATGGGTGATCTAAGCAAGCATGATATGTGGATGGATTGGATTGTGGTTTCGCTTGTTTTAATTCTAAGGACCGGCTCGTGGAGCGACCATACAGGATTTACAATGCCACCATGAGGCCAAGTATGGGTGTGGCATAGCTGATTAATTAGGGTATTACTAGTATTGTGTAAATCATTTGGCACACCGGGGAAGGGGATTCAGATTGGGTTTGGATTTGTGGCGGGACTACCTGGGATCCGAATGGCACAAGAGGGGGCCCTTGGTTGAAGATGTGCTCAGTTGGAGGCATCGTCACCGGTGAAACCTCAATGGGTCCGTACATACTAGTAACCCCTTTGTAAAGGCTATTTTGTGATCTCTTGGCCACACACCAACGAAAGTGTGTAATGTGACCGATAGGTCACGGGCATAATAGATGTTCTTAGTCACCGAAAGGTGATGAAATCACAAACACGTGGGTAAAGTGGTACAAACTCTGCAGAGTCTTAAAAACTATCATGATAGCCGTGCTCCCGATCATGAGCAACCTGGACCCTTACATGATTAGAGAGAAACTTGGGATTTGGGATGGTTTGATTATTATTTGGTATTGGGATGGTTTGGTACTAGTTATGGGATGGTATTATGGTTTATGACAATGGATATGGTTAATGGTAATGAGAAATCTGGTATGTGAATGATGGTAATGAAATATGGACTGGTATTATGATAACTGAATGGTTTATGATGGGTTTACTTCACACACGTACCATATATTTCTTTTCAAATGTTTTAATGTACTTTTCAGCACTTAGCCTTATTATTGTCGTCATTTGTATCAGACATACTTTCCCACACTTGCTGAGTACGACATGTACTCACCCTTGCAATTCCCCGACCAACAGTTGCAGGTCAGGATTGGGAGTATCACGACATGAATGAGGAGTCCTAGGTTGTGTGCTGCCGTCAGCTTTGCCTGTAGTCATGCTTGGAGCCGCGCTACCCTTATGCTTATTTTCCTTAGTTTGCTTAATTAGATTGTTTCCACTGCATTAGTTCAAACTTGTCATTAATGTTCTTTAGAGCTATAATTTGAGGATATTCGAAATTCTGTAATAAAAGTGCTTAATTAATCTTGTTTTGTGGTAATTTTCTTTATATCCTTTTGTTAATGCACTCGTGTATATGTGTTGAACATCCTGAGCACACATGCGTTCACTTGGTTCATTTTCGGAACCGGGTGTCACAAGATGTGTATTGTTTGTATGAGAAGGTGTAAGCCTGAGCTTCGTAGTGAGCGAGTATGGATGACTTGTTTTCTAACGTGTAGCGCAACCCTTTTATATGCTAAGGACAGACTATTGCAGTATGTGCCCTGACACGACAGGTGGCCCTGGCTGTAATAACCGCCCTATACACGATCTACGGGTGTTAAAGAGGGGTTAATAGTGTGATAACGTGCCTTAACGATAGCGTTACTGGTCTTGATAGTGCTCTAATAGTGCATCATTAATATGACATTAATGAAGCATTAACCAAGTCTTGTAATGACCAATTGATAGCCCTTGAATGTCCCAGCTATTGGAGATCTCGATGTCTTCCCGTTGCAGACATAGATCTGGACGTGTGACACTGGTAGCTCTGGAGCTTCCCTTTGCGGAAAGGTAGGTCTAGAGCTACTGGATATGTGGCAGCACTGGAGCTTCCATTGTGGGGGAGGCAGATCCGGTACCAGGTACACGTGCCAACACCGAAGCCACCATGAGGAGGGAGGCATGTCCGGCACTGAGGGACATGTGGCAGCATTGGAGCCACCCTAAGGAGGGAGGCAGATCCAGCACTACGGGACATGTGGCTCCGATGGAGCTTCCATAAGTAGGGAGGCAGATCTGGCACTGTAGGATACGTGTTGCCTCCGGAAGCCCACAACACTGGAAGGTGGAACTCAACGCGTCTTCTTCTAGTACGAAGGAATATCTGGTATGCAGGGTATTGACAGTTTACAGCCACCGAACACTCCTATGGCGAGCGATCCACCAAATTTGACCGCCTCCATCCTCAAAATCATCATTGACACCACTGACGCCCTCACTGACCCACTGCACGACGGAAGGAGTTCCGTGTCGCGGTAGGTCGCCTCTTCCTCGCTTCACCGCCAAGCTCCCATCACCCATGAAAGATGCATGACCCTCAAGTTAACGAGTCGTCGAGCTCAAGCTGCCCACCACCATCGTCATCGAGCTTCACCATCACCCACCGTTGTAGCTCGCCGTGAGCCACCATCATTGCCGCTTCATCGTGCGCCACCGTTGGATCTTGCCACTCAACCAGATCCAAGTAGCACCTCCTCATTGGCCATTGCGCGACTGAAGTGTCCCGACCTATGAGATCTGGAATAAACATGTAGTATTATTACGAAATACAAGGTTTGGTATATAATATTACAATACAGGTGGAACCACAACCATACATAGCTTTATTTCAACGGCATAGTCTTATGGATAAAACTACAAGTAGTGACAAGGCAAATATAATGAACATCAACACGTAAACTAGTAGCTCGTCGCCGCCAATGGTTCCACTAAACACAACTTGGGTGCGGATGCGACCCTACTCAAAGTCCTTCGATACGAAGTCAGGATCCTCTGAAAAATAATCAATCAACAACGTTTGAGTACAAAAGTACTCAACAAGCTCCATCTCGCCCTTCAGGAGGGGAATAAACAGATGTGAATGCAATGCATAAGATAAATAACAATGTAACCTAATGTAACTAATGCAAGTGAATATCTCTCACGGACACATCACTCATCTCAATCTCACCATAGGTAGCTTTCTAGTTGTTATGAACACACCATAACTCATTCTATATCGAGGACACGACCATTCGAATGGATTTTACACTCTGCAGAAGTTGTACGTTGTACCCATATGCACGGACCATCAATGACAGCCCGACATAACCGATACACAGTCAAAACATCACCCAGACCAGTCACCCCAAACCCATTATCAATATCATCAGTGAGCTCAATAATCTCTCAACATAACTCTCCCCACCGTGGACGACTGTCGGGCCAGCCACCAGGATTAGACTAAGCCCCACTCATACAGGGACATGTGGTCGTACTGAAAGGAAGTTAGGTGAGATGTCAAAACAACTCTGTTCTTAAGGCTCACCAGAGCAGCCTCCATACAAACATCACGAGCATATTTTCATGATAGAACTCGCTGTAAGTCTACCACCACGGTAGCACATACACCAACACTAACACATCTGCTCTGGTCACAACTCATGCATACCCTCACTAACCATACCAACCATACAACTACAAGAAGCAACATCACCATGCATAATCTCATCATATCAATATGGAGCAATGGAACTAACATGGTCATACTATGTCACTCAATGCTCGACATACGCAATAATCTAACCTACTGACCACAATGGATAAACCTCACATAGGTGTGATATGATCAAAAAGGAATAGATGGAACTTGCCTTCGCTATCGTGTGCAGCGTCGTGATCCTGATTAGCTGGTTTTTATGGAACTGGGTCTGCTCCGTAGCGCGTGCACAAACATATAAGCTATGCAAGCATACATCAATACATCGTACAAATTTAAGTGTATTATGATTTTAAATAAATTTTAGAAGAAGAATCTGATTAAATGGAAATCATACGGGTGATATATTGATTTTATGAGGTGTAGGTTGTGTTAACTACGGGAATTAATATTTAATTAGAGAGTGGCTTAAGGGTTTAGTCCATAACTTCACACGCTAGCTGGTCTTGTGTCTAGGACCCACGGCCTGGTCCAAAGGGCTAGTCATGCTGCTGCTTTGGGCTTGGTTACTTCTGAGTTAAAATATGGTTTGTGGGTTTGGTTTAAAGGTTTGATCAGCCCATGGCCGGGTGGGCCTGCTGTGAGGCACAAGGCTCCTGCTTCGGTTTACACTGAACAATCGTGACTTGCTGGTGCATGCGCTTAGGCTGGCGGGCGGGGTATAGGCTAGTCTCTGCTCTGCTCTCTCTCTTGCTAGATATCCGGAAAACAGGGGTGTTTCGTCTACCTCCAGACACAGAGGCAAGTCTGCTCGATGGCACAAATCGGGAAGAGGAAAATGAAGGAGAGGGCAGCCGGACATGGGAAAATTGGAGGATTAGAGGCTGACGAAGCCGATTGGGGTATCAATTTGGACATCAATCGAGGGAAACAACAACTTTCCGGAAGGGAGCGGCTATGACGGCCGGTGGTTGCGGCTAGGTCTGAGGAGGAAGGGAATCAACTCAGAAATACGTCTGGGAGATGGCTCTTGCGTCGTAGGTGCTCACCTGGGTCTCAGCTCGGATAGGGAGGCCTCCTCGCCAGAGATCGACGTACACCTTCGTGCGGGAAGCGACGGGAACGGCGGAGGTTCGATGGTCAAGCGAGGCGAGTTGGGCGCTGGAGCTCAGTTGGCCCGCGGAAGGTGAACCGTGGCAGAACTGAACCCGGCGAGGTCGATTTATAGGAGTGGAAAGATGGTTGACGGCCGGCCTGGACAGAGGTCGGTTGGGCGCAATAATTACGTTGTACAAGCGCGCTGGACTCGGCCAGGGTGGAGCCGTGGTGCTGCAAGATGTGTCTCGTCGGTCGATCGTCGGCTAGCGGCGTGCCTGCACGGCTGTCGAGGTGGTCATCGCAGTCGCCGTCGCGGTCGCGATGCGAGTGAAGTAAGTAGATAGCGGTCGTCTCATCGGAGCAGTGGCCGGCGAAGTATATGCGTCGTACTGGAGTTCGGGAGTCTTCCAAAAAAGTGGAGAAGGGAGGAAATAGGACATTGTCTCCATGGCGTGCTAGGTTGCCGTGTCTGGTCAGACAAGAACATGCGTGTGGCTGTTCGGTTCAGAGGAAGAAGCAAGGGTGTATTTTGCAAATAAGGAAAGGTAAGAGGGGTGTGGATGGAAATAGCTGGTTTGATACAGAGGGATGGTGGCGTGATGTTGGGGGCATAAAAGTGCAGGACCTTTTGTGATTAGAGAAAAGGAGAAGGGGTGTGGATGAAAAATGTCCTTGGCTCCTGGCCGTTGGCAGAAATAGCAGGAAAGGAGCATGGGCCATTCACTTTATTTTACTTTATTTTTTATTATTTATTTTGTACTTGTTGTTTCTATTATTCTATTTTACTTACTTAATTTATTTGTTTTATACTCAGTATTATTATTCCCTCTTGACTTCATTATTGTTTACTCATATGTCAATGGATTTTTGTAATTTCGTTTTATTAGCATGTAGAAAATTTAGGATGTTACAGCGGCCATCTTCCATGTTGTCGCTTCACCCGCTTGAGGTTGGGGCTTGCGTCGACTTCTCCTCCTCGCAGATCTGGGTCTTACCCCGGATCCATTCTATGTCGCTCTCCATGTGATGCCACTTTCACCGGCCCACAATGCCTTTGAGCTTTGAGGGGCGAGGACCGGAGATTTGGTTGCCCCTGCAACCATGGGTACTGGACCAACGCCATAGTTTCCGCACTACAGGGAGAAAGGGGTCCCCAGCTGCGGAAGCTGCTCCTCACCGCAGGTCCGCGGTACTCACCGTTGAATCTTTGTCGTCGTGCAGGTCACCGCCATCATTCACCAAGTGATGTGCCAGCTCCAACCTGTGCCATGCTCCTAGACGCAGCGTTGCATTTGCATCATATCGCCCACGCCAGCTTTGCCCATCGTTAGAGGTGGCCAAATGGTCCAGGTTAGATGGGTCGGCCCGAAGCCCGACATTTTTGGCCGGGACGAGCACGACCCGATACGATAGGGATGGGGTCCGAGCCAGCTCGAAGCACGACTCAGGTCGTGTTTGGGCTCAGTCTCCAGCCTGTTGGATCATCCCGGCACGACCCGATTTAGAGGCAGCCCGGCAGGCCCAACAATTGGCCCGGCTAGGTCGGCCCGGCACGGGCACGACCCGACTAGCCCATTATTCTTTGCCTCGTATATAAACCGATTTTCCTCTCCCTCACCCGGTCAAGCCCTAGCCGCCATTCGGTCTCGGTCCTCAGCCTCTCCTCTGATTTCTCTCCTCCCTCCCGATCCCGTAGCGCCTGATTATGCTCCTCCTTCCCGATCTCCCATCACCTTCCCGTAGCTCTCCTCCTCTCGAGCTCTCCCTCAGGCCTGAGGCCTCTCTCGTCCCCCCGGCACTCTAGACTCCCTCGTCCCTCCGGCAGTCCGGCCTCCACCACACAGCTCGCCCCCAACAGCCACCACCCACCGCCTTGGTTCCGAGTTCATGCCCACTAGCGCCGCCCTTCTTCGAGCTTGCGCCACCAGCGCCAGATGCGCCACCGGCCGATCTCACGCCCGCCAGCGCCGCCCTTCATCGAGTTTGGGCCGCCAACGCCAGATGTGCCGCAGGCCAAGCTCACACCCGTCAGCACCGCCCTCGTCATACCTGTTTGTGATGTACCCACGAGTGAGACCCATAAACTCCATGATCAAAACTCAAATCAGAAATCAGCACGAACAAACGAACAAGACTGCAAAGAGAGAAACTCGCAGATCAACTCAGGGACAACGATATGGCGGTGCTATCGACTCATCTCTCTCATTCACTCCATATATATCACTGTAATCACCAGTGTTTAGTTACAGAGTTTGTAGAACAAGAATGGAGAGGGATTAGGGGATCTGAGAGAAATGGAAGGAGGAAACAGAACTCAACAAACTAACTGACTGCCGTGCTCGTTCTCTCCACTGTGATTAAGTATCCGTGTGCGCTCCCTGGGCTTAATGGGCCGAGTCTAAACTCCCGTCAAGTGGGTCGCAGTTGGACCCAAGCCATCATCATTTCCTGCATCATTTCTGCCAGTGTTTGGATCATCAGGTGGCATGTCCGGCTGATCACCAATGCTGGTCATGACACTGCCCCCCTCTGGAGAATCAGCTGGTCCCCAGACTGATGAATCAGAAAATCTAGTACGAAGAACATAGTAATCCTCCCATGTGGTGAAATGTTCAGGTAATCCTGACCATGTAACGTGCACCTGTACAGTAGCTGCATTACCTTTCTTGACCAGCCTTCGCTCAATAATTTGTGCTGGTACTGAGTCATGAATCGATAGATCAATCTTGTCAGGTAGATTATTGAAGACTGGTGAGTAATCTGGAGTGAATGGTTTCAACTGAGAAACGTGAAAGACCGGATGGATTTGGCTGGAGTTTGGGAGATCAATCTTGTAAGCCACGGAACCAACTTTTTCCAGTACTTTAAAGGGGCCATAGAACTTGAATGCCAACTTTGGACAGGGTCGGTTGACGACAGAGCTCTGGGCATACGGTTGGAGCTTCAATAACACCATATCGCCCACTGAAAAATGACGCTCAGAATGCTGCAAATCTGCATAATGTTTCATTCGGTGCTGAGCTCTGGATAGATTTTCTTTGAGTTGTGTCAGTCTGCACTGTCTTTCCTTAAGGAGTTCAGTGGCATCAGGAGATTCAGAATCCTCAAGTGAAGGAAGAAGACCAGGGGAGGGGTCAGTTCCATAAAGAGCCTTGAAGGGGGAGCATTGCAGAGCAGTATGATAGGTGGAATTATACCAAAGTTCAGCAAGTGATAACCATTTGACCCATTTTTTTGGGTTGTCCTGCACTGCACACCTTAGGTACATTTCAATACACTGGTTGACCCTCTCAGTTTGCCCATCTGATTGGGGGTGATAAGCTGAGCTTAATTGGAGTTTTGTGTCTAACAGTTTGAAGAGCTCTCTCCAAAAAATGCTGGTAAAGACCCTATCTCTGTCTGACACAATTGTTTGAGGTAGGCCATGCAGTTTCACAATATTCTCAAGGAACAGATGAGCAACCTGAGGAGCAGAATAAGGATGCTTCAATGGTAAAAAGTGTGCATACTTGGTGAAGCAATCAACAACTACCAATATAACAGAGTATCCTTCAGAGGTGGGAAGCCCTTCCACGAAGTCCATGGACAAGTCTTTCCAAGATGCAGTAGGTAGTGGTAGTGGTTGAAGCAAACCAGGGGTCTTGACATGCTCATGCTTAGCTTGTTGACAGGTAGCACACTGTCTAACAAAGTTCTCAACGTCTTGCTTCATTCCACTCCAATAAAAGAGATTTTTGAGTCTATGATAAGTTGCAGAAATCCCAGAGTGGCCCCCCATGGCTGAATTGTGAAAAGCATTAATCAACTTAGTTTGTAATGCAGTGTTACTAGCCACCCACATCTTCTGCTTATATCAGATCAAGCCTTGGATCAAGGAGTACCCTTGAGAATTTGGACTGGAAACAGCAAGTTCAGTTAGCAACTCTTGTGCCTTTTGGTCTGTGGCATATGCATTAATAATTTCTTGGACCCAAACAGGTTGGACTGAGGAAATAGCATTGTTCTGAAAATAGTGGCCCACCCTTGACAATGCATCAGCTACTACATTCTTTTTACCTTCCTTGTATTGAAACCTGAATTGCAGACCAGCCAACTTGGTCATGGCCTTTCTTTGAAGTTCAGTTGAGAGAGACTGGTCCTGCAGGTGTATTAAGCTTTTGTGGTCAGTGATAATTGTGAAGGGGTGTCTGTGGAGGTATGATCTCCACTTGTCAATGGCCATAAGGACTGCGAGAAATTCCTTTTCATAGGTGGAAAGCCTCTGGTTGTTCAAGCTCAGGGCTTTACTGAAATAAGCCAAAGGGTGTCCATTTTGAGAGAGAACAGCACCTATGCCCACTTCACATGCATCAGTAGTAATCTCAAAGGGTTGAGCAAAATCTGGGAATGCCAACACTGGAGTAGTACTCATTGCAGATTTAAGCTTCTCAAAAGCCTCCTGAGCTGTAGAGGTCCACTGAAATACTTTCTTCTTTAGCAATGATGTAAGAGGCTTAGCAATTATACCATAATCTCTAACAAACTTTCTATAATAACCAGTTAACCCAAGAAAACCTCTAAGCTCAGTGAAATTAATAGGGACAGGCCAGTGAAGCATAGCAGAGGTCTTTGCTGGGTCTGTGGCAACCCCTTGTGCAGAAATAATATGGCCTAGGTAGGATAAGGAAGTCTGGGCAAATGAGCACTTACTCAACTTTATGAACAACTTGTTGTCTGCTAGTGTCTTGAAAACCAGCTCCAAGTGTTGTAAGTGGTCTTCCATAGTCTTGCTATATATCAATATGTCGTCCATAAAAATGAGCACAAATTTTCTCATATAATTTGCAAAAACCGAGTTCATTACGCACTGAAATGTTGCAGGGCCGTTTGTCAGGCCGAATGGCATGACTCTGAATTGGTAATGGCCATGATGAGTTTTGAAAGCTGTCTTGGCCTCATCACTAGGTACCATTCTGATTTGATGGAAACCAGAGCGAAGATCAATAGTGGAAAAGAATTTTGCACCAGCAACTTCATCTAAAAACTCATCAATTATGGGCATTGGAAATTTGTTTTTAAAGGTAACTGAATTCAGCTTCCTGTAGTCAACACAAAAACGCCAACTACCATCCTTCTTTTTCACTAGAAGCACAGAGGAGGCATAAGGGCTTACACTGGGTACAATAAGGCCAGCCGAGAGCATTTCCGAAACTTGTCGTTCTATTTCATTTTTTTGCTCCGGAGAGTACCTGTAAGGTCTGCAGTTAATTGGTGTAGTGTCAGGGAACAAGGAAATGGCATGGTCATAGTCCCTGTGTGGTGGTAGGCAATGAGGTTCCTGAAAAATACAATCATATTTCCTAATAATATCCTGAATTGCAAGAGGTATATGTACCAGACCAGGGTGTATACTGACAGTGTCATCCACAGGTTCAAGCACCACTGCAGCCCAAAGATCATTTCCCTTGCAACACTTGAGGACCTGCTCTGCAGAAATTTCAGTTAACAGCAATGATGCAGAATCCTGAATACCATGCAGAGTAATATCTTTGCCATTATGCAAGAAGGAAATAGTCTTGTTCACCCAATCACAGGTCATGGGGCTATGTGCCTCAAGCCAGTCCATCCCCAATACCAAATTGTATGCTTTCATATTTAGGACCTTGGCAGGACAAGAGAAGGTATGTCCCTGAGAATACCATTCAAAAGAGGGTACCACTGTTGTACAGTTCATAATATTGCCATTGGCTACTTTCACTTGCAATGGTGTAGTGTCACAGGTTTGTAAATTAAGAATGGAGACCAAGTCAGAATTGATGAAAGTGTCTGAACTTCCCGAGTCCACCAAAATCACCAGGACAGTATTATGGACCAGTGCCTGGATCTGCATCGTTTTATGACTTGATTTACCAGAGATAGCATTAAAGGACAGAAAATGATCAGATGGAGCATTGACACAAGAATGGCTTTCCATAGCATTCAAGAGTTCATCAGACAGTATTTCACCGCCATCTGTAACATCAGATTCAATAGCATGTAGATTGCTAGTAGCAGAAGTGAGACATTTATGTGTTGGAGTGAACTTTTCCCCACACTTATAACACAAGCCATTAATTCTTCGGTATTCCTTAAGTTGTCTTGCCTTCCAGATATCCCCCAACACAGCCCCTGACTTGGTTTCTTTTGTAGTGCTAGAAGATGCAGATTTAACTTGATACTTAGGTTGCCATTTTCTGTTTTTATCCAACAGTTTCTCTTGTACAGACGCAAGAATAGCAGCTTTTGAGACACTATCAGGTAGGTGCATTTCCACTGAACTACGCAAGTCATCTTTAAGACCAATAAGGAACTGTGACACTAACATGGTCTCATTAATATTAGGATCATAGAGACGGATGTGATAAACAAGTTGGTCAAAACATCTCCTATAATCCTCAACGGGGCCAGTTTGGCGCAGGTTCAGAAGTTCCGTAGTTTTCAGACGAAGCACATCTACATCAAATTCTCTAAAAACGGCAGAGACAAAGTTGGACCATATGTAACAGTCAGGGGTGTGCTTATACGACTGAAACCAATGTGCTGCTCTCTCAATCATATGAATAGATGCAGCAATAACTCGGAAGGAAACAGGAATTTGGTATAGCACAAAATAAGCAGCACATTTGTCTAACCAAATCCTAACATCAGTCCCATCAAACATAGGGAAATCCATTTTAGGCATCCATTGCTTTTTACTGTCTACTGAACGATCAGTATCCCCCATCATGGAAGTAGCAGGGTACGGAATAGCAGAGTGTAGGGGTGTTGTTGTTACCTTCTTACCAGCCATAGATGGGAACATCAGTGGTGTTGTGTGGATTGCTGCAGCAGATCCACTAGGGGAAAATCCAGGAGGGGAAGATCCCATGATGCCATCATCTGCTGCGGACGTACCAATAACTGCAGACGGTTTAGCCCTCCTCAGACCCTGATCATGATCCTGCTGCAATATACTGATAGAAGTCATAGCCAAGTCCACTTTAGATGTAACAGTCTGTAGATCAGAAGAAAATCGAGTTTCCATATTCTCCACTTTCTCAGTAAGTTTAGCGATGGAATCCGCTAAAGACTGATTAGCATCCGACATCTTGTCAACTAGAAAACGGGCTTGAGGACCCGATTTAAAGGAGCCGTTGTGCTGACTTGAGAAGAAAACTGCAGAGACAGAGGAGAATAACAAGAGCAGTAGCGGAATCAAAGATCAGCACCAGTCTCTGATACCAGTGTGATGTACCCACGAGTGAGACCCATAAACTCCATGATCAAAACTCAAATCAGAAATCAGCACGAACAAACGAACAAGACTGCAAAGAGAGAAACTCGCAGATCAACTCAGGGACAACGATATGGCGGTGCTATCGACTCATCTCTCTCATTCACTCCATATATATCACTGTAATCACCAGTGTTTAGTTACAGAGTTTGTAGAACAAGAATGGAGAGGGATTAGGGGATCTGAGAGAAATGGAAGGAGGAAACAGAACTCAACAAACTAACTGACTGTCGTGCTCATTCTCTCCACTGTGATTAAGTATCCGTGTGCGCTCCCTGGGCTTAATGGGCCGAGTCTAAACTCCCGTCAAGTGGGTCGCAACTGGACCCAAGCCATCATCATTTCCTGCATCATTTCTGCCAGTGTTTGGATCATCAGGTGGCATGTCCGGCTGATCACCAATGCTGGTCATGACACTGTTGCAGATTGCGCCCGCAAATCATGTTGCTGACCGGGCTCGCGCCTGCTCGTGGTGCTATTGGCACAGCCGCCGCCTCGCTCCGAGCTCGCCTCAAAAGGTTCCTGTGGTGCCAAGGTCGTAGTTGCCTTCCTCCGCCTTGCGCGCGGACCTGCACCGTCCGTGCCACCCGCTCCGCCTGCTCCCATCGTGTGTGACATGGCCGCCTTCATCACTTCATCGTCGCTGGCCAAGATCTGGACCCCTCCTTTCTTCCGCCTCGCGCAGGTCTGCAGGTACGAAGCCCCGCCGCCAGCATTCTCGCTGAGGGAGCACCGGTTCGAATCTGCCCCGAATCCCCCAACAGGTGCATACATACATCGGCATGCATAATACGTATAGTGTATACATGTACCCGTACCAAAAATAATGCAATTAGTGCTGTCATAGTAACTAAATTAAGTTGCCCTTGTAGTCAGTGACTGGATGTCGCAGACGCAGAAAAGAGTATATCTACCTGTACATACCTCGGCACACATACCGATGAAAGTTAGAGGTCAAATTTTCCGTAGCTACAGAAGCCAGATCCATAGTCACTTGTCATTGGTAGCAACTACAGAAACCTAATCCATTGACAAGTGGGTGCGATGGATTGCTAGTGGTTGAACAACAAAGGCAAATCAAGGCCCTCAAATATTCAAATTACAAGGGCCCGGAAATTAGGACAGCTTTCTAGGTACCTACTCCGTATAATATATGAAGGCCGTCAGACAATTAGCCGACAGCGCCGTGTGGTCAATAGACTTCTGGCGGTGATATGGTATGATAACTAGAAGTGCAATAAGGCTGTCTGTGCCATCGATCAGCAGCGGGCATCTTTTAGTGGCCGGACTGTTTCTATAGATCCCTAAATGGGCTGGGCCAATTGGGCGGCCTGAAGCCCAGCACGAAAAAACATGGCCCGAGCACGGGCCCGGCCCGAGGAGAATAGTGTCGGGCCGGCCCGAGCATGATAGTCGGGCTGTGCTTGGGCCGGCCTCCCAGCACGTTGGGCCAGCCCGGACCCGGCACGATTTTTAGATTGGCCCGTAGTGGCCCGACATTCCCACAAATCTGCCAGTTCATTTCTAACCGTTGGATCTAATGTTAGATGGACATATAAATACAATACCCCATTCTCTCAAACCCTAACCGCCCTGCTTTCTCACTGCCCGCCCCTGACTCCCACACCGCACCCTGCAGCCCCCCGCTGACCGACGGTCGACCGCCGACCGCCGAGCGCGCCGCCTGCCGACCCCCTGCGCGCCGACCGTCGAGTCTGCCCACCTCGCGCCCACTGCCGACCAACGGCCAAGCCGCCGCCCACCGAGGCGCCGCCGTGCACCCCCACCGACCGCACGCCCACCGCGTCCGCCGACCTCCGAGTTGCCGCCCGCCGACCGCCTCCGAGCTTCCACTCGCCGGCTGCCTGACCGCTCGGGCCGCCGTGCTGTGAGAGCCCGCCGTGCCCGCTGTGCTTCCGTGCCAGCCCGGCACGAAAAAGTAGAGGTCGTGCCGTGCCTGGGCCGATTGTCCAGCACGGCGGAACGGCACGGCACGGCACGGAAGCGGCACCGGGCCAGTTAGTGCCGGACCAGTTTGTGCCGAGCCTTACCGGGCTTGGGCTGGGCTCGTGCCGGGCGGCCCATTTGGGTATCTATAACTGTTTCTGCCAACCACAGTGTCGGAGGGTGGCGAGCCTATTACTTCGCCGCATAGATGATTGATGTACTCCGTAATATTATTACAGGACGAAGCTTGCACCCGAGAGCGACCACCTGAACATGGCTCCTCCGCCTAGCGCTGCTGTTCCTCGCCAGGCCGACCATGCTCACGAGCTGCCTCACGTCGCCGTCTTCCCGCTCATGGCGATGGGCCACACCATGCCGCTCCTGGACCTGGCCTGCCTCCTCAGCCACAGGAAGCTCGCCGCCGTGACCTTCTTCACCACGCCAGGCAACGCGGCGTTCGTCCGTGCCGCGCTGGCGCGCGGCGGCGCCGGAGACGCTGTGACCGCCGTCGAGCTCCCGTACCCGGGAACGGGAGGCGCCGCAGCTGGCGAGAGCGCCGAGGGCGTCGCGTCCGCGTCCTCCTTCGCCGCCTTCGTGGAGGCAACGTCGCGGCTGCGCCCGCGGCTCGAGGAGGCGCTCGCCGCCCTGCGCCCGCCGGCAAACTTCCTCGTCGCCGACGGTTTCCTGTACTGGGCGCACGCGTCGGCCGCCGCGCTCGGCGTCCCGAGCGTGTCGTTCCTGGGCACGTCCGCGTTCGCTCACGTCGTCAGGGAGGCGTGCGTGCGCGACAGGCCGGGAGCCACCGCCGGTGAAGCAGCCACGTACACGGTGCCGGAGTTTCCCCACATCCAGTTCCCTCTCCACGACCTCCTGCCGCCGCCTGTCCCACTCATAGAGGTGGACGCGAAGATGGCCGCCGCCGTCGCTGCTAGCCACGGCATGATCCTGAATACCTTCCATGATCTGGAGGGACGCTACATAGAGCATTGGAAGCGGCACATGGGGTTCAAGGTCTGGCCCGTCGGGCCATTATGCTCGGTCCGTCAACCATCCATGATGGCCGTTCATGATGCGAAGAAGCCCATCTGGATGCGGTGGCTCGACGAGAAGGCAGCCACCGGACGAGCGGTACTGTATGTTGCTCTTGGGACGCTGGCATCTATCCCACAAGTGCAGCTGAAAGAGGTTGCTCAAGGGCTCGAACAAGCTGGCGTGGACTTTCTATGGGCAGTGTGGCCGAACAATGTCGACCTTGGCATCGGGTACGAGGAACGCGTCGAAGGGAGGGGCATGGTGGTGAGAGAATGGGTGAACCAATGGGACATCCTCCAGCACACACGTGTCAGAGGATTCTTAAGCCATTGCGGGTGGAACTCGGTGCTGGAGAGTGTTACTGCAGGTGTGCCATTGGCGGTATGGCCAATAGACTTCGAACAACCTTTGAATGCCAAGTTCGTCGTCGACGAGATCAAGGTTGCTGTTAGGGTCCGTACTTGCGATGGAACCGTTGGGGGTTTGGTCAAGAGCAAGGAGGTCGCCAGGGCGGCCACGGAGCTGATGTTCGGGGAGGCAGGAAAAGCGATGGCATCGAATGTGGGGAAGATTGCAGCGCAAGCTCATCTTGCTGTATCAGACGGTGGGCCGTCGCGGAAAGCGGTTGAGGCGATGATCAGTGAGTTTTTTTACAAAGAACATAGTTGAAAAAACAGTGGAAGCAGGTGACCTGTAGCGCGTCATGCCGTCATGGTGGACCGACTGTTGTCTAGCCTGGAAGACGAATTTGAGAAAAAGGAAAATGATGTATTTTGATAAATAAAAAGGAAAAGGTGTTAGGGGTAGGGTGCAGGTGTGTACTCATAGAGGTGAGTAATTAATTGTACGTCTATATGTATGTTTTACGTATGTACTATGTTTCATGAAAAAAATCATGTATTGGATCTTTATTTCACATCTATTATATATTGCATCCATCCCAAATTACTTGTCACTCTCTAATTCAAAAATAAACTAGAGAGTGACAAGTAATTTGGTATAGAGGGAATACATAAATATGTTTGACCAATAGAAGGGTCACTATGCTCACTTTTAAGGCCTAAAAAACACCATATTAATAAAATATAGAAAAATTACCCACCACTATTAATTATTCTTATGAAAAAGTCAGACAATAATGCCCCTCACCTGTTTTCATTCGGACAAAAAGTGTGCATCAAATCTTATTCATTCATGTATTTGTTGAACTTCCTGTATTTCCTTCCTTTTAAGATGATGAAAACTTGATGAAGACACTACTATTATCAAAAAGAGAAAGTTGAGCCACCGTGTAATTAGGGATGGCAATTGTACCCACGGGTTCGGGTACCCGGCGGGTATTGCACCCGACGGGTGCGGGTACAAAATTTTACCCACGGATACAACCCATACCCGACCCAATGTTTTGCGGGTATAGGTTCAAGTTTTATTTTTTACCCGCGGGTACCCGTTGGGTACCCGAAGTAGTCTATAATTTAAATATTCGTATTCGGCCCATTTAAAAAGTGGCCCACTCAGCCCATCCAAATAACCCTAATCTCCAACCTGGAATCCTGGTATTGCAGCCGTCGCTCCTCCCGAGAGTTTGACGATAGTCCCCATGTCCCCATGGAATAGCAGCCGTCACTCCCGATTATCGCTGCCTCTTCCGTGTACCGATGTCGTTCCTCAGATTGCGCCACCGCCCGCGGCCTTTGCGCCATCGGCCCCGCCACCACCGACTCGGCTGCCGCCGCCCGCGGCCTCTGTGTCGTCGGCCTCGCCTCCACCGGAATGTTCGGCGCCGCTGGCCCCGCAGCCACGGAGAGCTTGACGCGGCCGGACCCACTGCTACCCGAGACCTCTGCGCCGTTGCCCTCCAACTCAGATCTAGCCCCAGCCTGCGACCTCAGATCCGGCCGTCGCCGCCGCTCACTCCGATCTATCGATTGAAGACGAAGAATCTGTAAATCTAGCGGGTACCCGAAACCCGATTGAAATCCGACGGGTTCGGGTTCGGGAACCATTTTTTACCCGCAGTTTCGGGTTTGGGTATAGAAATTTACCCGCGCACAATTTTTATCAGGTCGGGTTTTTACGTTAAACGACCCGAACCTGACCCGTTGCCATCCCTACATGTAGTATCCCCACCATAGTCCATAGAGTCTGTCATGCATGTTCCAAAAAGAAGAAAACCCAAATTACAACCACTAAATTAAATACTTTTCCGCATCTTACATTATTACTGAAAAGATAGCAGTATTGGGTTTGTTGATTGTAAAAGGCACCCACCCTGCCCACTACTCTGTTCATCATGTTTGCAACCACAAGAATACGAAATACTGAATCAAACCCCTCACTATTTTGTCGCTGCCTCCTTTTCAGCTTCCGGTAAAATTGTAAGGTTTTTCGGGGCAAAATCTCTACCGGAAAACAGTGAACTCATGACGGAGACAGAGGAGAGAGGAGTGAGACTACACTTCACTGCTTTGTCTCTGACCACGCTTTCAGGACACCATTTTAAATCAATTTTGAACTAGAAAAAAAAACTTTGAATCTGGCCGCCCGTCTCGGATCCACATCCTCTGAATTAGAGTACAAAATTCAGAGAAGCTACAGTGCTCTGAATTTAGTTCATTTCAGACCGTTTGATAAAAGAAGAATGGGTTAGATGATTACAGTAACAGATTAAGCTGCAGTGTCAGTATTACTGTTTCAGTCTGCAGAATTACTGCTGAGAACGGCTCATCTCCCCCTATTTTACTGTAGCAATGACTACAGTTCTCTGAATTTTCTTCTCCACAGGAGAGGATACGGATCCGCCCGTCTCCTACCTCAGGTAGCCAACACGCTATGTAGCCCCGCCATTGGTCAAATCACACGGAGAAAAAAAAAAGGTACAAGGGCTCTCGCTCCTCCCTCCCGGGCCGTGTTCTCCGAGGTCATGTTCTCCGGGCGCCGTCTCCAGCCCAGGCCGCCAGGGTCTGGGCTTCCTCGCCGCGCTGTGGGTGTGGGTGTGGGCGCGCCTTCTTCGGCGGCGTCTCCGCTTCCTTCCAGGAGGGCGCATAGCTTCATCGTCCTACGTCAGGGAAGTTTCGTGGAGGATTCTCGTCCTCTATTACTGGTTTGCATAGCTTCATTCATGAAGTTTTGGTGTTTATTTCTGCCGATTCTGATTTTCTGGGGTGAATTTCATGCGGTTTTCTTGTGATCGTTTCTCTGTTGGTGGTGCTGGTTCTTTCGATGATGGATAAAGGAGTGATTTCTGTCAGAAGGGACAGAAACCGGGGTTGATTTAAATAGAGTTTACATGGTGCGGCCGAATACATAATCTTATGAACAAGTTGTTGTGCGGCCGGGCACAATTATGATTTGATCACAACAAATCTCAACTACCATATCTGATTACAAGATAAAGATTAAAGTGTTCTTATCTAAACTAATTTGCTAACCGACGATCTAATCTTCTCTGAACTCTTGGACGCGTCAACTTCTGTTGCCGTCGATTGCTCCTTAGCATCGCATGTGTGCCAGCGTGTACCGCAGTCATCTAACACCTTCTCTCAATCTCAATCATCTCATGTTGAGATTGTATTGGAAGTCTATCATCCTTTTCGCTGTCAAGTCTTTAGTGAAAGTGTCAGCTATCTGATCTCTTGTAGAAATAAATTTGATTCACTACAGGAGACGCCAACAATTACGTCGGCCAACGCAACTTACGTGTGCCAGCCGACGTAATTAAGTTACTTACGTCGGTACCTGGAAACCGACATAAGTTAAATAAATTACGCCGGCTTCTATCCCCTGGCCGATGTAAGTAAAAGAACCATCGGCAATTAACGGATACTTACGTCGGCCGCGGTCCGTAGCCGACGTAAGTTGAGTGTCCGACGTAAGTTAGCATTTACTTACGTCGGTCTTGACGTCGGCCGACGTAAGTAACCACGGCCGACGTAAGTTGTTAATTTAACCTAACCGCGCGAGCCGCGTGCGCCTTTTCATTTTCCCCGCGCCGCTTCGATAGCTTTCCGCCGACCGCCGCCCTGCTTTCCGCCGCCGCCGCCGACCGACGCCGCGCCGCCTGCCCGCCGTCGCCGCCCCGCCGCGGGCCCGCTTCCACGCCGTCGCCGCCCCGCCGCCGCCCTGCTCCCGCCCCTGGCCCCGCCCCCACGGTGCCGCCCCGACCCCGAGGCGCGTCGCCACCCCCGCCACCGACCCGCCATCGCCGCCCCTGCGCCCCAGCCGTCGCAGCCCCCAGTCCGCCGCGCCCCCACCGTCGCCGCCCCCTGTCTGTTGCCGCCCCCGTCCGCTGTGCCCCCGATCGGCGCCTCCGACACACCACAACAAGGTGAGCTCGAGTTTTTTTTTTCATTTTAAAATTCATATACACAGTGTGAATAATGTGTTTAGGGAATTATTCCTACAAATTATATGTGTTTAGGGAATTATTCCTACAAATTATATAGATACACAATAGGGAATCATGCATGGTTTAGGGTTTAGGGTTAAAATGTATACACAGTGCGAATAATGTTTACTATGCTTATGTTAGAATTAAATCGATAAATTGATGAATTACAATTGATGAATTTTTATGCTTATTTTATATGCTTAGAATTGAATTGCTTATGTTTAGGTTTAATTTAATTGAATTGAATTGCTTATGTTAGAATTGAGTTGATAAATTGATGAATTACAATGGATAATTGTTATGTTTAGGTTTATTTGAATTGCTTAGTTTTTTGAATTATGGTTACAATTTTAATTTTGATTGTTTAAGTACTATATATACATAAATGGGCTTCGGGCCGGCTTGACAAGGCCTGACAAGGCCCATTTAGTGGTAAGGTAAAGTATGCGTGTAGATAGGCACGAAGGCGAATGACGGCGGTGAGGATGGCAAGTACCTGCGCGTGGATGGTGTACCCCGACGACGGCGGGTCCAGACTGGACATAACGTACGACGAGCTAACACTAAAGTCGTCTTAAGTTAACAGTGGGCTTCGATGGGGCATAACTTACTCTCTAAGACCAACTGGATGTGGAGCGTAATATCCTACTCCACATGGATGTGGAATTGTCATCTAAGACCAACTTTCCTCTCACTCTTTCTCTAGTTCTTTCCTCTCTCTTAAATGACCTCAAAATGAAAATGAGCAACGTAACCTATAGCAATGCATTACCCGTTTCGGATCGGCACGTCTCACATGCCATTGGCATGTGAGACATGCAGGTTTGGAATTGTCCCTTTTTGGACAGCCTCGAAGTGATCGAGGGGGCATGGCTTGTGACGAGACGCGGGTCCGGATTTGGACGAGATTTCAGTGGCGTAACCCTGTTGTTCTCTGATGCACCATTTTTGGGCGTGCAGTGGATAACAGCGGGGTTATGCTGCCGAAATTTTGTTCGAATCCGGATCACGCGTCTCGTCATGAGCACGCTCCGCTCGGTCACTCTTGGGTGGGTTTCGGATCTATCTGCATAGGTTGTAGGGCCGTGACATAACATAACAATACATTAACGATAATTTCTTTCACGTTAAACTGCAGAGCCAAACATGGGTGAAGACCGCAGTTGGATGTATACAGGCTGGAAGAGCAGAACCGGTGGTCACTCAGATGAGTGGTACGCCAAGACAGAAACTTTTGTGGAATGAGCTTTTTCGTTGTCAAATAGCGATAAGTCGTGGTGCCCATGTACGAAATGTCGAAATGGAATGTTTTGGAGAAAGTGGAACTTACGATGCACTTGTTTCAAAACGGTTACGTGTCACATTATGAGTTGTGAAACTTCCACGGCGAGACAGCTTCTCAAGCTGTATAAGAAGTGGAAGCGGACAATGATGATGTTACAGAGGTTGATATGATGGATGAGATACTGGAAGCTATACGACCAGAGCTTACAGAAGATCCTCAAACAACAGAGGTTAAAGAGTTCTTCAAACGTCTCAAAAATTCAGAAGAGGCACTGCATGGACACATTAAAATGTCAATCCTCAATTTTGTGACTAGACTTATGACAATTAAGTCTAAGTTCTTCTTTTTTAACAATTGTTACAACATGCTCATCGATTTGTTCAAAGATGCCCTTCCACAACCCAACAAAGTGCCTAAGGATATGTACAACTCGAAGAAAATTCTTTCTGGTCTCGGTATGAAGCACGAAAATCTTTTTGTGAAGAATTTAGTAAAATTATGACAGACCGATTCGAGATGTCAATGATGGGCGAATTGAACTTCTTTTTGGGATTCCAAGTGAAGAAGCTGAAAGAGGGAACTTTCATCTGCAAAACTAAGAACACATAAGACATCCTCAAAAAGTTCAATATGGACAAAGCCAATCCCATGAAGACCCCCATGGCAACTAATGGACATCTCGACCTCAACGAAGACGGTGTGAGACCTATGTGTGCTGAGTACATTGGCTTGTACTGAATACATTGACTTTCATGATATAAGTTCTAAAATTCTGCCAAAACACCCTTTTTAGCAAGGTCTGACTCTAGCTCCGGCTTCTGCAAGGTCCGACAATTAGGTCCGACTTGTTTTGTCAAGGTCCAACATATTTTTGGGTAGCTCCGGTGAGCTTTGTCTTTAGTTCCGACATGTCTTTGATAGCTCTGGCATGTCTTTGTTAAGATATGATATGTTTTGCTAGGTCCAACTTATGTTGGTTAGCCCCGACATGTTTTTCTAGCTCTGGCGCTAGGTTGTACTAGCTTTGGTAAGCTTTGGCTCAAGCTCCGATTAGTTTTGGCAAGATTCGGAGCTTGATCGCAATGTTCCTGCTTTTACTGTGAAATGTTTCAAACTTGCTTTACATTGTTGGAAAGATTACTTAGTATTCATTTGCTAAGTTTTTGGTGTGCTTTGATTGATATGGCTGATATTGTTTTATTGTGGTGTTCGGAACTAACGTGAGTCAAGTCGAGAACTTGTGCTCGGAAGTATTAGTTATTCATGTGCAAGTGTTGCTTAAGTTCAAGACATGGCTGGTGACGGGATCCATTGAACTAGTCTTTGGGAGAAGATGAGGTTCAACAACCAAGTTCGGGAGGAATTGTGGTTGATTTGATTGGGAGGTCGCACATCATGTATGAATCAAGAACAATGCATATGAAGGTATTATGGACAACATTGGATAATGTTTGCACGTGTGAAAGGAGTGCATGGACGTAGCTACATAGTTCCGATGCGTGATGAAGATATGTTGATGTAAAGAATTGGTCGGAAAGGTCCAACCGACTAGGTTATGGACTCAGGCTGCGGCTGAGTCGTGTTTGACTCAAATATGAAAAGTTTTGAGTTGGTTATGTTAGGATTTCATATGGATCACGAATTTGAGTTGTTTTAGGAATGTGGGGTACGTTCCTAAGGTGTTTGTAAGTCTTAAGATTGCTTCTATCTGCGTATAGAAGAGTCTTGAGCAGTTATGAAAAGTTTCAATTCGTGAACTAATTAGGATTAGAGTCCTAGTTAGGTTTGAGTTGACCTAAGAGCTGGTTATATAAGAATGAGAGGACAGAGCTCATGGTAGAAGACTTTGGGGCTGTTCCTCTTGTGTTCCATTGAATAAAATTCGTAGGTGAAACGAACTTTTGTGCCTTGTTTGTCCGATTTGTTTCTGTCAAGTCTTTCTCGTCGAGTTTTTACACATCACTACCTTGGTTCGGTGGTTTTATTATAACTCGAGTTTTACAGATCCAATTGATGTGATTCCTTTTGGGTTGTCTTCACAACTTGATTATCTATCATCTGTCAAAATTTCACATTCATTAGCTTTGCGGTTTTTGATCTACATGAGTTTCTTTGCAGTATTACAGATCTATTGTTTACTCGGTAGAATAGATTGACCTTTGTTCGATCTTTCAATCGTAACTTGAGTTTCTCTCGACGGATTTGAGTGATTCTTGTTGTGTCGTCTTCGTGACTTGATTATATATTATATTTATCACTTTTTTCACAGTGAAACACGTTTAGATTAATCTCACACACGATTTCTTTAATAGATCGTTTTTCTGTCGAGGGATTTTTATTGCTTCCGCTGAAAAAGTTTTAATCTACCATTCACCCCTCCCTATGGTAGCTTTTCACGTGTTATCCGATCCTACAATTGGTATCAGAGCCACGGTGCTCTAATCTTTGTGATTTGCACGTATTTTTGACTAATCATCATGGAGAAATACTCCGCCAAACCTTGTGTGTTTAGTGATATTGATTTTCAGGTTTGAAGGGCACGTATGGAAGACTTCATCCAGGCTCAAGGCTTTGCAATATGGGAGAAGGTGTACAAGCCTTACGAAGTGCCGTCAAACAATCAAGTTACAGCTACAAATCGGAGAGATGTCGACAACAACAACAAGGCTCGAAACTTGATCACACAAGGGTTAACTCAAAGCGACTTCGACCGTGTTGCACACCTCCGATCTGCATACGATGTGTGGAAAGCACTTTGTGACTACCACGAAGGATCCAACATGATCAAGGAGGTAAGGCAAGACATGTTCAAGAAATAATACATATGCTTCGAGATGCAACTCAGTGGGTCCATTGATGATCTCTTTGCTCGCTTAAATAAAATTCTCAGCAACTTGCGTAGCGTCAATGTTAATTTTTCAGATGCTGAGAATGCTAGGCAATTACTAAGTGCATTAGACATGTCAATTTGGGAGATGTAGGTTACATCTATTTGTGAATTTACTGTCATAGGTACACTTACTTTAGATGTACTATATTCTAAATTGAAAACTCATAAAATTGACATAATCTCACGTAAGAACCCCAACAAGTCTCTTGCATTTGTTTCTCAATGTGATATGCCTAGCTCCGGCCAATCTTCATCTTGTGGTACACTTGCTTTGTTGTCCTCTCTAACCCTTGAACAGATTGAGGAGTTTCTAGTGGAGGAGCTAGTACTTCTCTCTACTAGGTTCTTGAAAGCATTTTAAGGGAACTAGAAGGAGAGGAAGCTCCGGACCTCAACGATGTTTCAAATGTGGTAAGATAGGACATTTTTGTTTAGATTGCCCTAAAATTTCAGGTCCTACTTCCCAGCATGAAAAGCAAACAAGGACGAAGCACTCCTCTGCAAACGATAAGAAGAAAAAGAAGGATTTTACAGGACATCAATTGGTGAGCAGTTTTATCTCTGCACTTCAAGAACCTGGCTCAAGCGATGTGGACATTGGAAGTGATGAAGATGATTTGACAAACTTGTGCTTCATAGCGGGCAAGTGAAGATCAAGTATGGAGGAGGTTGAACACAACGGCGACAATTAAGAGGTATGTCCTACTTGCGAAGAAATGTGTGATGCTATTTCTTGTGTCACTGTTATAGTTAAGAAAAAGGACAAAAAGATTAGGGACAATGCTTTTAAAATTGAGTCACTAGAATCTGAAATTAATTGTTTGAAATCCTTGATTCCTAGTGATGATTCTTGTTTCTCATGTGATTTAATATATGAACAATTGTCCTCATTAAGAAGTGCGCACACCTCCACACTTGATAAACTTGAGTTAGAAATTGAAAAGAACAGAGAGCTTGTTGCACTTAATGATAAAAACTTGAAAGATGCTAGCTGTTCTACAATTGATTTGCATTTTTCTACTTGTGATGATCTTGATAAGAAACTACAAGATGCTATGAATGAAATTTCTATATTGAACAATGCTTTATGTTCTCATGAAGTTAAATATTGTTCAAATTGCAAATTAAAAGGAAAAACTTCATGTGAAAATTGCCTTGATCTGTCCAATAAACTTAATGACATGCATATGACATTAGATCAGTTTTGTAATGGGAATAAGTACCTAAACTTGTTGTTGAATTCTTTCAAGTCTTGCAATAATAAAACTGGTTTAGGTTTTGAATCTCATGCTCATGCTAAGGTATATCCACTTAAAATTGTAAAGTCATTATGAAGTGGTTTGATTCAAATAGTTCCTAAACAAAAAGAAGTGGTTTTCAAATCTACAGGAGTGTTGTCTCATTCGGTTTCAAACAAAAATGTTGCTTGCTCATCTAGACATGAACACAAAGTTAAATTTCATTGTACCTACTGTAGTAGAGATGATCATGTCATAGATTTTTGTTATAGACTATCTAGACAATAGAAAAAAAGAAAGAATGATTGCTAGATCTCATAACTTTCATGCAAAATTTGCTGCACTTGCTAAACGGAATGATAGGAACATGCAATCTGCTGTAATGAGTCGAAAACATGCAAAGTTTGCTCCCAAACCTACTATTTTTCGTGCTACACATGTAACATCTCGTAGGACAGTAGTTGGGTACAAAAATCCTCAAGCTTTGGCTCATAAAGCTGCTATTTTATCTCAGCTTTCGCGTGTTATTCCTGCTGGACATCGTGTGACTCAGTACTGGATTCCTAAATGCCTTTTGACTAACCCGAGTATTGAGTCATCGATATATTGTGCTTCTATGTAGGTTACACGCTTGGGGAAGGAGAACATTTGGATTGTGGATTCAGGTTGCTCATGCCACATGATCGGTAACAAAGAATGGTTCTTTTCCCTCTATTTTGTGTCACGTGTAGAGAATGTTACTTTTGCTAATAATTCTTCAACTCATATAATTGCTAAGGGTTCGGTTAGAGTAAATGATCACTACACTTTGAAGGATGTGGCACTTGTCAAAAATTTGAAATACAACTTGATTTCTGTTTCACAATTGCTAGATGAAAATCTGGAAATTATTTCCAATAAAAACTGCTGCAAAGTTGTAGGTTCAAATAGTGAGCTTATTTTTAACATGTCATGGTTTGTAAGAGTTTTTAAAGCTGATTTTGATATGTCTTCCTCTCAGCATAGGCATCTAGTTGCTAATGATTCAAAGGACTTACATTTTTGGCGTCGTAGACTTGGTCACGTAGGCTTTGATCATCTAACGCGTGTTAGTGCTCTTGATCGCATACTTGGGATGCCTAAGCTTAAAGGGGACAAAGAAATTGTGTGCTCTTCTTGTAGACATGCTAAGATGGTTGCAGGTTCACATACTCCTCTCACAATGATCATGACAACTGAACTGGGTCAACTTTTGCACCTTGACACCGTAGTACCTTCACGTGTTCAATCCTTCAGAGGTAAATGGTATGTTCTTGTGATTGTTCATGATTATTCTAGATACTCTTGGGTTTACTTTATGACATATAAGAATGAAGCTTTTAGTCACTTTAGAATTTTATTTCTTAGATTATCAATTTATCACCTAGGATCTTTAAAAACAATTAGAAGTGATAACGGAACTGAATTTAAAAATCAATCTTTTAATTACTTTTGTGCTGAAAATGGAATAGATCATCAATTTTCTTCACCATATTTACCTCAACAAAACGGTGTTGTAGAAAGAAAGAACAGAACCTTAATTGAGATGGCTAGGACTATGCTTGTTGAATATCAAAGTCCTAGGAAATTTTGGGCTGATGTGATTGCAACCGTTTTGTTATGTCTCAAATCGTGTTTCCTTGTGCACTAAGCTAGGTAAAACACCATATGAGCTCCGGTTTGGACATAGGCCTAGTGTTACACACTTTCGGATCTTTGGTTGCAAATGCTTTGTTAAGAAACATGGTAATCTTGATAAATTTGAATTTAGATCCATTGATGGCATGTTTCTTGGTTATCCATCTCATACTAGAGGCTATTGTGTGCTTTTACTTGACACTAACAAAATTGTGGACACTTGTGAGGTGTCTTTTGATGAAGCTAGCACATGTACTAGCTCAAACATTGCAGGTATGGATCCATATCCGCAGGGGGAGAGCATTTTCGTTGAAGGTGAGGAAGAAGTGGTGCTGCTGCCCAAAAATTTAGCAGCTAATGACATTGTTCCAGCTCCTGATTTTGATTCACAGCCAGCACCGACGACCACCTTTGCTGGTCCAGATCCTCCTCAAGTCACAAGCTCATCGATTTGTGATGAACATGAAGAGTCCAATCCCCTCCGGGTTCTCAAAAGTCATTCTGCACAACAAGTTATTGGAAGCTTGCACGAACGAGTCACACGGTCCAGGATTTGCGATCCAAACTCTCATGCTCATTCTGCTTTTGTTGCTTCTTTTGAACCCAAAGATATATCATGCACACTCACTAATGAATCTTGGATTATTTCCATGCAAGAAAAGTTAGAAAATTTTGAAAGAAATAATGTTTGGAAACTTGTACCTCCACCTCAAGGTCACACTTTAATTGGAACTAAATGAGTGTTTAAAAATAAACAAAGTGAGGACGGGGTTGTGGTTAGAAATAAGGCTAGGTTGGTTGCTCAAGGTTTCACTCAAGTTGAAGGTCTAGATTTTTATGAAACTTTTGCTCCTATTGCTAGATTAGAAGCCATAAGAATTTTGTTAGCTTTTGCTGCATCTAAAGGTTTTAAGCTATATCAAATGGATGTTAAAAGTGCTTTTCTTAATGGCTACACAGATGAGGAGGTTTATGTTAAGCAACCACCTGGTTTTGAAAATCTAGATTTTCCTAATCATGTTTACAAACTGTCCAAAGCCTTGTACGGTCTCAAATAAGCCCCTAGAGCATGGTATGATAGGTTAAAAATATTCTTACTTGAAAAGGGGTTTACCATGGACAAGGTTGATAAAACTCTTTTTGTTCTTAAGCATGGCAATGACTCATTATTCGTTCAAGTGTATGTGGATGATATTATCTTTGGTTGTGCTTCTCATGATCTTGTGTCCAAGTTTTCAGCTATGATGAGTTTAGAATTTGAAATGAGTATGATAGGTGAACTCACTTACTTTTTGGGGTTGCAAATCAAGCAAACCGAGGAAGGTACCTTTGTGCATCAAACGAAGTATACAACAGACCTTCTCAAGCGCTTCAACATGGACAAAAGCAAGCCTCTTCGGACACCAATGGGAACAACATCAACACTTGAACTCGATGAAGATGGTGAACCCGTGTATAAAAAAGAATATAGAAGCATGATCAGATCACTTTTGTACCTCACGGCATCAAGACCGGACGTACAATTCATCGTATATCTTTGTGCACGATTTCAAGCCCCCGCCCCCCACATGTTTTACATCGTTAAGTCCTCAAAAGGATTCTCATGTACTTACATGGAACTCAAGAATTTGACATTTTTCTTCCTTCTTCCTCAACTGTTACTTTGAAAGCTTTTTCTTGGTCCTCTAGAAAACAAAACTCTATTGCACAATCCACAGCTGAATCTGAATATGTAGCTGCTGCTAGTGCTTGCTCACAAATTCTTTGGATTGTTCAAACACTTAAGGACTATGAAGTTGATCTAGATAGTGTTCTACTGTTTTGTGATAATACTAGTGCCATTTGCATTGCTAAAATCCCCGCGCAACATTTTTGAGCTAAGCACATTGACATTAGGTATCACTTTCTTCGTGATAATGTTGAAAAAGGAAACATTGTGCTTCACCATGTAGATACCGAACAACAATTGGCTGACATTTTTACAAAACCTTTGGATTTCACTCGTTTTTGTTTTATTCATAGTGAAATAGGGGTGAAAGTTTGCGATTCCTTTTACATGCTCAAAGTTCTTACTACATTACCCGTGTTATATATTTTGTAGTTTTTATCATGTCTAGTAATTGGAATAATTACTTACACTAAATCTGGTCATGGTCGAACTTTCTTGCTGTTTTGAACTTGTTGTATGCTCACAAGTTCTTTTAATTATAATAAATTAATCAAGTAAGCAACTCACATGTTGAGTTTTTATGATCAAATAAAAAAAGAGAAAAGATCAAGAGAATATGCATGCATCGCACTTCTTCTTTTGAGATGGCTTATCATTGCACTTAGATGTGAACTTGGAAGAAGTTGTGTATGACTAAAACCATGTCCTTAATCTTTTGATTGTCAAATGACATAGGCTTGGCTTGGTTGGTTAGAATAAGGCAGATGCCCATATAATCCCTTGCAAATATCATATGATCTAAATTTTTGCTTCGGAAAATAATAAAATGCAGCAACAAGTGTCATGCTTTCAGGTTTTGAAAGAGTTAAGTTTGTGAGATCATTACTTGCTTAAATTGAAAAATTACATTTGATCTCTAGTATGGCTTATACTACTTTATGTATCTCACTGTTGTGATAGTGTAAGTTACTTGTATGACTTTGATGAGCTTTGTTTTATATGTATATGTTATAATATGCTCATAGCAATTAAAATTTCTCTTTTGAACCTTGCTGAATACATTGTCAAAGGAGGAGAGATAATTGATAATATGTGATTTTTTAAAGACAAGTATGCAAGGGGGAGAAATTGATTACACGTTGCACATATTCACAATTATTTTGGCACGATTCTTCTCAGTGGAAGAATTTGTTTTTCTTCTTATTTTATTTCTGTTTTACAAAGGGGGAGAAATTGTTTTCAAAACTTTTCATGTAAATAAGACAATGTTCAAATTTTAAGTGGTGTTGCCAATGCATTCATCAAGGGGGAGATTGTGAGACCTATGTGTGCTGAATACATTGGCTTGTACTAAATACATTGGCTTTGATGATATAAGTTCTAAAATTCTGCCAAAACACCCTTTTTAGCAAGGTCCGACTCTAGCTCTGAGCTTCTGCAAGGTCCGACAATAGGTCCTACTTGTTTTGTCAAGGTTCAACATGTTTTTGGGTAGCTCCGGTGAGCTTTGTCTAGTTCCGGCATGTCTTTGATAGTCCCGGCATGTCTTTGTTAAGCTCCAACATGTTTTGCTAGGTACGACTTATGTTGGTCAGCTCTGACATGTTTTTCTAGCTCCGGCGGTATGTTGTACTAGCTTTGGTAAGCTCCGGCTCAAGCTGCGATTAGCTTTGGCAAGATTCGGAGCTTTATCGCAATGTTCTTGCTTTTACTGTGAAATGTTTCAAACTTGCTTTACATTGTTGGAAAGATTTCTTAGTATTTATTTGCTAAGTTTTTGGTGCGTTTTGGTTGATATGGGTGATATCATTTTACTGTGATTTTGCAACATGCTTATGTCAGGTGCTCATGTAAGGTGTTGTGTTTGGAACTAACGTGAGTCAAGTCGAGGACCTGTGCTTAGAAGTATTGATTATTCATATGCAGGTGTTGCTTGAGTTCAAGACATGGCTAGTGACGGGATCCATTGAACTAGTCTTAAGGAGAAGATGAGGTTCAACAACCAAGTTTGGGAGGAATTGTGGTTGAGTTGATCGGGAGGTCGTGCAACATGTATGAATCAAGAACAATGCATATGAAGGTATTGTGGACGGCATTGGAAGATGTTTGCACGTGTGCAAGGAGTGCATGGACGTGGATACATGGTTCCGATGCGCGATGAAGAGATGTGGACGTAAAGAATTGGTCGAAAAGTTCCAACCGACTAGGTTATGGTCTCAAGCTGCGGCTGAGTCATGTTTGACTCAAATATGAAAAGTTTTGAGTTGGTTATGTTAGGATTTCATGTGGGTCACGAATTTGAGTTGTTTTAGAAATGTGGGATACATTCCTAAGGTGTTTGGAAGTCTTAAGATTGCTTCTATCTGCGTGTAGAAGAGTCTTGAGCAGTTATGGAAAGTTTCGATTCGTGAACTGAGTAGGATTAGAGTCCTAGTTAGGTTTGGGTTGGCCTAAGGGCTGCTTATATAAGCAACGAAGGCCAGAGGTCATGGTAGACGACTTTGGAGCTGTTCCTCTTGTGTTCTATTGAATAAAATTCATAGGTGAAAGGAAATTTTGTGTCTTGTTCATCCGACTTGTTTCTGTCAAGTCTTTCTCATCGAGTTTCTGCACAACACTACCTTGGTTCGGTGGTTTTATCATAACTCGAGTTTTACAGATCCAATTGACATGATTCTTTTTGGGTTGTCTTAAAAACTTGATTATCTATCATCTATCAAAATTTCACGGTCATTTGAGTTGCGGTTTTTTATCTACACGAGTTTCTTTGCAGTATTACAGATTTGTTTTTTACTCGGTAGCACATATTGACCTTCGTTCGATCCTTCGATCATAACTTGAGTTTCTCTAAACGGATTTGAGTGATTCTTGTTGTGTCATCTTAGTTACTTAATTCTCTCTGATATTTATCACTTTTTTCACGGTGAAACACGTTTAGATTAGTCTCACACACGATTTCTTTAACAGATCATTTTTCTGTCGAGGGGTTTTTATTGCTTCCGCTGAAAAAGTTTTAATCTACCATTCACCCCCCTCTGGTAGCTTTTCACGTGCTCTCCGATCCTACAGACGGTCCAGATGTGGATTAAAAGGTATATTGGTCTATGGTTTAATACTTTATTTATATGCATCTAGGCCTGATATTATGCTTAGTGTGTCTATGTGTGCAAGGTTTCAAACTGCACCTAGAGAGTGTCATTTAATAGTTGTAAAAAAGAATTTTAAGATACCTTGTGCACACACCTAACTTGGGTCTTTGGTATACTAAAGGATTCAAGTTCAACCTTATAGGGTATTCAGATACCGACTATACAGACTACAAAGTTGATAGGAAGAGCACCTCAGGAACCTGTCCATTTCTTGGCAGATCCTTAGTCTCATGGTCATAAAAGAAACAAAATTGCATTGCTCTTTTCACAGCTGAAGCAGAGTATGTCACAACCGGTAGTTGTTGCGCATAGCTACTTTGGATGCGACAAACTCTAAGTGATTATGGTTACAACCTGAACCATATTCCACTCCTATATGACAATGAAAGTGCCATAAAAATTGCAGACAATCCAATAGAACGCTCAAGAATCAAGCACATAGACATATGTCATCATTTTTTAAGAGATCATTCATTTAAAGGTGACATAGTAATCTCACATGTCAGAACTAAAAAAACTAGCAGCCATATTCACCAAGCCACTAGATGAAAAGAGATTTTGCGAGCTAAGAAATGAATTAAATATACTTGATGCTCGAAATGTGGCTTGAAACATTGCATACCGGATTGATTCTTCAAATTTTGCTTACTTTTGCTAAAATTCATCACTTATCTCAATTTTCTCATGAAAACTATTTTAATTATTGAATCTTGGTGAATTATAGCCATTGTATGATTGTTGATTGCTTACTGGTCATGTTCATCAAGATTATTTGTGAAATGTTGTCCTTTAGATCACTATTAGATCAAATTCCCCAAAATCTCTTTATTCTAATCCTAAACTGTCCAGCTGATTCGAACTAGTACATGGTCAGCACCGGACTAGTTCGTTGCTGGTGACTAGTTCGGCTCTGGTCCGGTGTACCGGACTAGTTAGGTATCTATGCGGACTAGTCCGTTACTATCGGGCTTAACCCTAGCCAGCCATTAAGATCTTTCCTCCTCCTCCTCCTCAGCATGCTCATGAGTCTGAAGATAAAGATGAAGATGAAGAGGACTGAGAGTGAGATATGGAGTGATAAAGAGTGATTCCCCTCAATTTTTCCCTTGTTGGTGTCTTGATGCCAAAGAAAGAGAGATTGAGGCTAGACTAGTAGTGCTAGTAGTCTATTTTGAGCCTTAATAACTAGTAGTCGATTTTGAGCTTTAAGGAATAGTGATCATAGACATGTATCATTTCTGTTTTTGAGTTTCAAACTATTGTAATCTCTATTTAGATGCCTATTTTGTTTAATATGAATGTGTGATGTTCATTTTAATATTCCTGTGATGGTTGCTTTTATAATTGTTGTATTTTTCATTATACACATCACAATATCTGCTCACACACACCTATAGGCACCCCACCATAAAGAGTGCATATATGTGAGAAATTTATGTTGTTCATATGTCATACTCATATATGCACACTTTATGAAAAATCATTTTTTACTTTTAATTGTGAAATCTCAATTGGTTGTCATCAATCACCAAAAAGAGGGAGATTAAAAGTGCATCTAGGCATTCCCTTGTGGGTTTTGTAAGATTGATGACAAACAAATGAGATCCTAATGAATTCGTTGAGATGAATGCAGGTCTACAAAGACTAGAACTTATAGTGCACTCAAAAAGGTGAAAATGAGGAGTGAGAAAAGGAAAAGCCAAAATGATCAAGGAAGCGCAAAGTAGATATCAATGTATAGGATGTTTGTGAGAGACACATCCCAAGAGCTTGTATCTTTGTGTAGAGAGTAAGGGCTACAATCAATTAATTAAGCAATACACTGAAGCACCACACAAGTCCGTTCATCAGTGGACTAGTCCGATGAACTTTCTGTTCTCACACGGACAAGTCCAGAACAACACCGGACTAGTTCGTTCAACTCACTGACCTCACTCGGACAAGTTCAAACACTGGACGGACAAGTTCGTTCAACTTTATGATATTCACTCAACACATATCACCTTGAACCGGATAAGTTCGTCCTGTTGCGGAATAGTTCGATTGAGTCACTGGACCCATCACGGACTAGTCCAGTTAACTTTTTGTTCCAATATGGACAAATCCGGTACACCCCAAACAAATTATAGTTTCAGGCGTGCTACACAAATTTTACACAGCACACCGGACTAGTCCAGTCCCCAGAGCAGACTAGTTCGATTGTCGAGATCCCTAACGTTAACTTTTTTGGAAACTCCATAAGTAGGTGATCCATGACCCCACAATAGCAGCACCATACACAATATTGAACAACTAAGAACCCTAGCACCGCCACTTATCCCAAGAGCACGTAAACACTTCTCCCCATAAATCTAAAGCCCTTAAAAGTTAAATCTTTTGGGAATCCAGATTTGGGATAGGGAGATCGTTTTTGCATTGTTAATCTCTTGGGGTTTGATCTCTTATACACTCTTGCATATGTTGTAAATCATTTGAGTGTATTTGATCACTTCCTCGTTGTAATTTTGTGGGAGCTCTCAACATGTTAGGTTGCCCCCATTGACTTGGTGATTACCCCTGAATAGTGAAACTCAAGTCGTCCTTTTGTGGTGACTTGATGAAGCAAAGGGTTTGAAGAGACCCGACTCTGTGTGAGCTTCCTCAACGAGGACATATATCTCTTTGATGAGATCGAACCTCAGTAAAAATCTTTGTCTCTTGTGTTCTTGATTTTTATTTTTGCAATCATCATCATCATCTAGGGCATAGGGTTGATCAAACTAGTAACTTGTATCAATTTTGTATTCACCACGTAAATTCAATCAATCTAATCACTTACTTAAGTTATTAGAATAATTGATTACATTCCTCTGATATATCGTTTGTGAAATCTGCATAAACACTTGATCTTTTCAAAGTACATCTAGCACACTCGACTAGTTTGTACACCGAACCGAACAAGTATGGTCTCTCCTGTATTTGACGAATTTGTTAAGTGTTGCTGGAAAAAATTTTCAATGCCTATTCACCCACCTCTAGGCCACATTCAGTGGGATCCCATATGATAAAAGGAGTGATCAGACTTTGTATTATGTTGGACCATTGGTGGGTGCTTCTCTTGAGGTTGACAAAGAATCTCTTAACATGTTGGGTTATGTGAGGCTGAAGATTGGTTGTAGGGATGTTTCCAAAGTTCTTGCAACTGTTGAAGGTGCAATCCCCCCTTTCTTTTACCTGTTTCATTATGAAAGAGAAATTGAAGATGGTGACCAGGGTGCTAAACAGAAGCAAGTGGTTGGTTTATTGGAAGCTCACAAGGATAAAAGGCACAAATGGTATTTTGGTGATGAGGACATCGCTACCATTGATACAACCAAAACAGCAGCCCATTCACCACTTGCGGCTAATCAAGGTCCAATGACACGCGCTCGTGCACATGAACCTAATTATCAGGTGAATTCATTCCTGACTGTTCAAACTAATTATCTTGCAAATGGAGAACTATTAAAGCCTTGTGATGACCTTGTTATTATTAGGTGCTTGGGAATTGATCCAGCTAGGAGGAATGGAGTGATTAATGCAATGAAGACTGCTCCACCTGAGGGGTCCTCGTGATTGCAGCAAGTACCAACTTAAAAGGGGCATAACTTTCAACTCCCAAGATTGTTTAATACAAATAAGTACTTGCTGGAAAGGTCTCTTAATCTACTTTCCATTGGATCAAGAATCAAAGGTAGATGACACTTGAGCTACCTAGGAAAGGCCGAACAAGACTCATGACTCCATCCTGAGTTCTAGTCTTCCTCCTCTATATAAGAAACTAGCAGCCATAGGAAGAACTTGGGTTTTGTTTTCTATAAGTTTAGCTGTTGCTACTATAATGCAAGTGTCAATGAGACCTTCCAATTACTTAAATTAGAATCCCAACTTATCACACCCATGGATGTTTGCTTGTTATCTTGTTTTTGCTTGTTCTTCGATTGCTTGCAGGTTCAAGACTATTCTTGGCATGGCAAGAACAACAACAACAGGAGCCGGTGTAACTATCGCTAAGGCGCATCACCTTTGTGGTTGTTGTAGTCGGGTAGCACAACATCGACCTCCACCCAAATCGTAGTTATCAGGAGATGGTGTAACTGTCGCTCAAGGCGCCACACCATTCTGGTTGTGTTAGTTGGGTAGCCAACGTCGACCTCCACCAAATTCGTTCACCATCGACATCTCTCATCAAAAGATAAGTTATCCCTCGTACCCGTTGGGTTAATCAAGTGGTATCAGAGCCAGGTTGCTTGGTGAGAGATTTCCTTCTCGTTGTTCTTCATTTACCTACATTCCACTTTTGCCTACAAAAGTTTGCTCTAAAAATCCTAAAAACACTTTGAGCCTTTTGCTTGGCTACTTAGCTCTCGACTTGTTGAATTCACGGTTGCTCTTTTGTGTTGAGGTACAAGTCCTAAGTTTTTCACCGCTAGAGTTTCGAGTTCGTGCCACTTTGTTCTCATTCCATTTTCATTGCCTACCCAAAGTTGAAAAAAAGGCAAGTGCAAAAGAAAAGTTGCACTGTTTAAAATTGCTAGAAAAAGTTTCTCAGTACAAAAAAAGAAATAGTTTGTATAACATTTGTTTCAAGTTTCGGAGTTCAACTTGCTGTTTTGAATGTTTTGTTAAAACACAACGTTCGTGCTGTCCAAAATTTTCTACTACAGTAAATTTAGCATTAGTGGAGTAACGGCTCGCATCTCTATCACGGTTTAGACTAGGACCAGCACAATACCATCATGGAACGTTTATTCAACTTGTTGTGACTAATGTGGTACTAGTTGTTCCTTTGTGCAAATCATTTCTAGCAACCACCTACAGCTTCACAAAATCATCTACAACACCACAGAATTATGCCGGCAGCCACCGTTTGTTGTTGTTCTTGCTATTTATTGGCGCCCCTGCATCACGTTGTAAGAACTTGTACGAGTTGATTTCTTGCTAGTGAGGAAGTGATTTTGTCCTACCACCTCTTAGCAACTACTAGAATTGATCTGTTTGCTGTTGTATTTCCTTTCTGTATTAGCCATGTCAGCTAATGCGAATGAGACATCTCCACATTCACCACGTATGAGGGGCATCATTCAGCATTTTGAACGCCAAGCAAAGCTGCACATGGATGCCCTCAACGAGGATATTCAAGTCACCAATGAACGCATTGGTCAGCATATTTGCACCAACACCAAGTTGACCACATTAGAAAGCACTGCTGGGGCTATTAACACTTCTCTTGCAGCAATCATTGAGTGATTGGAGAGGATGGAACAGGTTGGACGCGAAGAGAGGCAAAGACGTGTTGATGACAGCCACGACTCTATTGGTAGCGCTGCAATATATGACGAGGTGGAGTATTCAGTGAATACCGATCTTGATGATGGACCTTTTAGGAATCGATGGCAGCCACATCGCGACTATCGTGGTATGGGCGGTGGAGCCTTACGACGCGAGGTACGTGACAACGATGATTCCCTACGCAGCATTAAATTTTCCATACCATCCTTTGATGGGAAATATGATCCGGATGCATATTTGCTTGGGAATTATCAGTAGATAAAAAATTTGCATGCCATGATTTCCCTTATAATAAAAAGGTTAGAGCTACCACTAGTGAATTCTCTGACTTTGCTTCTTTTTGGTGGCATGAGTATCAAACTAAAATCCAGCTATCATACCACAAACTTGGAATGCCTTGAAACGAATCATGCGCCATCATTTTGTTCCTTCCTATCATGCTCGTGACTTTTGCATAAATTACAACAACTTAGGCGAGGCAACAAATATGTTGAGGAAAACTATCAAGAACTCCAAATAGACATGATGCAATGTGGCCTAGTTGAAAATGAAGAGGCTGCAATGGATAGGTTTATGGGCGGTTTAACAAGAGAAATTCAAGACATATTGGCTTATAAGGAATACACTAACGTCATTCGATTATTCCATCTTGCTTGTAAGGCTGAAAGTGAGGTGCAGGGATGACACACAAGAACTGACATTTCTGCAAGTCGAACTACCTCATGGCATTCCCGCTCAAGTGTTGCTGGTCGTAAGCATGATTCTTCGGATGGTGCTTCCAATCGGTTGCCCAGAACTACATCAAAATCAGGACCTCGCGTGCTATCGAGACAACAAAAGGATCCAACCAAGTTGCAGCCAATACTTCTTCTTCCATCGCTTCTACTGGAAGAACAAAGGACATTCAATGCCTCTAGTGCAAGGGTTTTGGGCACCTACAAAGGGACTGCCCAAGCAAGCGTGTGCTGATTGTACAAGAAAATGGTGAGTACTCATCAGCTAGTGATTTAGATGATGAAAAATATGCCATGCTTGCTACACAAGATGCAGGAAAGAAGAATGATGATGAAGAGCACATTGGGGCTGATTATGCTGACCACTATGAGAGTCTTCTTGTGAGGCGTGTCTTGAGTGCCCAAATGATCAAAGCTGAACATAACCAGCAACACAATCTATTTCAAACTAAGTGTGTAGTTTTGGAACAATCGTGTTGCATTATTATTGATGGAGGAAGCTGCAACAATTTAGCAGGTGCTGCCATGATAGAGAAGCTTGGGGTGACAACACTTCCACATCCCTACTACATCCAATGGTTCAATGACAGTGGTAAGCTTAAGGTAACACATTTGGTTCATGTCGAATTTACAACTGGTTTCTACCATGATTATATTGATTGTGATGTGGTACCTATGCAAGTTTGCTCTATGCTATTTGGTCAACCTTGGCAATTTGATAAAGATACATTACATCATGGTAAAACAAATCAATACTTTTTCATGCATAATGAGAAGAAGCTTGTTTTGCACCCTATGTCTCCCGATGCTATTTTGAAGGATGATATTGATAGAGCTTGTAAAGAGAAAAATAAGAAATCTACTCAAAATGAAAATCTAAATGTTGCAAAGGAATCGGTACAACCTAAGACTGACAATTCCAAATCTGCTCATGTGAAGATGAATGAAATAAAATTGAAGAGTGCTTGTTTTCTTGCTTCCAAATTTGATTTGTTTGAATTAAAAAATAATGTTGCAATATGCTATATGTTTGCTTGCAAAGAAGCTTTGTTCTCACTTCACGACATACCATGTGCTTTGCCCCCTGCTGTCACTAACCTTTTGCAAGAATACGCTGATGTGTTTCCACAAGAGGTACCAGTCGGGCTGCCACCATTGAGAGAGATTGAGCATCATATAAACCTCATTCCTGGGGCTTCTTTGACAAACTGAGCACCATACAGAACCAACCCGGAGGAGACTAAGGAGATTCAGCGACAAGTACAGGAATTACTCGACAAAGGTTATGTGTGTGAGTCCCTTAGTCCTTGCTCTGTTCTTATTCTTTTGGTCCCAAAGAAAGATAGATCATGGCGCATGTGTGTAGGTGTCGAGCAATTAATAACATTACCATTAGACATCATCATCCTATTCCTAGGTTAGATGATATGCTTGCTGAACTTAGTGGCTCGATGATTTTATCTAAAATTGACTTGCGTAGTGGATACTACCAAATTCGTATAAAGCTAGGTGATGAATGGAAAACAACGTTTAAAACCAAGTTCGGTTTGTATGAGTGGTTAGTCATGCCTTTTGGTCTCACTAATGCACCTAGCACTTTCATGAGATTAATGAATGAGGTTTTACGTGCTTTCACTGGAATATTTGTGGCAGTATATTTTGATGACATCTTGATCTATAGGACATCTCTAGAAGAGCATCTTGATCATCTTCGTACTATTTTCAATGCTTTACGTGAGGCACGCTTATTCGGTAACATTGACAAGTGCACCTTTTGCACAGATAGAGTCTCTTTTCTTGGCTATGTTGTGACACCACAGGGAATTGAAGTCGATCAAGCCAAGGTGGAGGTGATACATAGCTGGCCGACTCCTACCACGGTCACACAAGTATGAAGCTTTCTCGGACTTGTTGGATTCTATCGTCATTTTGTGAAGGACTTCAGCACCATAGCAGGCCCACTGCATGAGCTTACAAAGAAGGGTGCTCCATTCACATGGGGCAAGGCGCAAGCGGCTGCATTTGAAACTTTGAAGAATAGGTTAGCTCATACACCCCTTCTCCAATTACCATATTTCAGTAAGATTTTTGAATTGGAATGTGATGCTAGTGGTATTGGATTGGGAGGTGTGTTGTTGCAAGAGGGAAAACCTATTGCTTATTTTACTAAGAAACTGAATGGGCCTAGTCTGAACTATTCCACTTATAATAAAGAATTATATGTACTAGTGCGAACTTTGGAAACATAGCAACATTATTTATGGCCTAAAGAATTTGTTATACATTCCGATCATGAATCTTTGAAGCACATTAAGAGCCAAACTAATCTGAACTGTAGGCATGTCAAGTGGGTAGAATTCATTGAGTCATGTCCTTATGTCATCAAACACAAGAAAGGAAAAGATAATGTCATTGGGGATGCCTTATCTCGCTGTTATAATATGTTGTCCCAACTTGATTTTAAGATTTTTGGCTTGGAAACAATTATAGAACAATATGCTTTTGATGCTGATTTCAAAGATGTGTTGTTGCAATGTAAAGAAGGAAAAACATGGAACAAATTTGTTCTCACTAATGGTTTTGTGTTTTGAGCTAACAAATTGTGCATTTCAGCTGGTTCTGTGCGTATATTACTATTGCAAAAAGCACATGGTGGAGGGTTGATGGGACACTTTGATGTCAAGAAGACGGAAAACATCCTAGCAAGCCATTTCTTTTAGCCAAAGATGAGAAGAGATGTGAAGCTATTTGTTGCTCGTTGCACCACTTGTCAAAAAGCTAAGTCCCGTCTTAATCAATATGGTTTATACATGCCCCTCCCTGTTCCTAGTGCTCCATGAGAGGATGTTTCTATGGATTTTGTTTTAGGATTGCCTAGAACAAAGAAGGGGAGGGATAATATTTTTGTTGTTGTGGACAGATTTTTTAAAATGACACATTTCATACCATGCCACAAAACTGATGATGCTACCCATATTACTGATTTGTTCTTTCGAGAAGTTGTTCATTCGCATGGGGTCCCAAACACTATTGTTTCAGATAGAGATGCCAAATTTTTTAGTCATTTCTGGAAAACCTTGTGGGCTAAGTTGGGGACAAAATTGCTCTTTTCTACCACTTGTCACCCTCAAACTGATGGATAGACCGAAGTAGTGAACCATAGTTTATCTACCATGCTTAGGGTTGTTCTGAAAAATAACATCAAATTATAGGAAGAATGTTTGCCTCATATTGAATTTGCTTACAATCGGTCGCTGCATTCTACTACTAAATTGTGCCCTTTTAAGATTGTAGATGGTTTTATCCCTCTTGCTCCCATTGATCTTTTGGCTCTGCCACCTTCAGAGAAATTAAATTTTGATGCTTCTCGCCGTGCTGAATTAATTCTTAAAATGCATGTTCAAACTAAAGCAAATATTGAGAGCATGAACACTAAGTACCAACAAGCCAGTAGCAAGGGTAGAAATCATATTACTTTTGAACCTGGTGATTTGGTTTGGGTGCAATTGAGAAAGGATAGGTTTCCTAATTTGAGAAAATCTAAATTGATACCTAGAGCTGTTGGACCCTTCAAAGTGCTTTGAAAAATTAATGATAATGCATATGAAATTGAGTTATCTGTACATTTTGGGGTTACTTCCACTTTTAATAGTGCATATTTGAAACCATATGTGGGCGATAAAGACACATTTGAGTTGAGGACGACTCAATTGCAAGAAGGGGAGGAGGATGAGGACATCACTACCATTGATACAACCACAAAAGCAGCCCATTCACCACTTGCGGCTAATCAAGGTCCAATGACACGCGCTCATGCACATGAACTTAATTACCAGGCGAATTCATTCCTGGCTGTTCAAACTAATTATCCTACAAATGGAGAACTATTAAAGCCTCGTGATGACCTTGTTATTATTAGGTGTTTGGTAATTGATCCATCTAGAAGGAATGGAGGGATTAATGCAATGAAGACTGCTCCACCTGAGGGGTCCTCGTAACTGCAGCAAGTACTAGCTTAAAAGGGGCATACCTTTCAACTCCCATGGTTTTTTAATGCAAATAAGTACTTGCTGAAAAGGTATATTCATCTACTTTCCATTGGATCAAGAATCAAAGGCATATGACGCTTGAGCTACCCAGAAAAGGCCGAACAAGACTCGTGACTCCATCCTGAGTTCTAGTCTTCCTCCTCTATATAAGCAACTAGCGGTCATAGGAAGAACTTGAGTTTTGTTTTCTGTAAGTTTAGCCATTGCTACTTCCTTGTAATGCAAGTATCGACAAGACCTTCTGATTACTTAAATCAAAACCCCAACTTATCACACCCGTGAGTGTTTGTTTGTTATCTTGTTCTTCGATTGCTTGTAGGTTTAAGGTTGTTCTTGGCATGGCAAGAACAGCAACAACAGGAGCTGGTGTAACTATCGCTAAGGCGCAACACCTTTGTGGTTGTTGTAGTCGAGTAGCACAATGTCAACCTCCACCCAAACTGTAGTTATCAGGAGACGGTGTAACTGTCGTTTAAGGCGCCACACCATTCTGGTTGTGGTAGTCGGGCAGCCAACGTCAACCTCCACCAATTCGTTCACCACCGACATGTCTCATTGAAAGATAGGGCATCCCTCGTACCCCTTGGGTTCATCATTTGGTCCAAGAGATGTTGGGCAATCTTCCTCTAAAGGGTCTGGTTTTGACATGGGGTTTAAATTTGCCCCGTCCAAAATGAGGGATGTTGGGAGAAAGCATAGTACTGAGGATGGAGTACAGATGATGTCACCTGTGAATGTGGAAGGCAATAATACTAGGGAAGTCATTGTTCTAGATCAGAGCTCCAAAGAATGTATTCAGGGTCAGAAAACTGATGTGCCTTTCATGGGAAAGAGTTGGGATATGAATGAGGATGAGTTGTTACATGAAGAAGACAAAAGTGAGAGTGCTAACTCCCATATCAAGTTGGCAAGATGTATCTCTGCTTCTTTGGTGGTTGAGAAACAGGTTGGTCTTAGGGTGAAGGAATTTTTGCATAAGGAAAAAGGGTCCCAGGTGGAAGTTGTGAATGAAGCAATGGATAATATCACAGAGGATCAGAGAATGCAGTTATTTAGACACAGTTCAAGGGTGGAAGAAAACTTGAAGAACAAAGAAAAGGTGATATTGTCTCAAAAGAATCCTAAAAAATGAAAATCTAAAGGTATGAGTGATCTGTCTAATCTTTTGTTGTTCTTAATAATGAGGATTTGCAGAATTAGCTAATAATATGGGTTTGCAAGTTGATTTTTAAAATTATTATAAGATTGACATGTGAAAAGATTTAGAGATAGCTAGACTAACTTTATTTGAAAAGAAGAATAGTTTGAGTAAAAAAGATGATTATAATAAGGAGTGTGATGAGATTAAGAATGATAATAATCTTCTGTTATTAGAATGGCATGATATTGTGGATAATTGTGATAGAGGACATGTGGATACCGGGAAAAAAGTGAAAATAATGATGAAAGAAAAAAAGAAAAAAAAAAGAAAGAGGTGCTGAGAAGGAGCCAGATGACTGGTCCTTCTATTTACAGGCGAAAGGACCAACAGGAAAATCCTGGGTCCAAGAAGAGTAGAAATCAAAAAGTTAAAAAATGATGATGTCGGCCATGAAAGGAATGTTTTGAAATTGTAGGGGTTTAAGAAAAATGGAATGTCTATATATTTTAAGGATATAAAAAGTGAAGAGGGTTAGAATTTTATTTGTTTGCGGGAGACAATGGTTGAGGTTTATACTGATTCTTTAGTAAGAAGTATTGATCCTAGGAAACAATATGAGTGGATTAATATCCCCTCGAGGGGGAGATATGGGGGTTTATTAACTGGGGTGAAGGTAGAAAAATTTGTGGTTCTTAATAGTAAGCAGGGTGCTTATACATTATGTGTTGACATTATGGATAAAGAGAAAAAATTAATCTGGTGTTGATAAATGTATATGGCCCTGTTCATGATGATACTAAAGAGGATTTTCTTAAAGAATTTGCTGAAGTGTCTAATGATGTTAAGATCCCTTTCTTGATTGGGATGATTTTAATATACTTAGGAGTTATAATGATAAATTTCTAGTAGCTTTTTAATGATATTATAAATGTTTGTGACTTAAGAAAGATTTATCTTTCTGGTGGTGCTTTTACTTGGTCTAATAATCAGAGAGTTCCAACTTTGCAAGTGCTTGATAGAGTTTTATGTCTACTCAGTGGGAAAATTTGTTTCCTATAGTTACTTTGGTTAAATTGACTAGGAAGTTCTCTGATCATAATCCTTTGATGTTGCCTGTTAATAATAGTCAAAAAAGAATAAAAAAACTGAATTCCATTTTGAGTTATCTTGGTTAAAACAGCTTGAGTTTAGGAAAAGCTTAAGAGTATTTTGGTGTGAACCAACAAAGGATCATGATGCTTTGGGGAGATTTTTGTTTAGAATGAAGAAGTTTAAATTTTATTTTAAAGGAAGGAGTTTTAATTTTGCTGGTCAAAATAAAAAAAGGAGGTGCTAGATAGAGTACATGAATTGGAATTAAAGGAGGAACATTGTTTTCTTACTGAGGATGAAATCATAGAGAAAATTCAGTTACAAAAGAAAAACTTAGATATTTTGGATATAGAAGGGCAATATTGGTTTAGTAGGAGTAGGGAGAATTAGCTCCTAAAAGGGGATTTAAATACTGAATTTTATCATAAGGTGGCCAACGGAAAAAGGAGAAAAAATTGATTCCAAATTAAAAAATGGGGATCAAAATATTATAGGGTATGAGGATATTTCAAGTCATGCTACTGACTATTATGAACAGTTGTTTGGGAAGGATAAAGGAAATTTGTTTGTTTTGAAATCTGCTTTATGGCCTTCAGATATGAATGTGTCTCAAGAAGATTATATGTGGTTAAGTAGCCCTTTTACTGAGGATAAAATAAAAAATGCTTTGTTTCAGATGGAGAAAAATAAATCAGCAGGTCCTGGTCATATTCCTATAGAATTTTATCAATCTTGTTGGGAGTTTATTAAGTTAGATATTTTAGATATGTTTGATGATTTTTATAATGGAAAGTTGAATATCAAAAGATTAAATTTTGGAGTTATTACTTTGCTACCTAAAGTCAAAGAGGTTGAAAGGATTCAACAATATAGACCTATATGTTTGTTAAATTACATTTATAAATGGTTTACGAAGGTTCTTTTCATTAGATTGGATCAAGTTGCAGGTAAAATAATTAGTGATGCTCAATCTGCTTTTATTAAGGGGAGAAATATTATGAGTGATATTCTTTCTTTGCATGAATTGATGCATCATATTAAGAGAAGGAAAACTCAGATAGAAATTTTTTAAACTAGATTTTAAAAAAGCCTATGATAGAGTTAACTGAGAGTTTTTACTAACCTGTTTGAAAATGAGAGGTTTCAATAAAAAGTGGTGTGATTGGATTCAGTGTGTCTTAACTGATGGAACACTTAGTGTCACTTTTAATAATGAGATTGGTAATTATTTCAAGAGTTTTAAGGGGGTTAGGCAGAGAGATTCTCTTTCTTCCCTTCTTTTTAACCTAGTAGTTGATTGTCTTACTGGGATGGTTGTCCATGCTCAGAATAATGGTCTAATTCATGTTTAGGGGATGATCTTCTTCCTAATGGAGTTGCCATTTTGCAATATATTGATGATAAAATTCTATATATTAAAAATGATTTGCAGGGTGCTAGAAATTTAAAATTGCTTCTTTCTTTTTATGAGAAGTTGCCTGGGTTGAAAATTAATTTTGATAAAAGTGAAATTTTCACAGTGGGAGGGGATGATGAGTTAGCTTATACTTATGCACAAATTTTTACATGCAATGTGGGGGCTTTCCAATTAAATATTTGGGGGTGACTATTTCTGCTAATAGGCTTCATGTGGTTGACTACAAAATGTTAGAGGATAAGATTGCTAAAAAGCTAGCCGGGTGGAAAGGTGCTTCTTTGTCCATGGCTGGAAGAATAGTTTAATAAATTCTTGTCTTTCTAGTGTTTCCATTTATCATATGTCTTTATTCTTGGTACCTAAAACAAACTTGGATATAATTGATATTATGGGAAAAATATTTCTTTGGCATGGAGGGCAGGAGAAGAAAAAATATCACTTAGTAAGATGGGACAAAGTCCGTTGACATAAAAGTAGAGGGGGTTCAGGGATTAAGTGTTTGTCTAAATGAATATTAGTTTACTTACAAAATGGTGGTGAAAATTAGAAAATGAAGATGGGACTTGGCAACAAATTGTGAGAGTAAAATATGTCAAAATTTTTGCCTCTTTCTTGTGTTTCTCACAAGATTTCTGACTCTCCTACTTGGAGAGATCTTTTGAAGGTTAAAAACATTACATAAGTGGTAGAAATATTAAGGTTGCAGTGGTCAAAATGTGAGTTTCTGGCTTGATCATTGGGTGGGGGACAAACCTCTTTGTGTGGCATATCCTTTGTTATTTGAGTTATGTTCTGAACCGTTCTGCTATGTAGCTTATTGTGCTACTCTGAATTGGGTGTTGTCTTTTAAGTATAATCTTCCTGCTTTTTACGACATCAATGGCATTCTGTTATTGCGGGTTTTAATAACATGCAGTTAACTAACAATAAAGATTCAGTTCTTTGGTTGTGAAATAAGTCGAAGGTTTTTTCTGTGAAATCTGTGTATAAAAAATTGAGTAATTTGGATAATGATTATCACTTTAAACACATCTGGAAGGCTAAAACTCCTCCTAAAATAAAAAAATTTTATGACTTATGGAAAATAGTGCCATTCTAACAAAAGATGTTCTTAAAAATGAGAATTGGAATGGTAATAATATTTGTGCTTTTTGTTAGGAGGAGGAATATGTTAATCATCTTATGTTTCAGTGTAAGATTAGTAGAGTTGTTTCGGGCATTTTGGGGGTATGTTTTAATATTGCGGATCGTCCTAACTCTGTTCATCAGTATTGGAGTTGGATTAAGAAAGTTCTTGCTGGTGGAGAACAAACTTTTTATTTGGGATTGGGTGCTATTTGTTGAGCGATCTAGAAAGTTAGGAATGGAGTTTGTTTTGAAAATAAAATGATTCATCATCCTGATGACATTCTTTGTCATGCAGTTGTGTTGTTGAAATATTAGGCAACACTTTATCAAGAAGAAATGAGGAAGATGATGATAAGTGCCGATACAATGATGATGGTTGCGCTTCAAGTGATGAGGGAGAACCAGGTGATGCACATGCTTTTGCCGGCTCCAAAACAGGCGAATGAGAAAGATACCTCGACTGGGGTGGAAACTGAAGACTGATTCAAACCTGTCTATGCATGTGGTTACAATTTCAGAGTCTTGTGAACTGAAAATTTCTAGTTGTCGTGTAAGGAGTTTAGCTATCTGGACATGTTGTAAGATAAACAAGTACTTGGATTTGGCCCTAGGCAAAGATTGCCGGAGTGATTTTGGCAGAGAGAGTGATCTTTAACTTTTGATCTCCAGTCCTTGTGGTTTTAGAGGTGGAATGAAAATTCCGTTGCAAAAAAACTTTGAAGCATTTTTGACATCAGAGTGAGATTTTGTACTAAAAAACTCAAGAATAGGGTCGTCATGCCGCTGGATACAAGAACATACTCCACTTTCTTTTCGATAATGGGCAAGAACAGAGTCCACTTAGGCAACGACTGGAGATCGAAGACGTTTAAAAACCAAAGTCATAAGTATTTTTGGACACGAGGATTCTTCCATCTTATCTGAAACTGCATCGGAACATGCCAATCTGATCACGCACACTGTCTCCATCATTAAGTTGCGCCCTCGTTTGGTACACCGGTCTCATAATTCTCTCCTCTCCACCTTTTTTTTTCTTCTTCTCTTCTTCCTGCCGAAAGGAAGTGTCCCTCTTGTTCTCCCTCCTGTCTACCTGTAAACTAGAGCAGCACTAGCTGTTGTCGCGGCAGAGCAGGCAGAGGCGCACATCATGGCCGCCACGGCGCACAAGCCCCTGAGCGTGATAACCGCCGACGACATCGCCGCCGCAGCGCCGGGAGCGGACGCCGCGGCCCTCCACGAGGCGGTCCAGCGCGCACTCGACTCCCGCGGTGGGGACGGCCCCGCCGCCGTGTGGGGGGAGCTCTGCAGGTCCGTGCTCCGCCCGGCCGTCCCCTTCGCCGTCCACCGGATGCTCTACTACGGCTGCTACGCCGGGTTCCCGTCTCCCACGCAACCCGCCTGGACTCCAGAACCGTAAAGCTTCTATGTTTCCTTGGACCCATCGCACCTCAAAGATTGCTTCTTCCATGTCTTCTAATATGATGTTTTTTGCTAAAATTTCAGCGAGGAGGCGGCCTTGACCAATATCGGCCGCGTCCTGGAGTCGCGAGGGAGGGAGCTCATCGGCGACGCGTACAAGGATCCGATCACCAACTTCTCTGACCTCCACAAGTTCTCCAACGAGAACCCAGAGGTGATAAAAGTCGCCACTTTTTTTTCTTTGCTTCGTTGCTTGTTACTATTCCAAAGCGAGCTAGTCTCATTACGATCTCCCCGCAGGAATACTGGAAGATGATCTTCGAGGAGATGGGCGTTGAGTTCATGGTGAAGCCATCCTGCATGTGGAGAGAGAGTGATGTGTATCCTGGTGGTGAGTGGCTACCGGGAGCTGTGCTGAATGCCGCCGCAAATTGTCTGACTGCTAAACCTAGGAGAGATTCCGATGATGTTGCTATTGTGTGGAGAGATGAGGGGAAGGATTCTGATCCTCTAAACTACGTGACTCTTGAGGAACTGAGGAAAAAAGTTTGGTAATTGATATTCTACTAAAAGAGAGTGCTGATTCTGATCATACAGCTGCCCTTTGCTTTGTTGAAATCTAATTTGAACTGTGCTTTCTTTGTCTAGGACAGCCTCGTGGCAAATGCACTTGATGCCCTGGACCTGCCAAAGGGATCTGCTATTGCCATTGACATGCCTATGAATGTCAATGCTGTTGTGATCTACCTTGCGATTGTGTTAGCGGGCTATGTGGTTGTCTCAATTGCAGATAGTTTTGCTGCGCCTGCGATATCGACAAGGCTAAATATATCAGAAGCAAAAGCAATTTTCACTCAGGTATTTATTTTACCCTGTTGCTGCTGAGATAAGTCCGCCTTCAACCAGTTGCCTTTCGTAGGACACTTAGTTTCTGAGTAGAGTTTGTGCTTCCAATTAAAGCAATGCTTTTGTGCTACTGACCATCATTTTCTTGCTAGGATTACATCCTTCGTGATGACAAGGAACTGCCACTCTACAGGTGCGTTGTTCAAGTACGAATGCTGTACACAAGGGTTATATATCATTAAAATATATTTCTCACACCGTACATTTGGTTCTGCAGTAGAGTTGTGGAGGCCAAATCCCCTATGGCAATTGTGATCCCTGTAAGGGGATCTTTGCCAATTAAGGGATTGCGTGTTGGTGATCTGTCCTGGCAAGATTTCCTTGGAAGGGTTAATCATAGCAAGTATGTTATTTTCTTATCATGTCTTTCCTGTATTAACTGGACATTGACAATTTCTAATGTCAATCATATTAAGTGGTTTCTGACATGACGCCAAACGCCAGAGCAGTTATTAAAACTTTTCACCCTGTAATGTTCATAATGTGTGATATTTCACAAGCTTTTTTTGATAACTAGGATGGAAATAATTTTGTCAACCTCTTGAAATCGACCTTGGAATAAGTTGATGGTATCTAACTTTCATGTATGAAAAATGCAGGACAGATAATTATATTGCTGTTGAGCAACCTGCCTATGCATTCAGCAATATTCTATTTTCTTCAGGGACCACAGGTGGGATTTTTTTTGATAAATTTTACATGATTTTTCCATACTCAATTATCAGTCGTAAAGCTGTTTATAGCAAAGTGGCTACACCAGACCCTCCTTGTGATAATGAGTTAATCTAGTAATGCATCTTTTTAAAGAAATACACAAACATTTCTGACCTTTCTTCATATTCAGGAGAGCCCAAGGCAATTCCGTGGTCACATATAACACCCGTAAAGTCAGCTGCTGATGGATGGTGTCACATGGATATTCGTAAAGGAGATGTTGTTGCATGGCCAACTAATCTGGGTTGGATGATGGGTCCATGGCTTGTTTATACCTCATTGCTCAATGGAGCTTCCATGGCTCTTTACAATGGCTCTCCAAATAGTTCAGGCTTTGCAAAGTTTGTACAGGTATGAATAATAGACAACACAGTGCACAAAAAAAGTATCAATGCCAAATAGTCAAAACACAACCTGAATGTACTAGACTTTCAGTTTCAGTTAAGTCTATCGGGGTACTTGTCGTGATCCTCAATGCTTTGGCATGCTTCATTCATAAGCTTGTTGATTCTTAGGAAAAAAGAATACTGTGGATATGAAACTGCCCCATATCCTCTTTTGCTCTGTAGTATATTGTTCTATGATGTTTCTGCTTTTAACTGAAAATTTAGAATACTGATTCAATCTTCATTTAACTTTTCTAATTCCTACTTATCATTGCTCTTATTTCCAGGATGCTAAGGTGACAATGCTTGGAGTGGTACCCAGCATTGTCCGCACGTGGAAAAATACTGATTGTACAGCTGGATTTGATTGGTCAACCATTAGGTAACTTAGGGATTCTACAGCTCTCTAGAATTTTCAGCCTTAACTTGCATATTATTGTACATCTTGCATATCCGCTAGTTGACCGGTTGTGTTATTCAACAGATGCTTTAGCTCAACCGGGGAGGCGTCCAGTGTGGATGATTATTTGTGGCTCATGGGAAGAGCTTGCTACAAGCCAGTAATCGAGTACTGTGGAGGCACAGAGATTGGTGGTGGATTTATTACTGGATCCTTGCTGCAAGCCCAAGCATTATCTGCATTCAGCACACCTGCCATGGGCTGTAACCTTTTCATTCTGGACGACACTCTTAATCCCCTGGTAAGTATATTGTATAATTGTTTGTCCTGCATTCAGTTTTTTGTTTTTGATACATGTCCTGTTCCTAGCAATATTGAGCAGCATGTGCTCCTTGGTGTTCAACTGATACAACAATGTCATATAACATAGGCATTTTACATCCATGTCGGCAGTACTTAACACAGGGTTTTACTAAACTCCCTAAAACTTGCAATTTCTGTCACAAATAAAATTTTGATATCTGCAGTTGCAGTAGCTGACACCTCACTAGGAAAAGAAACTATCAAATTGAGCTAATTTTCAAACTGTGCAGCCACAAGATGTTGCAGGTATTGGTGAACTAGCACTTGACCCGACTCTATTTGGATCATCAACAACACTACTAAATGCTGATCATCACGAAGTATACTTCAAAGGAATGCCAGAAAAAAATGGCAAGGTGCGTATGTAATCTTGTCTCCTTTCTGATTCTTGAAGGTTGAAAACTTGAGACCCTAAACCCCTGTAAAAAATGCAGGTTCTTCGTAGGCATGGAGACGAATTTGAACGGACTTCAGATGGATATTATAGGGCTCATGGGCGTGCAGATGATACAATGAACCTTGGTGGAATTAAGGTACACAACACACTGTTGCAACGTGCAACTGTGTTCATCGAAATGTGGTTTCTTACAGTCTGCCCATTGAATTTTTTATGACCACTTTCAGGTCAGTTCCATAGAGATTGAGAGGATCTGCAACAGAGTAGACGATTCCATCCTTGAAACAGCAGCTATTGGGGTTCCACCGATTGGGGGCGGTCCGGAGCAACTAACCATAGCGGTGGTTTTGAAAAAACAGAGCTCACAAACAAAAGATTTGAACCAGTTGAAACTAGCATTCAACGCAGCTCTGAAGAAGCTGAACCCCCTCTTCAAGGTGCTGCCATTGTTTCCGTGAAGCCTTACTGCCCGGGTTCTTCTGGGCAAAGTACAGTGACATTACTAAAAACTTTCTGCGCTTCACTCTGTATGCAGGTTTCGTCCGTCGTCGTAGTCCCGTCGCTCCCCAGAACAGCCTCCAATAAAGTGATGAGGAGAGTCCTGCGCCAGGAGTTTATCCAGGCTACCGAGGCAAAACCTTCCAAAATCTAGATGGTTAGAACGATTTTGCGGCGCGTGTACCCAATTACACGGGCTTAATACAACAAAACGTGCATAGCGTAATATTAATAGGCAGTATTTCCTTCCAATGTATTTAGCCAAAAAAGTGACAAATGAGCTGTATTTCCTTCCAATGTACAGCAAGGCCCTATTCTGTTCACCTTGTTATGAGATGACAAATCATTTTATACATCAATAAATATCGTCGCATGTACCTCGGTGATGCAGATGAACTCACAATTTCATTCCCATCTTGCTGCTAAAAAAGATCAATATCAAAGCTTCCGAACCATGTGTCACTGCCATGTGTGGCCGTAAAACTCGTTGCATGGGACACTTGTCAGTCAGTGGCTCCGTGCTGGCATCAAACGAGATCTCCCAGGTACGGAGTACTTTAGCAGGGCCGCCGCAGGGAGTAGTTAGTTGTAACTGCACCCGTAGAAGCTGCCCGTTGCCGTGAGCCCGTGACCACTGACCAGGCTTCGGCTCCTTCCCCAACGCATTTAAACGGAGCCACTAGGCCGACGCCGCGTCAGAATCCCGAAGCGATCGCCCGGACGCCGACGCGTTTCCAGGATTCCGACGAGAGGAAGCGGCGGGCGGTGGCCAGAGATGGGGAAGCTGACGAGCCTGGTGGAGGGCATCAAGGAGAAGCTGGCGGGCAAGAAGACGAAGGCCGCCGCGTCCAGCGGCGACTACGGCAAGCTGGACAAGACGGGGAGCATGAAGGTGGAGATTAGGAGCCGCCTCGCGCAGAAGCTCATCGCCAAGAACCTCGCCGCCGCGGACTCCGTCACCGGGGGCGGCCCCCGCGCCGCTGCCGGCAAGAAGAAGACGAAGAAGCGGCTCTTCAAGTTCTGATAGACTCGATCGATCGGTCATTCGGTTCCCCTCGTCTTCGACACTCCTCGTCGCGAATAATGCATTCGGAGTAACCGCTGCTCGTCCGTGTCGCTGGATTCTAGAAACGATGCATGTGTGTATGTGTCTTGGCCTTGAACATTCTTTGTATATGCGATCATCTCCTTGAAAAGGGAAACCGTCCATTATTCCTGATGATTAATTATGAGACGAAGTAGGCGTGGGGATAGATCATGTCTCGTGAGACGACTTTGACGTTATATTTATGAACGGGATCGATAGATTTTAGTTGAAAATTTTGATAGCCCCTTTTGTTTCAGTTTGGTATCGTGGATTGTACAATAAAAAGCTGAAACGAAGAGGTAGCTTTCGAGTCTGGATTTTACAGTCTTTCTAGATTTCACAATCTTACAACTTACTCAGGACTAAATTTTGATATAAATATTTCATCAATCCTAATTTGCAGGTGCCGAGCAATCAGGCGACCGTATAGAAGATGATTAATTTTTTTGTTTATTTGTTAATCCGTAATTTGTAAAGGTTATGTTAATTGTAAAATAATATAATACATAACTTTAAAATTGATTAACCTATAAAATTAATGGTTAATGATTATGTACAATGATTAGTGGTTAATGGTAGTAATTAGTTGCTAATTAATCAGTGTTTGATTTTTCCCAAATTTTAGTCATCTGAAATCTAGACAGCCTCTAAATATTTATCTGTTTAATATCATGACCCATTTTGAGTAACTGAAAAATTGGTTGTGTAATCTAGGCAAACAAATATTCCTCGTATTGACATTTAGACTTCACAATCTGCACTGTAAAAGCTGGATTGTGAACTCTAAAACTGAAACAAAGACGCGCATGATCGTTTAAACTCGCTTGGCATTTCAGATTCAGACGTGTCGCATCTTGCTAATTAGAACATTGGTGAGGCACCGGCTCATGGTACCGAGTAAAATATGGTGAGTGTGGGCTTCCTCGAAGTGCAAGGTATTCACGTGGTTGATGGTCCAAGATCGCCTTTGGACATCCGCTCGATTGCAAAATATAGCTTGACCTAACCAGTACCTCTGTTCAATGTGTATGAGGAGCGTTGAGACAGCGGCTCACCTATTCACGGAATGCCCTACGACACTTTGTTTCTGGGAAAAAATCTCGGAGTGGTGCTGATATGACAAAATTGACCCACTGCAGTGGAGAGCCCAACTCGAGGTGGCGCTATAGTTCTACCAGCTTACAAGCGGTGGGCGCAGTCCTAAGGCCAAATGCATGCGCTCCATGGTGATTCTAGTTTGTTGGACCATTTGGTGTGAACAGAATCGATGTATCTTTGATGGTTGTGAGAAAACGGTGCCGCAAATACTCAGTGAGATCAGAGACACTACGAGTCTGTGGCAAGGGGTTAGCGCCACTCTTCTAAATTTCAGTCAGCAACCTTCCAATTAGATGTTTGCCCTCCCCTAGTGGGATTTTCAGCATTGTTGTTGTATCCAGTATTTCTTTCTAGTTTTTCCGTTTCCTTCCGCACTTCTTGTGCGTTATTTGAACTATGTTTCTCTCTTCTTACTTAATATATGGCTGAGCTTGACTCAGGGCTTTCGAAAAAAAAAACATTGGGTTGGATGCACGCTTTACCCGTTCCGTTGAGCTTGTTGAGCTCCAATGGTGAGTTTCCCCTGGAGAAGCCCGTACCCCGAAACAGGACCCACATTTTACAGTGCCGAGAAAAGACTGAACGTGTCTACCTCTAGAAGACAAGCCCATCTATCTCAGATGGGCTGGCTTGATCCGTAAAGATCATGAAGGAGCCGGCCTGCTTCGCTGACCCACCACCTACCTCCCGTCCCCGTCTCCGACTCTCCGTCGCTCCCTCTCCAATCCTTTCCGTCTCCTGATCGCCTCTCCGGCTCTCCCTGCCGCGCGTCGGGCATCACAACCTCGGCACCATCACTGTAAAGCCAGACCGTAATTTTAAGTGATGAAACGGGAAGTTATGTTTCAATTCGGGGCTGGCTGCGCAGTATCTTGTTCTATCGATTAACGTGGGTGTGTATCTTTGGAGGAAGAGGATGTGGTATGTCTTATTCTGCTCTTTTAAGAGTAGTGTTTGGACTTTGAAGAGGATGTATTATGGTTTACTCCACTCTTTTCTGTACTATTGCTGACGATTTTTGTTTTGAGTTTTTTCCTCCGGCTTTGAGCTGTACAAGGATTTTCAATGTGGTAAGTGAGCCTAGCAAGACGACTTAGGATGATTGCTGCAGTGCAACTTTGGAATAAGACTTTGGGCTTTTCGGTGGTGGAATACTCCGTAGTAAGCAAGTGACGGCATACAGTCAGAGAAGAATAGTTCTGGCTGGAGCAACGTGAGAACAGTTTCCGGCGTGTTCCCTGCATGCATGAGCGATGGAATCTGCTCAGTTACACACCACATCACTACTGATTGCTGCTGTTGGTCAGGAAGATGTGCTGTGCCTGTGCTGCTGCTGAACATAAAACGAATGAACAGACGTTAGTTATCCTGTTGCACCAACACAGAGGGAAGAGAGTCTGTATTGTATGCAACGGCTACGCGATCACGGGAGCAGTGGATCCTGATAACTCTTTGTTGTTTGGCCTGAAGGATATCTGTTTCGTACAGAGACAATCATGCATCGACTCGTCTTGTCTAAACTGCGGCTGCAGCTTTACCAGCTGGAATATGGCATGGATACCAGAGGATGAGCTGGTGACATGTGAAAGAACAGTTTTCTTGTTCCCTGCATGACCGGTACAAGTACTCTATGTGGACGGTGCACGGTAGCAGAGCAGGTGTTTCTGGAGCTCTTTCTTTCTGTCAGCAAAAAGAGAATCCTGCCACGGTGTGTGATGGACGGTACGTAGACGTGTGTTGACGCCGGAGGCACGCACGGCGTCGTGCGGGAGCGCGCTAACCACCGATTTGTCTGTACGCTTGCCGCGGCCACCACGCCGCCGATGCCGTTGTCTGCCGGTGCCGCCGGACCAGAAGTCTATAGAACCGAACAGACAGACAGGCGGTTGCGCCGAACGATGGAGCAGTTGCATCCGGGAGGGACCCTCGGCGGATCCAATCCAACCAAAGCTCTCCGGCTTTCCTCTGCCTTTTCCTCGCAGAATTCCCGCCTCAAAAGAGGCGCGCGGTTGCGCCGGCGCCGCGCTGACACGAGACGAAATAATCGACAGACGGTGGGCTGGACGCCTGCTGACACGACATGTATGTTAGCTCGGCGCTGAAACCAGACAGGGCGAGCGACACGTCGTGGTTGTTTCGTTCCCCTTTGGTCGATCGATCGATCAATCGATGGATGGATGGATGGATGGATGGATGGATGGATGGATGCTTCAGGATAAGGCCGGTGGTTGGCGACCAGCTGCTGAGGCATAGGCACCGGCGGGTGATGCAGCGACGAGAAGCTTACTTAAGTGACTGAGAGAAGAGGCGGCAGCGACGCACGGCTCCTTCGATTGGACGGTAAACAAAAATTTCCGCAACTGTCTGTTGGTGTCTACCTCTACTACCACCCTGGCTCAGCTTTTTCTGCTTTCAGATTAAAGTAAACAAGCTCGTGCATGACACTTGGAACGAATCCACACGATCAACTCGTAGCATGTGTACGCGCAGAACGTCTCTGTCCTATTAACTCTTTCCATCGGATAATCATCGGTTCATCATTCCTTATGAACAATGCTGTCGTACACAATACAGTGTCACTCGGTGGTGTACTCATCACTGACTGGGTTGCTACTCTGGATGAAAGTCCACTCCATCTCATCCGTTCATCTACCTACTAGTCGGTTTATGATCATCGTTGAGCTCCAACAAGTTTCTAACTGCATGCTGAACCAGAGAATTAGGTTATCCGCATTAGTGACTTCTAAAGCAAGTCTATATATTATTCTCCTTCTATTTTTACAGTATATATTTTAAATTACATTGCGATACAGTATATCCACTATGCTTTATAGTGTGCCATCGTGAACGGTCATGGAAGACGCGGGCATTGATGACATGACGCGACCAGAAACCTCAGCGTGATTGCGCTGCCTCTCCAGACTCGTTTGCCTCACACACACGGCCACCGCCCAGTGATTGAAGCATGGAACGGACACCCGGCCTGATTGGTTTCTATTACTACCACTGCCATCAATCCGGAAAGTGATGAGTATAATCTTGCCTTTCCCTGGTGATGGGCGCAAAAAAGTCACTATGAGAAATCGGAATGGAGGGGACCAATTGGATTTGGCTGCAAATTCAGGGCAAATGATGCTATCCTATCCTCCAAGTGACCACTTCATGTAGGTCGTTTGGTAGTACTAGAGGGTTGATGGCATGGGCCCACTCCACTCCACTAGCAAGAGTAGCAACTGGAACAACGCCTAAATGGATGTTTTTTTGTAAAAGAAACAAAGTTTGAGTGAAAGTTTTTACATTCTCCCGCAACAATGGAAAGTTTGCAATAGGGTGGATTTATTCGCAAAACAAAAGTGTCAGTATAGTAAAAAAATGTATACTGTTTGTGATGAGCGATGCATACTCAATGAGCCGAACAACCAAAAAGCGAAAATGTCAGTATAATACTAAATTTATACTCAGTACTAACTCGCAAAAAATACTCAGTACTAAGAAATGCATGAACATGATCCAATTTGGTTTCGAATAAAACAGAGCACAATAATTGACCACATTTTGTAATTTGTATACCCAGTCTACGATTACATGGAGAAAACACTGATTATTTTGTACTAGCCCCAGTCAAGGAAATCAGTGCTGATTGCTAGTACCGACAACTATTCCTTGCTGCCAGTCTGCCAGCTTAGATTAAGGCAAGATTTCAGGTAGGCTACATCTGTTTCTGTTTAGCGGAGTGCTAACACCTAAGCTGAGATAAAGGAAAGCAAATTTCCGACAATCTTTTTCTAGCCAGAGAATAAATTCCCTCGACCCCACGTATCAAAAATTCTCCTCTGCTTTATTATACTAGTGTCCGGTATGCTATAGGCGTCACTTAAAGATGCAATGACATGTCATCTCGTCACGCGCAAGCTCCTTTCGTTTTTACTACTACGTGCCGTAATTGGATTAAACAGAATTAATTAGTATTTGCTACGATACTTTCATTCTTTTTTCTTTTACTTTTGGATGTCCTGAGACCATCCGCACCAACATACTCTAAAGTATACTCTATACACTATTCTCCTTCAGCTTTTACAGTACGTACTCTAAATTACATTGCGAAACAGTGTATCCAGTATGCTTTATAGTACGTCATTGCGGATGGTCTGAGACGGCGACTGTCATTGACTGATGTGACGATACAGTAACAGCCAAAGTGCAGCAGCAGGCAGCACATTTACGCAGTGCCTGCCCCGCTTTGGGAGGTAACGGTAAAAAGGCGCGTCAGTGAACTCAACCGCTCGGGTGGTTGAAGCATGAAAGCCCAGCCCTCTCTGCCTCTCTGGTCCGTGTGCGTGACAGCGTGAGCTCGCCTCGGGACACGCTCCGCGTCGCAATCCGCCTCGCGCGGTGCTGCTCAGCTGCATCCCCCTCCCCTCCCCCTCCCCTCCCCTCCGAGTGATAACTACAGCTTCGTAGTGATCAACGCTGCTACCTACTGCTACTTGCGACACAAGCTCCGCTGGTGGCTACTTGGCTCCCAGTAACTCACTCGATCAGACAGCAGCAGAGTGCGTGGGCCGGTGAGAAAGCAGGGGAGGAGAGCGTGTGAAAGGTGGCCTTTTCGGTGTCGTCGAGACAGATTCCATTCCTTCAGCGGTAGTACGAGCTAGGCCAGTGCAATTAGCTAGAGCAGCAGCACACCATATTATTTTCCTTCCTCTCCCGCTCCTGCCTGCCTTTCTCCTCCTGATCGAGGCACCGATTCTTCCTTCCGTGTGAAGGAGCGTTCTTGGTTTGATCGTCGGTGTGAGCCAGTGGAGGTGAGGGTGTTTCTCGGGAACCGAAGCCGGAGGGAGGAGGAGGAGGAGGAGGATGGCAGCGGCGCCGCCACCCAAGGCCGACGAGCTGCAGCCGCACCCGCCCAAGGAGCAGCTGCCCGGCATCTCCTTCTGCATCACCAGTCCGCCACCATGGCGTACGTGCTCTCTGCTCGCTCGCTTTCACCTCGGCTGCTCGCAGAGCTTTTTGGTTTCGCTGTTGAGTTGTTCTCTGCGTTGTCTACTAGTGCTTTTTTTTTTTGGCCCGTGCTTCTCCTTTGATGATGAGGCGTCTCAAAGCTGGTCTATTTTTGGTTCATGTCAAGTAGCCCAGTTTGTTCACGAACTTTTTATTTCGGTCTACTCCCTCTGTACCAAAATAATTGTCGTTAGGACAAGTTGTTTATTTTTAGTTCTTTTTGTTTGTCGACAAATAATTTGATACAAGAGTAGTATTAGTTGATGCTCATGTTCTGTAGTTGCAAGTGCATATCGGTTTGTTCCTATTACTCTGTTGGGACTCTTATTTTCTTTGTTTTAGTGACAAAGTACCTTTTTCCTGATCAAGTTGTTTAGGAAGGTTGCTTTGGCTTCAACAGCAGCAACACACTGAAAGGTGTGCAGGCGCACATCTTTTTATCTGCATCTTCCTTTGTAAATTAACTTGTATGCATGTTTTATCACTGAAATGGTACGTATCGTCACACATGACGTGTTCATGAATGTAAAATCTTTAACCCTTGTGATACTACTATATGCAGCTGAGGCCATCATACTAGGATTCCAGCATTTCATTGTTATGTTGGGCACTACTGTCATCATACCGAGCGCTCTTGTACCTCAGATGGGAGGAAGAAATGTGAGTCTCGAGACTCATGTGCTAAATCACGGCTAATTCACTAGCTTGGTGTTTGAATTTTTGGTTTTGCTGAAGTAGTACTAAGTTATGTGTATACCAAATATCTGAATGATGATTTCTTTTGTGCCAGGAAGAGAAAGCTCGGGTGGTTCAGACGATACTGTTTGTTACTGGAATAAACACCTTGTTCCAAACATTATTTGGGACACGTCTTCCGGTTGTAATGGGTGGCTCATATATTTTCGTTGCACCGACCATCTCGATTATCTTGGCTGGACGTTATAGCAATGAAGCAGACCCTCGCATGGTACTGCCCAACAGATTGTTTTTGCTCATGATTGTCGTTGTAGTCTCTTTACAAGTTCCTTGAGGAATATTGACTAGCTTCTATTGCTTCTGTGAAGAAATTCTTACGGACAATGAGGGGAACACAGGGTGCTCTCATCATTGCATCAACAATTCAGATGATACTTGGTTTCAGTGGTCTCTGGCGCAATGTACTTAGGTTGGCATGATTTGTTTTCCCTGCCACCAGTTTGTAGTTTGTAACATTATCTATATCTCATATTTCTTTCTTTCGCAGATTGCTAAGTCCGCTGTCTGCAGTGCCTCTGGTTGCACTTGTTGGATTTGGGCTCTATGAGCTTGGCTTTCCAGGGGTTAGTTTTCCCTCAGTATTTTTACATTGATGGCAGAGTGATAAAATGTTAAACGTTATACATGATGGCAGGTTGCCAAATGTGTCGAAGTTGGTCTTCCTGAACTCCTCCTGCTGGTTGCATTTTCCCAGGTACTAGAATCATCATGACACATCTAATTCCTGCAGCATTATGGAATTTGTGAAGTATCTCATGTACCCATTCATGTTTGTTTCCGTTTCCCACAGTATTTGCCGCAAGTTCTGCATTCTGGAAAGCAAGTATTTGGCCGGTTTGGTGTTCTTTTCACAGTTGCTATTGTGTGGCTGTATGCATACATTATCACTATCAGTGGTGCCTACAAGAATTCTCCACCAAATACACAGGTGCATTGCCGTGTTGATCGTTCAGGACTTATTTCAGGAGCTCCTTGGTAGGATCCCAGAAAATCATAATTTTACTTTAAACTGCTATATTGTTAACAATACTTATGAAGGTTCTGAAAACTTCTTGTAGGATAAGCGTTCCGTATCCCTTTCAGTGGGGTGCTCCAACATTTGACGCTGGAGAAGCTTTTGCGATGATGATGACATCATTTATTGCTATTGTAGAGGTTTTTTGGCAATACTCTGCCTAACAATGGAAGAAAGAAAATGCTAGTATTATTTGCTCTGCATTTAAGAATAGTACCAATCTGATAATTTGTTTACGTTGTAGTCCACTGGCGCCTTCATTGCTGCTTCAAGGTATGCAAGCGCTACTATGATTCCTCCATCAATTATAAGTCGGGGGATTGGGTGGCAGGTAAGGGATCAGATATTGTTGTGTGGACTCGGTGGTCTGATTTTGTACCATCTTTGAGTTAGTTACACTGATCACTATGAAATATCACCGACAGGGGTTTGGTATCTTGCTTGATTCATTTTTCGGAACAGCCAGCGGAACATCAGTGTCAGTGTAAGTATAATATATATACGTGAAAAAGTTGAGCTCTTTATTGTTTAAAACGAGTTATTTTTCCCAAATGCATTATGAAATTTTTTCTTGCAGGGAGAATATTGGTTTGCTTGCTTTGACCCGTGTTGGCAGCCGTAGAGTGGTGCAAATATCAGCTGGCTTCATGATTTTCTTTTCTGTACTTGGTAAATTGCTATACTGATTTTGCTAGCTATCACTTACTAAAACTATTCATTTTTCATTGCATACATGTAATATTTTCCTGAAATGTTCTACTTCCTATGGCAAATCAGGAAAATTTGGAGCTCTGTTTGCCTCGATTCCTCTACCGATATTTGCTGGCATGTACTGTATCTTCTTTGCATATGTTGGTATGTCCATTTACGTGAATCCACTATCACACAATTCAAGTCTCCATTTGATCATTTTAAGCACTGCTGACTCATTTTGCTTCCATTTCTAGGTGCCGTTGGCCTGAGCTTCCTCCAGTTCTGTAACCTAAACAGCTTCAGGACCATATTCATCTTGGGTTTCGCTTTCTTCATGGGCTTATCGGTACCTCAATACTTCAACGAGTTTACAGCCGTTGGAGGTCATGGTCCTGTGCACACTGGTGCCAGATGGGTGAGAGAAATCCTACAACACTCATGCCATTTCCCTTCATAGCTTCAGCTTTTCGGCAAATTGGCTGATCTTTGTTTTTTGCTTTCTGACAGTTCAATGACATGATAAATGTTCCATTCTCTTCGAAGCCATTCGTTGCAGGGCTAGTGGCCTATGTTCTGGACAATACCATCCAGACAATGGATAACGCAGTAAGGAAGGACAGAGGTTATCACTGGTGGGACAAGTCCAGGAGCTTCAAGAAAGATGCTAGGAGCGAAGAGTTCTACTCGCTGCCATTCAATCTGAACAAGTTCTTCCCTTCTGTATGATCTTGAGGACATCGCAAGCCCTTGTTCAGACGCTGGTCTTGCCGGTGGAAGCTTTTGTGTGTCGCTGTGGGTCAATTTTGTGTAGTTTTTGGTCGAATGTAGTAGGAAATGTACGGTAGAGATGGACCAACACGGGTGAATGTCTCTGACAACTTGTAGTTTCTTCGTCATTGTACATTAGTATATGTGACTTTCTTGGACCTGGTAGAATATCTTCATATGGCATAATTGTTGATGATTTCCTAGGAAGTGTCACACCCGGTTTTATTAAGAATAAAATCAGCTGTAAAATAATACATATATGTTAGAATCAGTTTTACCATACATGTACGACAAATAGTGATAAACAGTTCTATATCAAATGCAAACAACATTAATATGTCACACCTGGTCCAAACAAGCTAACAGATGCATTCCACATGTATGACAGGATCAGTTCATTCATACATGTGTAGACGAAAAGTAAATAATATCATAATACAAGCCATGTTCGAATTACAAAATAGGTCTTATATTAATGACCTGCAGGTCTAAAATAAAACTACAGGAAGCAAATACATAGATAAGTAGATAAATTGCAGCAGCGTGACGATCGCGCCAGTACGCAGGCGGTTGCATGAGGGAACGCCCGCCTAGAACATCTCCGGGTCGGCGTAGAACTTTTTGTTAGCTGCTTCTTCTTCATAGTCTGGAGGGGGACAGAGGGAATCGCTTTGAGTACATAGAGTATTCAGCAAGTGTGGAAAAAGAGATGATATGGAGGCTACAACAAGGAAGGCTCATAATGGCTTAAAGCACTATGCATTACCTATACTTTAGCTTTCATTAAGCAACTTATATCTATGTGAATACACCCAATTGAAAGTATAGTAAAATAATGAATAAATAAGTAATAGAGTACATGAAATCCCAACCATATGTCCCAACGATGAGCTAATTATGAATTCGACACCAAGCCACTCTTGTCCGTGAGCACGGCTGTCATGACAGTTTTCCAATCTCTGCAGAGAACTTATCATTTACCCACAAGCCGTGATTTCATCCACTGTTGCCATGTGGACTAAGTAAACCTCTCTGATGCAAGCGGTGATCAACCACATTTCACACTTCCGTAGGTATGCGGCCAGAAGATCACTACGAGGTTTTTACAAAGGTCATCCCGACTAGTAATCGGCCCTCTGAGGTTTCACTGCTCCAACTCCTAGAGTCCATTTTACCTCCGCCAGGAGAAGCCCCCTCTTGAGCCATGCAGATCCCAAGGCAGATACGCTGAACCAATTCCCCGCACCATCCAATTATCAGCACCACGCCGGGAGAGACCTAATTAATCAACCAAGTTGTGCCATACTTAGTCTTGTGGCGATACTGTATAGCTTAGTGGCCACTCCATAAACCGGTCCTTAGAATCCGGCAAGGTTCAAACCTCAATCCCGGATCTCTTGCATACTGCACCATACCATTCAAACCAACCCGCCAGATTCCTATTCACTAGAATTCATTTTCCAATATCATAATCATGATCATAAGTGATAAGTAATAAATGTGATCAATGTTTTCTCACACATCTACTTTGCATGGCTAAGCGTATAGTAAATCTCAAATACCACCTTTCCATACCCCAGGCGACAAGGTATTAAGGTAAATCAACAGGATATAGCATGAGATTCATATTAAATTAACATGCAGCTAACTAAACCCTTAAGGGCGCAAGATGGTCAATGGCACTTGCCTCCTTCGAGGTGGTTGTCGAACTGAAGTTCTTGGAAGTTGATCTCCGGATCGGGAACCAGGTCTACTCGAAGAGAATAACATGCAATAAGTACTCACATACATTGCTAAACATAAATATGCACACAATCACAAAAGTCTTCACAACTATGTACCTACGAGAGAACTAATGTGCATGTGCATTAGTTCATTTAATGATATTCATTAGAGGTGAATTCCTATGTGTTATAAATATGATTTTGCATTTTATATCACTTTTACAATTATTTTTATGCTTAATACACATTTTGGGGATTTTCCTACATCAAAATATAATTATTTATTATTATTATGTTATTTTATATTAAAATAATACATTAAATAAATTTTAATGTTATGTTGATATTTATTTCTAGGCTTAAAATAATTTTATATAATTAATCATCAATTAAATATAACTTCTACATAAATTTTAGTGGCTAAAATGAATTATTTAAATTATACAGGAATAAAATATATTTTTAAGTTGTCTAAATATTAAAAACTTTTATTCATTTTTATGCATTTATTCTCTATTATATGCAATTTCCAAAAAATATGTTAATATAATAAATGCTAAAAATAATTTTTAAAGTGTCCAAGGGCTAGACTGTAATTTCCCTAACTGGACAGGGGCGTGAAATAGCATTAAACAAGTTTCTAGGGGCTAGACTTGAAATATATAGTCCAAACATGATTTTTATAAAGTCCAGAGGCTTATTTACATTTTTCTAGTAATTCTACACAAGTATGTAATTCTACAGAGGCTAGTCCGCAAAAAGGGCAAGGGTCTCGGTGTAAAAATCTAGGCGTGCAAACATCTTTAAATGCTAGCCGTTGGATTAAATTTGGACGACCCAGATTTAATGAAACCCGAAGGGGTACGATGTTCTAATCGTGGCCGTTGGCTATGAACGGGCGGCTCTGGTGAGGCCACATCGCCCCTAATCGGCGCCAGCGCGGCGCGCGGCGGCGCACTGTGCTCGATGGCGGCGAGATCGCCGGAATCCGCTAAATCTCACGCAATCAACCCTAATACTTGAACCTAAGCACGAAAAATCGAACGAGGAGACATTGCGAACTCACCGGAGGTGATCTCGGGCCTTGGAGAGGAGTAGAGGAGCGTCAGCGATGAGAGGGGGTAGCAGATCTCGTCAACGATCGATGAAGACGTCGTTGCGCCTTCTAATCCTTCGCGCGAAGCAGCCCGAGAGCTACCTAATGACACAATTAACACACACGACACATTAGAATGGAGGAAACACGATCAACAGGGGTGGTCGACGATGAGCGGCGGCAAGAGCTTACCGGCGGTCGACACACCGACGGTGCAACTGCAATCTCCCCGATCAAACTTGTCTGGCGTGTTCCTGGAAGTATGCCGAACTCGTTAGGCTAGGTTCAAGGCGGAAAATGCATTGCAATCGGTGAGAACGTCGGCGACTTACCGAGAATAGGGGCGGCTAGGGTTTGAGAGCTCAGGGAAGGGGAAAATTGGGGGCGGCGACACCTTTATAGCGCGGAGGAGGCTGCGATTGTGGCATGTGTGCTAAACTCTAACAAAAGGAGTGGATCCGAGGAGTGGGGGAGCGTGGGCGCGGTGCGATCGTGGGTGCGGGGCGCGGGGCGGCGGTTTCGCCGCGGAGAAGAAGGGGAAAGCGCTGACGCGCAGGCCCGGGCGGCTAGAGAGAGAAAGGAGGGAGAGGGGTGCGGCTGGGCCGGCGCAGGGAAATGGGAGATTGGGCCGCTGCGGGGTTTCAGCCCACACAACGGTTTTCCATTTTTATTTTCTTTTCTTTTTCTTTTGATTTTATTTCTTGTTTTCAAATTTAAACGTTCTTTGGCATTTTAAAATTTAAATTAGCATGCAAAATGCAAGATCAAATGCACACTAATATGATTGGAAATTTTAATTACAAGTTTTGAAAATTTTGCAGTTTTACAACTCTACCCCCCTTAAAAGGAATCTCACCCTCGAGATTCAGACGTCCTAAGAGAAGAGATAGGGAAATTCGACCTTCAGGTCTTCTTCTTTCTCCCAAGTTGCTTCTACTTCCGAGTGATGTTTCCACTGCACTTTGCACATCTGGGTGACCTTGTTCCTTGTAACTCGTTCTGATGTATCGAGAATCCGTATCGGTTGTTCTGCGTATGAGAGATCCTCTTGCACGTCGATAGCTTCCATGGGTAACTGTTCCTCGGGCACTCTTAAGCACTTCTTCAGTTGTGACACGTGGAACACATCGTGTACATCTGAAAGTTGAGATGGTAGCTCGAGACGATAAGCTACCTCTCCTCTTGTTTCCAGTATCTTGAATGGACCAATGTAACGAGGTGCTAGCTTTCCCTTCACCTTGATACCTTGAGATACACAAAATCTCCGACCTCAAAGGTTAGATCACGACGTTGAGCATCTGCATAGCTCTTCTGCCTTGATTGTCCTGCCTTTAAATTATTTCGGATCTCTTGTACTTGTTGTTCGACTTCTCTTAGTATCTCTGGACCAAACACTTGACCTTCTCCTGTCGAATTCCAAAATAAGGGTGTTCTACACTTTCGCCCATACAACGCCTCGAACGGAGACATCTTGAGTCTAGCTTGATAATTGTTATTGTAAGAGAATTTTGCATAGGGCAAATTCTTGTACCAACTCTTGCTATTCTTCGAGGCACATGCTCGCAACATATCCTCCAGGATTTTATTTGTCTGTTCTATTTGACCATCTGTTTGCGGGTGATATGCGGAGCTGAAGTTAAGACGAGTGTCCATAGACTCATGTAGCTTCTGCCAGAACCTTGAGGTGAACTGGGTACCTCGATCAGATACTACCTTGTTCGAGACACCGTGCAAGCATACAATCCTTGCCATGTATAGTTCTGCCAACTTCGAACCATTGTAGCTTTCCTTGACTGGAATGAAATGAGCGACTTTAGTTAAATGATCCACGACTACCCATATGGAGTCATATCCTGACTGGATCCTTGGTAATCCTACAATAAAGTCCATACTTATCTCTTCCCATTTCCATTGTGGTATCTTGAGTGGTTGAAGTAGTCCAGCAGGTCTTTGATGTTCCTCCTTGACCAACTGACACGTGTCACACAAAGCCACATACTCGGCCACATCACTTTTCATGCCAAGCCACCAATATCGATCCTTAAGGTCTTGATACATATTGGTACTTCCAGGATGAATAGAGTAAGACAAATTGTGCGCTTCTCTTAATATCAGTTCTCGGATCCCCTTGATATTCGTCACACATATCCTCTTCCCTAACCATAAGGTTCCGTGTTCATCTTCCCTAAAATCTGGGGCTTTACCAATCTTCATCAGCTTCTTGAGTTTTTGGATTTTCTTATCTTCCTTTTGGCCCTCTCTAATGTCTTGTTCCAATGTGGAATCCACTTCCATAACTACTGCATCTGTGTTAGATACTATGCATAGGTTTTGTCTTACAAACTCCTCACATAGCTGCGGATGATGAGCTTGTATCATCATACTGTTGCATTGTGGATTCCTACTCAAAGCATCTACGACCACATTTGCCTTTCCAGGGTGATAGTTGATCCCAACATAAAATTCATTAATTAGCTCAAGCCATCTTCGTTGTCGGAGATTAAGGTCCAGCTGAGTGAAGATGTACTTCAATCTCTTGTGGTCGGTGTAGATTTATGTTCTCTTCCCCATCAAGTAGTGTATCCATAGCTTCAATGCATGAACAACAGCTACTAACTCCAAATCATGGGTCAGGTAATTCTTTTCATGCTTTCTGAGCTGTCTTGAAGCGTACGCCACTACATGTTCTTCTTGCATCAAAACACATCTCAGTCCTTGTCCGAAAGCATCACAATAAACTGATAATTCCTTTTGCATATATGGCATGACCAACACTGGAGCAGTATTCAACCTCTTCTTTAGCTCGACGAAGCTTGCTTCACATTCTGGTGTCCACTTGAATTTAGCTTCCTTCTCTAATAGATTGGTTAGCGGACGTGCGATCTTTGAAAATCTCTCAATGAATCGCTGATAGTAACCAGCCATTCCCAAGAAACTTCAAACCTCTCCCACATTTTCTGGTGTTTCCCACTTGAGAAAATCTGCCACTTTACCCGGATTTACTACTACTCCTCCTTCTGATATGACATGTCCCAAGAACAACACTTGCTTCAACCAGAACTCAGACTTACTGAACTTAGCGTACAACTTGTGTTGTCGAAGCTTCTGTAGTGCCAACCTCAGATGTTCTTCATGCTCTTCCTTATTCTTGGAGAATATCAAAATGTCATCAATGAACACCACCACAAACTTATCGAAATATTCCATAAATACCTTGTTCATGAGGTACATGAAGTAGGCAGGAGCATTGGTCAACCCAAATGACATAACAATATACTCATAAAGACCGTATTGAGAGACAAATGCAGTCTTGGAAATGTCCTAGGGTCGAATCTTCAACTGGTGGTAACTCGAACGAAGATCAATCTTAGAGAACACACATGCTTCTCGCAACTGATCAAACAAATCTTCAATCCTCGGCAGTGGATATTTATTCTTGATGGTCACTGCATTCAAAGCACGATAATTCACACACAATCTTTGAGTGCCATCCTTCTTAGGTACAAATATAACTGGTGCTCCCCAAGGCGACGAGCTAGGGTGGATATATCCTTTATCCAATAGCTCCTCAACGTGATCCTTCAATTCTGCTAGCTATTTGGCATCCATTCGGTACGACCTCTTATATATCGGAGCCGTCCCAGGCATAAGCTCGATAATGAACTAATTTCCATATCACGTGGCATACCAGGTAGCTCTTCAGGGAATATTGTCGGTACCCCACAGACCGGGTACCCCCGCGCACAAGGAGAAAACGGCTAAGTACTCGGCCTCTACTTGGAGGCAGAGTCTGAGGCTGCCACGTCGTGGAGGGAAGGACCAGGTCCTACCTCCCTGTCGGGGCGGGCTCCCGGGCTGCCACATGGCCGGTAGGACCATACCCTTGCCTCCCCGCCGAGGCGGGCTCCGGAGCAGCCACTTGGCACACAGAACCAGACCCTCGCCTCCCCGCCGAGGCGGGCTTCGGGGCTGCCACATATCTGTCGGAACCCCCGGGACCAGACCCGTCTCCCCGCAGGGAAGGGCTCCAGAGCCACCACGTGGCCCGCAGGGCTGAGCCTCCGCCCTTCCGCGGAGGTGGGCTCCAGAGGCGCCACGTGACCTGTATAGCCGGGCGCTCGTCTCCCCGCAGGGGCGGGCTCCGGTGCTACCACGTGGCGGACGACCAACTTAGTGCGGTAGGAAGCCGCAGTAAAGGTAAGAGTGCGCTGCTCAGACAGGCATTAAGTACGCGCGCCTTCCCCAGGCGAAGCGGAGTCACGCATGCGCAAGTCAAGGCTCCAGTGTCCTGTGTTGTCCAAGTAGCCGGTACAGACCCACTGCGCAAGACGGACAAGTGAGCCGCGAGGACAAGACGGGTGGGACATGCCCTGCCATCTCTAACAACTATGTGTAGCCCTGGCGCAGGACGCGGCGGGACGACACATTGAAGCCCCTGACAAAGGGAAGTAGATAGCATTTAATCCTGGATCTTGTATAGGATTTGGCTCTCCCCGGGACCACCTGTCGGGCCCCGGGGCCCACCTTGTGGCTGCAGAGTCCTTGGACTATAAAAGGACTCAACAGGCGACCTTCACAGGGGATTGAAACTCATACACGCTCAAGCAAGGCAATACACAAACACTCCCGTCGACGTAGGGTGTTACGCTCCGGCGGCCCGAACCACGTAAACCCTCTGTGTTCATCATCTCACTGCGCTCAATCTCCTGGGACTAGCCCTCGTGAATCCAAAGAACCTCCGCGGGCTGCTCTCTAAGTAGGTTCGGGGGAAGTGTCGTTTACAACCTTCGACATTTGGCGCGCCAGGTAGGGGCTTTTTCCCCGTGAAGATTTCCACCAGCAGCATGCGGAACGCCCATTCCAATGCTAGCTCCTCCAGTCCATGCTCGTTCCCGCATATTCTCTGTCATATGCTAGGGCACTCTCTTCTTGTCTCGCGCCTAGTGTAGTTATGCAATCCTGCTGCTGGCGGGTCTGCTTGAGGTTCCTGTGATGTATTTGGGTTCTTTGGTTGTTTTCCTGCTCTGGAGCCCGTGGCGCCGAAAGGTCACTCCCCTGAAAAGCTAACGCCTGTGGGAGGTCCAAAGTGTATAGCCTGCTTAGCCTGGTCCTGCACCCTAAGCATGTACACTTTGCCTCTTCAGCGCTAACGGCTGAGTACAGGGGGCCCGACGGCACACACTCCTGAGCAGGGCGATAACCATAATCCGGATACCTTCGCACTGAATTACCCATGCACCGTAAGCCCGGCTCGGGACCGTAAGACATAACGAGACTAAAAGCAGGAAGGGAGTAACCGACAAGCAAAATTATTTACATTATACTTTAATTTTTTGCTTACTTTCGCATATCGTCTGTTGTATGCCCGATTACATTTCTCTTGTCTCGTCCTAGTTGGAGTTGTGCTATCCTACTAAAGGCGGATCCGCATGAGGTACCTGCAATGTGTTTGGAGTCTGATGATCGTTTGCTTGGTCGGGGTCCATGGTGTCGAATGGTTCTTACTCCGGAAAGGCTAATGCCGAGATGGAGGTCCAGGGTGTGCAGGCTGCTTAGCCTGGTTCTATACCCTAAGCATATACACCTTGCCTCCCAGTGCTAACAGCTGAGTACAGGAGGTCAGACAACTCATGCCCTGAGCAAGGCAGCGACCATACCCTGGATGCTGTCGCACCGAATTACCCATGCCCCGTATCTTAGCTAAGGATCGTAAGCCATAACGAAACTAAAGAGCAGGGAAGTGGTGACCGACGAGCAAAATTATTTTTTGTCTACCGTGTGTGCAAGACATACAGGGAGCCGCCCTTACATTCTACACGTCCGTAGTAAGCACCATCGATGCGTCTCCGAGCTCCGACGCCCCCCAAGGGGGCCGCCAACGTCACTTCTCGGAGCTCCAGCGCCCCCAAAGGGGGCTGCTAACGTCACTTCTCAGAGCTCCGGCACCCCCCAAGGGGGCCGTCGACGTCACTTCTCCGAGCTCCGGCGCCCCCCAAGGAGGCTGTCGATGTCACTTCTCCGAGCTCCAGCGCCCCCCAAGGGGGTCGCCGACGTCACTTTTTCGAGCTCCGCCGCTCCCCAAGTGGGCCTTCAATGTCACTTCTCCGAGCTCCGACACCCCCCGAGGGGGCCCGCTAGTGTCACTTTTACAAGACAAGATGAAGGCCCCACCCACAAGATCGTCATCTCTCCCGGGGTGGGCCCGGGGGCCACTGTCGATACCCCGCAGACCGGGTACCCCCGCGCACAAGGAGAAAACGGCTAAGGACTCGACCTCTTCTTGGAGGCAGAGTCCGAGGCTGCCACGTCTTGAAGGGAAGGACCAAGTCCTACCTCCCCACTGGGGCAGGCTCTCGGGCTGCCACGTGGCCGGCAGGACCGAACCCTCACCTCCCCGCCGAGGCGGGCTCCGGGGCAGCCACGTGGCACACAGAACCGGACCCTCGCCTTCCCGCCGAGGCGGGCTCCGGGGCTGCCACGTAGCCGTCAGAACCCCCGAGACCAGACCCGTCTCCCCGCAGGGAAGGGCTCCAGGGCCGCCACGTGGCCCGCAGGGCTGAGCCACCGCCCTTCAGTGGAGGTGGGCTCCGGAGGGGCCACGTGACCTATACAGCCGGGTGCTCGTCTCCCCGCAGGGGCGGGCTCTGGTGCTACCACGTGGCGGACGGCCAACTCAGTGCGGTAGGAGGCCGCAGTAAAGGTAAGAGTGCGCTGCTTAGACAGGCATTAAGTACGCGCGCCTTCTTTAGGTGAAGCGGAGTCGCGCATGCGCAAGTCAAGGCTCCAGTGTCCTGTCTTGTCCAAGTAGCCGGTACAGACCCATTGCGCAAGACGGACGAGTGAGCCGCGGGGACAAGATGGGTGGGACACGCCCTGCCATCATCAACAACTATGTGTGGTGCGCGGCGGGACGGCACATTGAAGCCCCTGACAAAGGGAAGTAGATAACATTTAATCCTAGATCTTGTATAGGATTTGGCTCTCCCCAGGACCACCTGTCGGGCCCTGGGGCCCACCTTGTGACTGCAGAGTCCTTGGACTATAAAAGGACTCAACAGGCGACCTTCATAGGGGATCGAAACTCATACACGCTCAAGCAAGGCAATACACAAACACTCCCGTGGACGTAGGGTGTTACGCTCCGGCGGCCCGAACCACGTAAACCCTCTGTGTTCATCATCTTGCTGCGCTCAATCTCATGGGACTAGCCCTCGTGAATTCAAAGAACCTCCGTGGGCTGCTCTCTAAGCAGGCCCGGGGGAAGTGTTGTTTACGACCTTCGACAAATACATATGGAAACTCCCTAACAACTTTGATCTCTTCCACACCTTCAACTTGATTAACCTGGACCCTTGTCACTAGCGTTGGATCAGGACTGAACTCAACCTTACTGCCATCTAAATGTGTCAAACAGACCATCCTAGTTGCATAGTGGATCACCCCATTGTATTTTGTCAAACAATCCATCCCCAAGATAATGTCCAATCCTTGAGTTCAAGGACTATGAGGTTCGCTGAGAAGGCTACCCCCCTTATGTCTAACCTTACATTAGGGCATACTTGCCTTGTTATCATTTCTCCACCAGGGGAGTTGACTATAAGTTAGTGAGTCATTAAATGCACTACCATGTCATGCCTTCTGATGAACTCCCTAGATATGAATGAATGTGTGACACCAGAATCAAACAACGTCGTAGCTAGATGAGAATCGGTAGAGAACGTACTAACAACCACATCTAGCGCATCATTAGCTTCCTCAATCACCACATGATTGACCCTTCCACGAGTAGCTGGCTGCTGTGGTGGCTTCTTTGGGCAACGAGTGCAGTAGTGTCCTATCTCTCCATAGATGTAGCATGTTACCCCTGCATTGTTACCTTGGGCTCTATTACCCTCCTGCTGGTTCTGCTGCTGCTGGCCTGCAGAGCGAGATGCTAGAGCTGTGAGGCGAGGTGGTTGCATTGGTTGGCGTGGAGGTTGTGGTGGATGGCACATCTGCTGGTTGTATGGCGTGGGTGGCCTGTAGGTGGGGTTTTGGAATCTCTATCCTGTGTAAGAGTTCATAGGACGAGTCATAGGTGCCGCAGGCTATAGAGCGAAGCGAGGGCACACATTACTACCAGAAGCATGCCCTTGAGCCAACTTCGTTGTCCTGTCATCATCATCTAACTCTTTCTTGGTTCTTTCCACTTCAAAAGCCTTGTCAACCAACTTCTGGAAGTTGTTGTTATCACTGGAAGACATACCGAACTTGAAATCTTTGTCAAGCCCCTTCTTGAAATGGAACTATTTCTTGGAGTTAGTGTCCACATCTGCTGTTGCATAGCGAGACAATTGTGTGAACTTGTTCAAGTAATCTCACACACTCATACGACCATGCTTCAGCATGAGAAACTCGTCATGTCTTGCTTGGACCTCTCCTTTGGGCATGAAGTGATTGCGGAAGTTAGTCTTGAACTCATCCCAAGTGATATTTTCTGGGTTCTGATGGGCTTCAGTGTAAGTAGTCCACCAATCAGCTACAGGTCCTTGGAGTTGGTGAGAGGCTAGCAGTACCTTCTCCCTTCCTTCACATTGAATAATTCTCAGTTTGCTCTCAACTACTCTTAGACAATCGTCAGCATCCATTGGCTCACTAGCGGTGGTAAAGGTGGGTGGATGGGTGTTAAGAAAGTCTCTCAGAAAAGACCTGGGATGAAAGGGTGGTGGTGGTGGTAGGGCTTGCTGCATGTTGTCCACTATCTGGGTGAGATTGTTGAGCAACTGGGTCTGAATGGCCATCATTTGTTGCATCTGCTGCGTTGTTGGGGATCCCCGAGCACCTCTACCATTCCATCCTGGAAAACCTCCAAGTTCCTCCTCTTGGGGTGGAATACCCTCTGCCTCTACCGACCATCTGTATTGGAAATAACTGAAGCTTTAGAACAATAGACGTGACACAAAAGAGTAAACTATGGTAAAACGATCCCAACTATATGCATCAAGGAGAATATCTATATAGAAAGCAAATCCATTAACTAGTGCGGATGTGGACAAGATGCCAAGGCATTCCACAACTCGCACAACACACTAGCAAACCTATGTACAAATGACGTCGATGTGGACAGGATGCCTAAGCATTCCACAACTCACGTACCACACAGACACACCATAAAGAAAAAAACTAAAACATAAACATAGATAACACGACTCAAGACTGGAGAGGGTGTAGCTACATGCTCCTACAAACTACGGGTAGGTGTCCTGAGTCGTTGGTGAAGTTAAGGAGTACTCTCATTCCTCGGGGTCCTCGTCCATGTACTCCTCCGGGTCCTCGTCACTGCTACTAGGAGTGCTACCCACAGACTCGCTACTGAAGATCTCAACGATTGGTATCACAGGAGCAGGCGGTGGAGCAACAGGTGGTGCGAGAACAGGTGAAGTAGGTGGAGCAACAAGTGGTGACGCAGGGGCGGGTGGTGCAGCTAGTGGAGAGGCTGGTGGTGTCACGTGGGCGGGTGACGCAGGAGTAGGCGGTGCAGCTAGTGGTGACGCTTGTGGAGCAAGTGAAGCAGGCGTGGAAGGTGGAGCTAGTAGAGCTGGTGGGGAAGGTGGAGCTGCTGGAGCTGGCGGAGAAGGTGGAGCTACTGGAGTTGGCGGCACAGGTGGCGCTGGTGGTGCCAGTGGAGCTGGTGGTGGAGGTGGTGTCAGTGGCGCAGGTGGGGGTGACCTAGGTGTGGTCGCCCTCGGGTAATGCTGAGGGTCACAGCGGTCGGGGGAGTCAGGGCACCAAGGCTCACCATCAGAGGCATAGCAAGGAACGTCGCGGTCATGGTGAGTGATCCTCCGATAGCGCTGGATGATCTGGTCCTTCCTGTCGTTGAGGTCCCGGAAGTCCTGCAACTCCTGCTGGCAGCGTTGGAGTCGCACAGATAGCTCGACAACGTCGTCCACAAGACGCTCCGTCTGTCAGAGACGAAGCGGACCATACACTATACGTCCCACAAAGTCGGCAGTGCCGCTCGGGCGCTGGGGCGTGTAGGCGTGCGTGGAGTACTCCAAGCGGAGACGGTGCGCGGGGCTCCAAAAAGTAGTGGCTCCCACATCGCGTCCCCTCGGTCGACTGCTGGGAGCTCCTCCACGCTGGCGAGTAGTGGACCCTCAAAAGCTCGTGGTCGTACAAGATGGTCAGCTGGCAGGCCCACTCGATCCTGGTGGGGGCGCTGACCCTCGTGGTGGTGTAGCTCAAGTAGAGTCGGTGGTGTCGGTATCCGGCTGCGCGAAGTAGCGAATGAAGACGACGGCACAAGTCACCTGCAGCCTTGCTGGTGGAGTAGATCATCGCCTCCCTGTGAGGGGCAAACGACACAGAGCGCCTAGCCATCGCGTGACGGGGCACGCGACCTCCTGTGGACTTATGCGCGGTTTGCTTGCAGCGCATGAAATAGAAGAGTGTGAGAACTCCAATAAATCAAGACAAACATAAGCAAAAGTAGTACAATAAAGGAAGAAGCACATAGAAGTTTTGTAAAATAGTTTTTAGAGAAAATAGTATAGTCCTTAATACGCCCATCTCTATCTAGGCTTGTGTCCCACACACAACACGGCTCTGATACCACTTTTGTCATACCTGGTCCAAACAAGCTAACCAAATGCATTCTACATGTATGCCAGGATCAGTTCATTCATACATGTGTAGACGAAAAGTAAATGGTATCATAATACAAGCCATGTATGAATTACAAAATAGGTCTTACATTAATGACCTGCAGGTCTCAAATAAAAGTACAAAAAGCAAATACATAGATAAGTAGATAGATTGCAGCAGCATGACGATTGCTCTAATCCACAGGCAGTTGCACGAGGGAACGCCCGCCCAGAACATCTCCTCCAGGTCGGCGCGGAACTCTTTGTTAGCTGCTTCTTCTTCATAGTCTGGAGGGGGACAGAGGGAATCACTTTGAGTACATAGAGTACTCAACAAATGTTGAAAAAGAGATGATATGGAGGCTACAACAAGGAAGGATCATAATGGCTTAAAGGACTATGCATTACCTATACCGTAGCTTTCATTAACCAAATATCTAGTTGAATACACCCAATTGAAAGTATAGTAAAATAATGAATAAATAAGTAATAGAGCACATGAAATCCCAACCATATGTCCCAACCATGAGATAATTTTGAATTCGACATCAAGCCGCTCTTGTCCGTGAGCACAGCTATCATGACAGTTTTTCAAACTCTGCAGAGAACGTATCCTTTACCCACAAGCCGTGATTTCATCCCCTATTGCCAGGTGGACTAAGTAAACCTCTCTGATGCCAGCAGTGATCAACAACATTTCACACTTCCGTAGGTGTGCGGCCAGGAGATCACTACGAGGTCTTTACAAAGGTCCTCCCGACTAGTAACCGACCCTCTTAGGTTTCATTGCTCCGGCTCCTAGATCCATTTTACCTCCGCCAGGAGAAGCCCCCTCTTGAGCCATGCAGATCCCAAGGCAGATACGTTGAACCAGTTCCCCACACCATCTAATTACCAGCACTACAGCGGGAAAGGCCTAATTAATCGACCAAGCTGCCCCATACCCAGTCTTGTGGCGATACTGTATAGCTTAGTGGCTACTCCTTAAACCGGTCCTTAGAATCCAGCAAGGTTCAAACCTCAATCCTGGGTCTCGTGCATACTGACCATACCATTCAAACCAACCCGCCAGATTCCTACTCACTACAATTCATTTTCCAATATCATAATCATGATCATAAGTCATAAGTAATAAATGTGATCAATGTTTTCCCACCCATCTTGTGACGCCCGGTTCTGAAAAATGAACCAAGCTAACGCATATGTGTGCCCAGGATGGTCATCACACATACACGAGTGCAATCACAAACGATATACAGAAAATTACCACAGAACAAGATTAATTAACCAAATTTTATTACACAAACCATATTATCCTCGAATACAAGCTCTAATGAATATTTATGACAAATTCAACTAATGCAGCGGAAATACTCTAATTAAGCAAACTAAGCAACTAAGCATAAAGGATATATATGCGCAGCTCCAATCAACACCACAGGCAAAGCTGACGGTAGACACGGCCTAGAACTCCGCATTATCACCATTAAACTCCCAAACCTGACCTGCAACTGTTGGGGGGGATTGCAAGAGTGAGTACATGTCGTACTCAGCAAGTGTGGAAAGTATGACATGTGGCTGATTCAAATAACGACAATAATAATGGCAAAGTGCTGAAAAGTACATTAAAAACATTTGAAAAGCAATATATTATATGTATGTGAAATAAACCCATCATAATCATAAGTAATACCATAATACCAGTCCACAATTCACCATCCTCATCAATAATTCCATATTTCACCATTTGCCAATAACCATATTCAATACCAGAAATAAATCCATAACCATCCATAACCATTACCAAACCATAACCATCCCAATTACCAAATTCCCTCTAATCATGTAGGTCATCCAGGCGCTCATAACCGGGAGCACGACTATCATGATAGTTTTATTTAACTCTGCAGAGTTTGTACCTGTTTACCCACATGTTTGTGATTTCATCACCCGTCGGCGACTAAAGAACCTCCCTTATGCCAATTACACTTCCTTTGGTGTATGGCCAAGAGATCACAAAATAGCCTTTACAAAGGGATTACTAGCCTATTTAGACCCCACTGAGGTTTCACCGGTGGTGATGCCTCCAACTGAGCACATCTTCAACCAAGGGCCCCCTCTTGAGCCATTCGGATCCCAGGGTAGTCCCACCAACCATCAACAAACCCAATCCGACTACCCCTTCCCCGAACATCCACAATGGTCCAAACAGCACTTGCAAAGCCCTAATTAATCAGCTACGGTGCACCCATACTTGGCCTCGTGGTGGCACTGTAGTCCTGGCTTAGTCTCGCATGAACCGGTCCTTAGATCTAAAGCAAGCAAACCACCATAACATCCAACCCATCCACATACCAGGCTTGCTTAGATCACCCATTACCATGTCATATTAACCAGTTCATGTTAACCATAATCTCATCCATGCATAATTAAATTGAGTGATATAGTTGTTCCCATCCCAGTTGATTAAGCAAAGCAAAAAGGTAAAAGCCCTTCCCGACTCTCTACCATATATTCCAGGTGACAAGGGTGGTTTAGCAAATCTAGTAAACTTCCTACCATAGGATTCCCATCAAATTGACACAAGCATGCAGTTTTACAAACAAAACATTTATTTTTAAAACAGGATCAATATGCTTCAAGGACACTTGCCTTGCTCTTGCTGTTAATTAGGGTCAAAGTCTTCAAACTCTTGGTGTTGTAGATCCTCTGCAGCACTCTCTAGTGTAAATTCGTCTAATCCACACAATAAACATACAAGACAAGAAAAACAATCAAAGAGTGCACAAATATTACTCAATATGTCATGACATGCATGATTTATGCAAATGCAAGGTAGAACTTGTTACTAGATTGCTTTTAATGACCACTAACTAGTTCTAATAGCTTCTAACAAGTTTATACAGGTTTGGATTCAATTAGATCAAATTTTAGAATCAATTCAACCCAATTTAACCAGGAAGATCGGACTAGTCCGCTAGGGACCGGACACATCTGCACTTTACGAGATCAGCATATTAGGGTTTCCTAGATCGACGTAAATTCAGAGATTATGGGTTGAATTCACGTAAGTAAAAGATAATAGAAGGTATACCAAGTGTTTAGGACTCCAACGAATCAAGAAACTTGGAGGTAACACTTGGATCTTGATGATCTAGGGTTGGTGATGAACTTGGAGATGAATTGGTGGTGAAGGACGAAACTCGGTGGGGATCTTGATCCTCTTTCGTTTCCTCCTCTTCTTCTTCTTTCTTGGGATCTTCTCCTCCCTGCTTGACGGCGGCTCTCCACGAACTAGGGTTTGGGTGGGTGGAAAAGTGGCAAATAGATGTCAAACCAAGGGTGGGGCTGTTTATATAGATGTGGAGGCTAGGGTTAGATGGATTTCGAGTTTTGGGATGAGTAGAGGCCGGTTTAGAGTCCCACATGGGCTCTAAAAGAGTTAGGCATGACGTCCCTAGGCCCACTTAACGTGAAACCCAAGAAACAAGTCGTAAAACAAAAGATCAATTCGGAGTCGCGAAATATCGGACAAGTCCGGAAAAGACCGGACTAGTCCGAAGTCGTCCAGAGAGAAAATCGGACAAGTCTGGCCAAACATCGGACAAGTCCAAATTTGAACGGAGAGGAAAACGGACAAGTCCGCTGGAACACCGGACTAGTCCGGAAAAGTCCAAGGCTTAGCAAATTTTCAAGGATTCATGGAATATCAGACTAGTCTGCACAAAATCGGATAAGTCCGAAAGTTTCCAGTGCCAAAAATCGGACTAATCCACAGCAAAAATGGACAAGTCCGTTTTTAGTCAGAGAGAAATCGTACTAGTCCGCACTTTCCTGCGTTTTAAGTGTGGTTTTGTTCCAAATCAATTTTAAACTCGTTCCTCTTGATGTGGGTTAATGTTAAACGTTTATATGAATGTATGCAAGGCATGATGCATGTAAATGAGGGTGTTACACATCTACTTTGTATGGATAAGCGTAAAGTAAATCCCAAATACCACATTTTCATACCCCAAGTGACAAGGTATTAAGTTAAAGCAACATTATATAGCATAGGATCCATATTAAATTAACATGCAGCTAACTAAACACTTAAAAAGGTGCAAGACGGTCAAGGGCACTTGCCTCCTTTGAGGTGGTTGTCGAACTGAAGTTCTTGGAAGTTGATCTCCGACTCGGGAACCGGGTCTACTCGAAGAGAATAACATGCAATAAGTACTAACATACAATGCTAAACATAAATACGCACACAATCACAAAAAGTCTATGCAACAACGTACCTACGAGAGATTTAATGTGTATGTGCATTAGTTCATTTAATGATATTCATTAGAGGTGAATTCCTATGTGTTAGAAATATGATTTGTCATTTTATATCACTTTTACAATTATTTTTATGCTTAATACACATTTTTGGGGATTTTCCTACATCAAAATATAATTATATATTATTACTATGTTATTTCAGATTAAAGTAATAAATTAAATAATTTTAATGTTATGTGATATTTATTTCTAGGCTTAAAATAATTTTATATAATTAATCATCAATTAAATATAATTTATATGTCCTTACCCCCCCCCCCCCCTTTATCTGATTAGAGCGGAAAGGGCCCGCTACGAGCATAAATGCATACATATGCATAGCCGAGTATAGCGAGTTTTTTAAGTGGATCCAAGAATTTTTTTGAATAAAAAGTCAATGTATCTAACCAATTATTTCACAGGAGTACTAGCTGCTGAAGGCGATTTCAGAATCTAAAAAAGTAGGCTAGTTTGATCGAGGATTGGAGAGGAGAGGTGGAATAAAAAGCTTGGGATGGATTTTTGAGTCTTTGTGTGAGCCGTATGCGGTGAGAGTCGCACGTATCGAAAACGAGTAAAAATGCGTACATAAAATGAAGTCCTAGTTAGGATTAAGTTGGCCTAAGGGCTGGTTATATAAGCAAGAGAGGCCAAAGCTCGTGATGCACGACTTTAGAGCTGTTACTCTTGTGGTTTGATCAATAAAATTTGTAGTTTAAAGGAACTCTTGTTCCTTGTTCGTCCGACTTGTTTCAGACAAGTTTTTCTCGTCGAGTTTCTGCACAGCACTACCTTGCTTCGGTGGTTTTATCATAACTCTAGTTTTACTAATCCAATTGGCATGACTCTTTTTGGGTTGGCTTCACAACTTGATTATATATCATCTGTGAAACTTTCACGGTCATTGGATTTTTGGTTCTGGATCTACAAGAGTTTCATTGCAGTGTTGCAGATCTGGTTTTTCTTGGGTAGAACATATTGACCTTCGTTCAATCTTTTGATTGTAACTTGAGTTTTTCTCGACGGTTTTTCGTGATTCTTGTTGTCGTGTCTTCGTGACTTGATTATTCACAATTTATACTGGTTTTGTCATGATTGATCACGTTTAGATTAGTGGCACACAAGATTTCTTAACAGATTGATTTTCTACTGAGTAGTTTTTGTTGCTTCCGCTGAAAAAGTTTTAAATCTACCATTCACCCCCCTCTAGTAGCTTTTCACGTGCTCTTAGATACTACATGGTACCCTCTGATGGCTTTTGGGAAAGGTCCCAAAATATCCATTCCCCACACAGTGAATGGCCACGTGGGAGGAATCATCTGCAGTGACTGAGCCGGTTTGTGAATCTGCTTCGCATGGAACTGGTACGCTTCGCACTTCTTAACCAGCTTGACTGCATCATGAATTGTTGTAGGTTAGTAAAAACCAAGATAGAAGGCCTTACTGGCCAATGTGCAGGATGACGTGTGGTTCCCACACTCGCCTCCATGGATCTCTACGAGGAGCTCGCGGCCTTCTTCCCAGAAAATGCACCGCATTAGAATGTCGTTGGCACCACGTCGGTGGAGATCCTCTTCTACTAACGTGTATCTTTTAGCCAAGCTGACAATTCGCTCAGCGGATACACCGTCTTTAGGAAGGATGTTGTCCTTCAAGTAGTCTCGGACCTTCGAGATCCATGCATCAGGACTGACTTGAGCTTCTGGATCTTGCATGTTTGGTTGCTCGGAGCTTCCTGTAGCGCCTATGATCCTTGATGGATGCCATGGTAATAGGGCCACTTGAGACCGCTAGCTTCGAGGTGCGATGATTAGGACATCAATCCTATGGATATACACAACACTCCATTGAACATACAAGATGCAATCAATAGAATTCACAAACAACAATTAATTTCACAGGTTAGCTCGTTTTTATATGTTTCCTTATATATTTTTGAGAATAGATTGCTACCTAATAATTTAATTGTGATTAGGATACATGGAGTGATTCAAGGAGTAACTGGAGGAAGGTTTAGGGGCATGGAGGACCAGAGGATACGTTCAAAGAAGATGGAAACCGACCCCAACTCAAAACCGTGTCCAACTCAGAGTCCAGGAGAAGTACGCACTAAATCTGACGTCGAGGACGCATACGAACTACGTTTTGGACGTTCTACATATGCACGGAAAGGGGAGAGGATAATCTTTCCAATGGAGGTGGTCCCATGGCAAAATTCTATCTAAGTCGATAGGAATCGTCGAAACAAAATCAAGTTCAGAATCTGTCAGGATGTTGCGCCACCGTATTGGGCCATTGGGCCTTGTATCAAGTCTAAGCCTATTATTTTCGTGTCACTACCCCAACACCTTCTTAGACGTCCTCCCACCTATATACTCCATGGTGGTCGTCCTGAACAGTTGGATTTTGCTTAGATTAATAATATCGCCATTTATCGGTTTGTAAAACCCCAATTCAGCAATTTCAGATTGCTTCTTCTACGTTCTTGCTTGTGTTCTCGGTTGCACTTGCAGGGATTAGCCTTCTTAGCGAGGTCAATTGTGTGAAGCACAGTTGATAACAAACAGAGCAGTGGTGTAGTGATTGCAGGGGTTGTTCGTGTTCTACTCGAGAGCCTCGGATCATCAACGTCGAGATCTCCACATCAATCGACTTATCCATTACCTTTCGGAAGATCGGTACTAATCCTTCTCATCATGCGGGTCTTGCCCCAATTACTCAGTTCGCCAGGTTGAGCGGCAGGTGTTGGTAATCTCCTGACAAAAACTCCGTCGGGTGCTTGAGCCCCGGTTGAAGCCTTCGTCAAGAGGTCGTCAGCTTCAGCATTGTTGAGACGCTAGACATGGCAGAGGTCCAGGACATGGAAGTTTTTCTGCAACTTCTGGACTTCAAGTAGATATGCAGCATGCTGAGGGTTATTACAACTACATTCACCTTTGACTTGTTTGATGATGAGTTGTGAGTCACCCTTCACCAGCAACTGTCGTACGTCATATGATAGCGCCTCCTTGAGTCCGAAGATGAGAGCTTCATATTTCGCCATGTTATTGGTTGCCTTGAAGTCGAGGCACACCATGAATTTAACCTTCTCTTCGATCGGAGCGAGAAGAAGGATTCCAGCTTTGGCCCCCCTGCTTCTGCATGGAGCCGTCAAAGTAGAGACCAGTGAGGCTCAGTAAAGGTCGGGACCTTAGGTTCCGAATTCTGCTCCTTGAAGTCCTCTAAAGTTGGTGAATAAGGTGTCCACTCCGCTACGAAGTCAGCTATCGCCTGACTCTTGATCGCATGTCGAGGCAGGAATTCGAGGTCGAATCCTGCCAGCTCCGCAGCCCACTTGGCGATATTTCTCGTTGAGTTGGGATTATGTAAAATAGCTCGCAGTGGATAAGAGGTTACCACTGATATCTTGTGGGTCTGGAAGTAGTGATGTAGCTTCCATGAGGCAATAAGGATTGCGTACAGCAGCTTATGCACCTCAATGTAACGAGTCTTGGCATCATGAAGTACTTCGCTTATGAAGTACACCGGTTGCTGGATAGTCTGGACCCTCTCGGAAGGGTCCGGAGCTTCTTCTTCATCAACCCGGAACCCTCCCAGTGGGGTCTCGATCTCCTTCTTGAGTTAGTACTCCCTCAGATGAGGGAGGTTGATCCACGAGCATTTTGCCTTTAGGATCCGTGCTTGGGGGCTGGGACCCAGACTCGCCTTCGGGTAGCTCTGGACCCTTTCGGAGGGGTCTAAGCTTCTGAGTTGAATATGTTTCTGGTCTTTCCGCAACCAAAACCATGCTGACAATGTCTATAGTTGCAGCAATGTAAAGCAGAAGAGGCTCACCAGGCTCTGGAGCAACCATGATTGGTAATGTGGTGAGGAGCTGCTTGAGCTCTTAGAATGCTTTCTCTGCTTCTTCAGACCAATGTAATGGTTCAGGCTTCCTCAATAGCTTGAAGAAGGGTAGTGCCCACTCTGCTAGCCTTGAGATAAACTGTCTGAGCGAAGCTAGACATTCAGTAAGCTTTTGGACGTCCTTGATACGGATGGAGGTCGCATCTCTTTGATGTCTTTGATCTTGGTCGGATTTGCCTCAATTCCTCAATGAGTCACCAAGAAACCAAGAAGCTTTTTGGAGCTAATCTCGAAGACACACTTGTCCGGTTTGAGCTTTGTACGCGTTAGGCGCATCTTGTCAAAGTCAGCTTGAAGATTATCGAGGAGTGAGTCTTGATTCTTCACCTTGATAACGATATCATCGACATAGACTTCCACCAGGTCTCTAATTAGCTCCTCAAAAGTTTTGTGCATGGCTCGCACAAAAGTTGAGACGGCATTTTTAAGACCAAAAGGTGTGGCAGTATAACAATATAACCACTTGACTGTGATGAAGGCAATATGTTCTTCATCTTCCTTAGACATTGGAATTTGATGATATCCAGAATATACGTCTAAGAAACACAGTAGTTCACACCAGAGGTAGAATCCACTATCTAATCTATTCTTGGTAGTGGAAAGGGATCATTTGGACATGCCTTATTCAAGGTGGTGTAGTCGATGCACATCTGAAGCTTCCCGTCGGCCTTCGGCACAACGACTGGGTTTGCCACCCAGCATGGATGATAAACCTCCTGGATGAATCCATTGTCAAGCAACTTTTTTACTTCTTGTCTGATGAAGTTCTGTCGCTCAACAGATTTCTTCTGAGGGCTTTTGTTGGATAGGTCGTGCGTCGGGGTATATCTTCAGACGGTGCTCGATCACCTCCCTAGGGATCTCAGGTATTTGTGATGGTTGCCATGAAAAAGCATCGACAGTTGCCTAGAGGAAAGTAACGAGCACGAATTCCTATTTGTCACTCAGACCTCCCGATATACGAATGGTTTGGCATCAAAATTGATTTGGATAACTTTGATGGTAATGTCGGTGTCGTTGCTTGGTTGCACATGAGGTGCAGAGGATGATCCGTGCTAGCGCGTACTCGGTGGTGGTTGAGCAGCTTGCTCCTTATCGGATTTCTCTTCTTGTGCTGTTACAAGCACATGAAGTTTTTACAACGCAGTAACCCCAGCAGTGCGGTCCCCTCAGATCCGGAGGACGCCTGATGGAGTTGGCATCTTCAATACGAAGTAGCCATAGTGAACCACAACCTTAAACCTATACAGGGTGGGCCTGCCTAGGATTGCTTGAAGGGTAGATTGATGGGTGCCGCATCAAACACCAGCTTCTCAAACCTATAGTTATCACGTGTCCCGAAGGTCACTGGTAGAATAACCAACCCGAGAGGCGTGATAGCTCTCGGACCTACTCCAGAGAATGGGTGTGAGGGCCTGAAGTCCAGAGGTTGAGTTGGAGCTTCACAAAAGCTGCGAAGCTAAGAAGATTGAGCGTCGCGCGTCCATCCACCAGGACATGGAAGAGCTGGATATTGTTGATAGTTGAGGAGACCATCAGGGGCAATTGTCCAGCTCCGGCCATGTTCTTCAGACAGTACGAAGCATCGAAAGTAATAGAAGTACCCATCCACTTCTGATGAGGCTCTGCCTTAGTAGTAGGAGCAGCATCAGCCATCTCCCGACACATAGTCTTAAGAATGCGCCGGGAGGTGATTTCCGAGGACCCGCCATACATCATATAGAGAGTATTCTGATGCTTGTTTTCGGAGATGTCAAAGTTTTCATCGACGATGTTGTAGACTGCCTTTAACGCCTTCTTGGCATCTTGGAAGCCTAACTCATGATCAGATGAAGCTTCATCGACTTTTTCCTTCCCTTCCCGCTGACGGAAAGGGGTCTCGTCTTGACGCTTGCTGTTGTGTTCAGCAAGCCTCTTGACCTCACGACAATCTTCAAGATTGTGGCTTGTAGACTTGTGAATCGAGCACCACATCTTTTCACTGTCGCCGTCTTCAAACATTGGTCGAGGTTGCTTGTCAGGGCGTTGCTCCCGGCCACCAGGGGCTGCAGCAGCGGCGGTAGTAGGTGTAATGGCAAGTGAGTTCTTCTTTCCACTTGACTTCTTCTTCATTTTTCCACTTCCGAAGGCAGTAGCAGCTTTGGAGGTAGATTTCTTGGCCTCCGTAGCTAGTTTGGAGTGCATCTCATGGCCCTTCGCAGCTCTAGCGCATTTGTCAGCCAAGCTGAAGAGTTCTGTGACGCTGCTAACATTCTTGGTTGCCACCTTCTCCAGCATCTTCTCATATCTAACTCCCTGTCGGAATGCAACAACGACAGAAGCGTTGGAGAAAGAAGGGATGGTATTCCGAACATGAGGGAATCATTGGATGAAGGATTGCAGCGACTCTCCCGACTTTTGTTGTACGACGAACAAGTCCAGCTCGGTGTCAGGCTGGGTGTAGGAGCTCCCGAAGTTGGCGGTGATCTGGCGACAGAGTTCCGCCCAACTGTAGATGGAGTCTAGAGGTAAGCTCATAAACTAGGACCTTACAGTCCCAGTCAGAGCCACATGGAAGTAGTTGGCCATCATGGCCTCATTGCCTCGAGCCGTGAGGATGGTGGCAGAGTAGATCTGAAGAAACTCAACAAGGTTGATTGTCCCATCGTATTTCTCCGGCAAATGAGGCAAGAACTTGGGTGGCCACTCGACCATGCGAAGATGCATGGTAAGGGACGAACAGCCACCCCCAACTCCTAGAGGAGAAGGGTTTTCTCGAGCAACTTGCCTCTCACGAGCACGCTCGTTGTTGACGCGACTGTCCTGCCTCATGTAACAGCGGTCGAGCTCTGAGCGTAGGTCCTGAGTCAGGAGCCTCGTCGCCGTGTGAGTATGGCGAGCCCCGGAGGGCAGTGTCGTCACTTGCTGGGAGGGCGTACGTCTCCTGAGCTGCGACGTCTGAGAACTAAGTCTACCAGACAAGATCCTGTTCTGAGAAGGTGCCTCCCTACATGGGGCATACCTTTGTTGCTGATCGCAATGGTTGCGGCTGCAACCAAATGTTCAACATTGGCGCACCATTGTTCCAGCGCGGCGGGAGGAGCTCCCAGCGCTGGAGGACATTGAAGTAAAGTCCACGCGCTGCATTCACCGCGTTCTCAGGGTTGTTTGTCGATGCAGTGACTGACGCGAATACACCATCCTGTTGTCCAGCATTGGCTGCTATAGCAGATGGTGGTGGTGGAGGAGGAATGACACCTGCCGGAACAACAACGTTGGGCAGCTGTTGCATATTAGAGGGATTTCCCCCAACGGGTTGCACAGCCGGTCTGTTGGACGAAGCGTCAACGGAGTTCACCGTCTTAAAATCTCGAAATCGCCCCCTACCTGGCGTGCCAAATGTCGAAGTGTGTACTAGGACACTTCCCCGGTACTACTAAGAAGTAGTCCACGAAGGTTCGTATTCGGTTGCGGCGCTAGTCAAGATCAAGAACAAGAGGTGAACACAGAGAGTTTTACGTGGTTCGGACCACCTGAGCGTAATAACCTACTCCACAGGGTGTGTGTTAATCGTATGAGTATGAGTAAGCCTGAGCTTTAGTGTGTATGAGATGGCTTGCCTTAGCTTCATATAGCTTGTCCTTTCTATCGTGCAGCACAGCCCTTTTATATGCCAAGGACTAGCTGTTAAAAGGTGGGCCTGGCCCCACAAGTGGCCCTGGCTGTAATAAATTGTCTTATACACGATCTATGGTGTTAAGGGTGATTAATAGCGTGATAATGTGCCTTAATGGTAGCGTTATCAGTCTTGACACTCCTCTGATTGTGTGTCATTAATATAGCATTAAAGACCCGTTAACCAAGTCTTGTAACGGCCAATTAATAGTCATTGAATGTCCGTGTCGTTGGAGATCTCGTTGTCTTCCCGTTGCAGACTTAGGTCCGGAGGTGTGACATGTGGCAGCTCTGGAGCTTCCCTCTACTGTGGGATAGTTCCAGTGCTACTGGACACGTGGCAATGTCAGAGCTTCTCTGAGGAGGGAGGTAGGTCTGGCTCTGCAGGACACGTGACAGCACCGGAGCTACCTAAACGAAGGAGGCAGGTCCAGCTCTTCTGGACACGTGGCAACACCTGAGCCATCCTAAGGAGGGAGGCAGATCCAGTACTGCGGGACATGTATCCCTTTCGGACGTCAGCCACTTGGATATAGGAACTCTATGACTTTGTTTACGGTACCAAGGAGTACCAGGTACACAGAGTACCGACAACGGCGGTTGATGCTAGGGTTTCGGGGGAGGGGAGGAAGAATGAGAGTGCATATGGAACATTTACAAGGGAGGCAGTTGCAGGGCGTGGACGCAGTGCGGAACGGCGGCATCGTGAGCGTGCGCAAGGCAGTTGCTGCGCAGCGTTGTCGGGGGCAATATCGTGGGCACGACGGCGGTTGTGGAGGACGGGGGCACGGGGCTGGCAAGCGGGCCCAGCGCGTCGGTAGGGAAAAAGAAAGGGAGGGAGAGATGGGCCCTGCGGGTTCAAGTTTTGGCCCATGTAAGTTTTATTCCTTTTTTCTCTTTTTTTTTCCTTTCCTTTTCTATTTGATTTGTGTTTTAAATTTTTAAATGTTTTCTATCGCTTTTTAATTTAAACACCACACCAAAATGCACAAAATATGATGCACGCTATTTCATTTTTATTTTAATTGTTTTGGAAAATGCGGGTGTTACACGAAGCGGATTTGTAATGTGTATATTCTCTGCTTTACTACCATTACAGTAATGCTACTTTTTAATTGCATATAAATCCACGGATCTTTTTTGTTCGTTTTAGATAGTGCTGCATCTGTTGTGCTCGTGTCCATGCGCTATACTCCCTCCATCCTATATTACTTGTCATTTAAGATAAGAAATTTTGTTCATTTGAACTAAATTTTTTGTCTTAAACAACAAATAATATAGGATGGAGGGAGTATTACTGCAGGACTGTGGTCCTTCTGAGCTGTCAGTACGGTGATCCTGGGGACGGTTCTGAATTTGATCGCTCACGGTTTTGATGTCTGAAGTTCGCGATGACAGGCCAGGGCCGATGGGGCCACTCAACAAACAAGACTGAGCCCGCGAGCTAAAGCTTCGGAGCCTAGTGAATCTTGGGCCTAGCAGACTTATTTATTTATGACGCTTCTGATAATAAGCAGGCTAGAGAGGCAATGAAGCCCACGATGTGCTAAGAAGTTCTGAATTTTTGTTGGTGTGCCTCGGCCTCTCTGTGTGTTTTGTATTCTTTCAGTCTCGTTTTGTAATTTATTTTTAAATTATAAAGTGACAAATTTTTAAAGGAGAGAATATATTTTCCTTCCGTTTTCTCTAGATAAGTTCTGGTTTGCAATATCTGAATGCACAGGATTATCCAAAGAAAGCCTGACAAAACATCGAAGTTTTACTGTTCAGAATGAACCCTTTCTCCCCCCCGGCAGCTTCGCCACCTGAAAACAGTCAGCAATTTCATCAAGCATGGGAGAAGATTGCTGCGTCTGGTCTCTCTCTTTCTGCATGAGGATTGAGGAAGCTAGTGACGAGTCAGCTGCGTGCACCGGACGCCCGGAACCTGCATGGACTTGAGGCCCAACGGAAATGCTGATGTCAACTTGTCTTAGCCCTATTAGGAACTCCCAACAAACCGTGATGCTGCCAGCTGATACAGGTCTACCAAGGCACACTGCATACGAATCTCGTCAGGCAAGTCTCTCTCTATACGTATTGATCTTTTGTCCTGACAGCGTATTGCTTGGACACATATACGAAGGCACCAAAAAATCTCAACGCGAAAGTCTCGAGGTGTGGCTGCGGTTATATTTGTTTGCTAGTATTTTGTTAGAGTTATATATTGACTTTAGAAAAAAAATATTAATGTATTAACTATAAAAAATGTTCTGTAAACTGTTTGGTTTAGATCGGACGACTCTGTGTGTAGACGGACAGAGAAGATGCTAATTTCAATATGAAAATTAGCACTGCCTGAGACTTGTACATTAAAGTTAACTCCGAAGTGACTTACCAGTCAAACACTCTAATGAGTAATGACCTTTCCTCCAAGACCAAGACCAGGCTTGACACTACTCTCCAGGCTCACCTGTCACTCACCCGCTAAAAAGTCACCGCAGCAGCAGGACAGGAAGACAAGAACTGGTGTTTCGTGACCGCAGCCTATGGCTCCTTTCCGTCTCTGCTCCCTGAAACGATTCCTCTGAACCCGTCATCATTCCCAGCCTACAACACATGAAAATAAGATGCAGACAGACAGACGGAAAGATAGAATTTCAGAGCCATATTGCTTGTGACGCATTGCAGCCTAGAAAGTGCATGTCTACGGTGTCACTTTGTCCATGTTTCCAGGAGCACACAGAAGAACAGGTCACAAGCACGACACCGCACCGCGCGGCAGCTTTGTCCTACAGATCTTGTTGTCACCACACTCATGTGATGTGTGAGTGGGTGAGAAGAGTTGGAGGTAGCAGCAACAACTACCCATAAAGGCCTTTTGGCCTTTTTATCTTATTTTTTAAGTAAATTTTGGTCTTCATTTTTGAACTAAAATCTGACAAGCTTTTGAAGATGAAGCGTTACATCATTGCTTAATTTTTACACGAGCGCATGATTAATCTGCTTTACAACCTTTGTGTCTGACATGTCTGCGGGTTGCTCCCCATGATTGCCCACGCGAGAGGGTAATCCACGGGACAATTGCGCTTACGCAGGATGTCGTCTAATGAGACAAGGCCCAACCGCAAACCACACAAGATTGATGTGTCCGTCCGTACCGTACTGTACACTAGGCCTGCCCCCCCCCCCCCACCCCCCCTTGCGCCTTGCAAGCTTTATTTTGTCGTCACCAAAAATGCAAGTGCATGGAAACAGAGAGAAATATTAGGGTACTAGTTCCCTTTCAGAAAATAAAATAGTGGTAGTTATTTAGGGTGAGTTTAATTTGGTTGGCTGTCGAACATGAACACATCTAATATTAATCATGTCAGTTTCTCTCTAGCTACTGTTTGCTTGACTGACACAACGACCATAACGTGTCATATTGGTACCCCACATGTCAGACTCAAATATTTGATAAACTTTATTGAAAGTGTGGTGAACAATTTATCCATCACACTTTTAACAAAGTTTAGTAAAGATGTCTGACAATGTTTAGCTATTAACCAAACACGCCCTTAAATAAATCTGGTGTTTAGTGAGTAGGTCAAGCGTAACGACTTCCTCCAGTTAACAAATTGAATAAGTTACAAAATGGTCCTAGCGTGAAAGGCGAAATGAGTTTGCTGTCTAGTCAGGGCCGGCTCTATGGTTTAGAGGGTCCTAGGGCGAAATAGACAGCATTGGACCCTTAAAAACTAGATTTATGTACGTGTATATAGGTGTATAAATGTTTATTTTTACTTGTAAAGTGTCTAAACATATGTATTCTTAATTTGAGGCATCAAATAAAAAATATTAACACTTTGAGTAATATTATATTATGATATAAAGATGAAAAAAATATCAAGATAAAAATATGCTAGAATGAACATAAGATTGTCTTAAATAAGAATCAAATTATAATAGCTATATCGACAAGAATGTTTCAGTGCTTCAAAAAAGTTCTTCGACGAGACGCAAAATTATTTAAAATAATATCAAAATCAATGTTGTCCAAAATACACTTGTTAATACAACATATAGCATTGCAGGTACCTTCGATCACACAGCTTTGCTTGCTTTTCTTGCACCATCGCTGGTGTGCACTTAAGAAGTGTACTGCCTCCCTTGCTTTGATGTACTTATATTCACGATCACGTTTATCTAAGTACAGGCTCACCGTTCAAATGATTTAATCGGCAAATAACTGAACAAGGAACGAGGTGGCGCCGTGGCGGCAGCCTGTAGTAGTAGTTTTTCCCGTACCATTACTCTTGCCGGACTGCAGAGGCAAGAACGTAAAGAAACAACATTTTACAGCATGTGGGCTGACAGCTGAGCGTTGCTGCAGCCACTGAGCGTACTGCCGTGTTTACGTACAGCACATGATCCATATACAATCTATTTTCTACTTGTTAGTAAATATTTTTAAGCCTAACAATATATATACATGAATACAAAGATTATGGGCCCCCACTGGCCTGGGCCCTAGGCGGTTGCCCCTCCCGCCTAGGGTCAGAGCCGGGCCTGTGTCTAGTATATGGTCCTAGTGGATGCGGGACATAGGCATAATTCGCTTTGAGGTGTTAGTTTACCTACGTGTCTTGTTAATATATAAGCTATTCGATGATTATATTGCTTTCAGAAGTTGAAAATATTTCGTTTTGAACTGGATGGTGCATATAAACAACAAACAAAGGGCATTGTGTTAGCACGCAAGGTCACGGAGCAAATTCCTGTTCCAGAGCTTGTTGCTGTGTTACATCATACCGTCGTAGCATGGTCTGGTTCAAATTCCTTGCAGGACTCAATTACATGATGGAGGCGAGAGAATCAATCAATTAGACATAGCGACGAACTTGAAGTATAATTTCAATATATAGACCAATTTCATGACAGTCCTGGCTCCACATATAGTACGTACATGATAATCCAACATATGTTGCGTCGTTGTCAGAACTTGGATAAGCAGAAGAGGGACCAGAGGAAAAGGACTGAAGGAGCGGGGTGTGATATGGCACCGAATTTTCTTTAGCTGGCTTTTCGAAAAAAAAAATTCTTTAGCTCAATGAAAGATGAGCTCACATCTCACGGGGAACCATCTGCTTCTGTCATCCTAACCAACACCCAACAGAGACTGCTGTGTCGTGTGCGTGTGCGTGATTCAAGCCCAAGTCCAAATGGCAGGGTTAGGTTAGGTATGTGTGCTTGTCTCGCTCATTTGAAGCTACACAAGATGACAAGGTTAGCTTAATTCCTTGGCGTAGAAATTCTGTGAACTCTGCCGCTTGGAGCCACGCGCATGCGGCCATCTCGCCGATGTGCCGGCGACTTGGAACATCTCTCTCAGGGGTGAAGCCGGCCGATGGGCGCCGCGCCCTGTCAAGGACGAGAGTAAAAAAAGCCGCGGGGGTTAGCTCGGGCGGCGAGCTCGCGCACGGGGTCTTGCCTCCGAAAGCAGCGCGCCCAAGACACACGGAGGGCCTCGTGAACGGCGTTGCGTAGCGCGCCATGCACGACGACGCACCGCACGCGCGCGCACAGGGATCTTGACTCCCTCTTCTGCCTCCTACATGCATCTGGACTGTGAACTGGAGCGAAAAGGGAAACACATCCCCATCGCAAAGCTAATAATAAGTACTCCTACTAACACATCCCCATCGTGCCGACCTGCTGCAAGCTCGTGACAACCCTATTAGTTCGATCATCGACGAGTTATTTCGTCATCGATCGAATCAAATCAGTTTTTAATTGGTGTTCTGTGCTTGTCCGGTTTGGTTGACTTCTGAGCGGAAGTCCTAACCCACTCACTCCGGCGATAGCAGCATGCCAAAATCATGTGACACGAGTCGCTATCTTCTCCGAATATCTTGTTTATATAGTTTGTCATCGTCTTACATGCATATCCCCGTCCTTTCTTAAATTGCTTGGAATTTTCCGTCAAATCTGCGTTAGGAAACAGAAACACAAAGCTGAGCTAACTTTGTTCCGTGAGCACTTGAAAAGCAGAAGATTTATAATTCAAACCAGTTGTTTCAATTGATTCTTTTTCACATGTTTCCCGTAAAGCTTGCACTATACTGTACTAACTCGGACCATTGATTAGTTGGGTAAATGGTAATGGAAGTGTGCCCAACCAAGGACGAACGTACGTTAACATATTCAGCGCTCCTGTTTCAGAAAAGGGGTGAGCACATTGACACCACAAGCTTTTCAAAAACTGGGGATTTGAATGTTGCCTTTCCAACCATATAATAAATTTCACCAAACGCAGATTAAATCCGCATGCAAAAACCGATGTGCATACGTACAAAATTTTATTGATTACCCGGATCGGAGTGTACATCAACAGTTTGGTAGCAAGTCCTTGTACTATACCTATACGTCTCGACGACACGTTGATTTGCAAAATTAACAACTTGTGCATAATTGTGTTATACATGGACCACTTCGTGCTAATCCAGCCAATTCATGTGCCGGCTGGACAAATTAGCTAGCTCAGGTTTCTGATCGTATCAATCGTCCTTTTTTTGGAGTGCTAAGTCAAGCTTGATATTATATTTGTTAAAAGAATAAGCTCATACAGCCATTTGTTTAGTGCATTCAGAACAATGGGTTACTACGTACTTTTTTTTATTTAATACCGTGGATCAAAGCTATGTGTGAGATTGTAATAATAACTGCTCCTTTTGTAAATGATGTTTAAGACAACTAATTTAATTTAAATTAACTGGATCTTTTATCATAAACATCATTTATTTCAGAATGAAGGGATGTTAATTAATATGTTCTATTTTCTAAAAGGAAAGCTCACACAATCCTTATTTACACGGCATGAAAAAGTAGTACATGTCAACACATGAATGTGCAATAATTTTACATGTAAATAACTTACTATAAATTCCCTGCAAAACTTTAGAAAGTTAGCAATAGGTAATTGATTTTAGCTTTTACTGGAAGCGTTTCTTAATCTGAAATGACAAGCCTATTTGAAGACCTAATAAGCTGAGCATCTAAAACGGCGTCAATACTTTGAATTGGAAGGAGCCCATCTGATTATGATACCCATAAGAATTGGTCTATTAGAAATGCTGCGTGTGCAAACCTGATCAGCAAAAAGAACGGAAGTTGTAGACCTCCCAGACTTGGCTGGAACCCTAGTCGACTCGTTACAAATTTTCTGGACAGTGCCATGGACCCCTAGATCTTTGCGATGCCTTATACTAATCCTACTTGGAAGCAAAGATAGAGGCACTACGCAATGGACGATGCACTAGTTACTAGTAATCAGTGCTAGTTTAAGTACCCACTAATTAGTATATGCAGATTCCCATCATAGATTTTATTAAACCAAGGCGCTTCTGTAGATGATCAAGTGGTGGCACTAAGCAACAAACGCTCTCATTTGTGCTAGCTCATTTTTTAGATGATGGATAAACTTTCAGGCTTTCTCTTCGAGAAGGTTATCATTAACTTGATACAAGCGAATACATATACATATACTCAAAATCTATTGCCTAGAACAAGTCACATAACCAGATGATTAAAAAAGTCACTACAGGAATTCGTCAATAGAACGTCGGTCATATGAGTGTCGGTTGCCTACAGAAACCGACACCCGTAAACTAAAGGGGTCGGTCAACCAACGCACTTAGCCGACGAAATAGATTTGACACCTTTAACATGTAACTGCGTCGGGACTGACGCATTTATGAGATATGGGCGTCGGTTTCTGGTAGCTGACGCACTTATATGTAAATGTGTTGACCGCATGAACCAACGCACTTACGTCACTTAGAAGTGTCGGTCCTACCAAACCTACGCACTTAATGCGACACGTGGCGAGCGCACCGAGCGCGTGTTTGAGCGTCGGTTCTACAGAAACCGACGCATTTACTCTATTTAAGTGCGTCAATTACATGGAGACCGACGCATATAATACGCCACGTGGGCAGCCTACAGAGGGCGACTATGGGTGTCAGTTTAGGCAAAACCGACGCACATAACATATTTTTAAAAAAATTTGCTTCATTCCTCTCCTTCCCCTGCTGGGGAGCCTCCATTTTATAGACAGAACGGCAATATATACAGCACAACAGATACGATTCAACAACATTTCAAACATAGCATTGTACACAAGTTTTTAAACGTTTGAAACACCAGCACAACGAAACAAAGCACAACAGTATGAAAATGAGTAAACGAAATTCAAATATCGTCATGGGAGCCTCCACTTGCACGTCATGCGCTCCCATCTCCTCCACTCGCACCTGCGTCGTTGATGTTAAGGAAAGGATCGCCACCTTCAGGTGTTCCATAACGAGATCTTTGCGATAAACAAATAAAAGAGAAACTTAATAACTTAAGATGTTAACTTCAACTAACTTAATAACAAAACTTAATAAAAGAGAAGCATGTTAGTTTCGACTAAAACTTATCAAAGCTCTCTCATTTCCTCTCACTCTCCCTATCTCCCTTGCCCTCACTCGCTCTCCCACTCTCTCTATCTCTTCCCCTCTCCCTCTATCTCTTTCTCTCTAGCTCCCTCATTATCTATCTCTTCTTTTCTCTCTATATCTCCCTCTCTCCCTCTATGTATTTCTCTCCCTCTCTATCTATCACTTCTTTTCTCTCTCTATCTACCCCTCTCTCTATGTCTTCCTCTCCCTCTCTATCTATCTCTTCCTCTTTTGCTCTCTCATTTGTTCCCTCTTTCACTTCATCTCTCCGCTAAGTCTTTCCCTTTTCTTCTTAATGTTGTGTTAATTAATATGTGATGTTATAACGAAAATATTGTAACAAGTATACAAGTCATGCATACCGCTACATCTCAAAATTGTGATGGTGAGTCTACACCGGAGGAAAAGACATCGGTGGGAAAACTGCTTCAAGTTGTGAGATTATAATTAGAATCATTTTGAAATCAAATAAAGTGGTCAAATGCGAAAATTACAATTTACCTGGATTATTTTATTGCAATCCAGAAACCAACAGTGACATGAATCTGTAAGGATGTGGAACACACGGTTGACCACTCTCGGAACCCTGCAACACAAATGGTTATTGTATTGCATTATATAACTCAAGTCAATAAGATAAGCAGTTTTACCTATGAGGAGGAGCCAATCTATAGTGCTGGCTACATTGGTCGAGGCATCATGTCGGGATAAGGTTGCTGCGGCAGACTAAACTGAGAACTGGAGCTACCTTGACCTATGAACAGCATCAAGTAAATTAGTTGTGATATCTTGAGTAAAAACATTTGTAAATCAACAAGGGTCAAACAAGAAAATTATATATTACCTGAGACATATACAAATAATGCATCTGTTGTTGCAGCATTTGTGTCTATTGTCATTGTTGTTGCAGCAGCATCTGTGTCTGTCGCTGTTGTTGTTGCATATCATCCTTGGTGTGTCTCAATTCTTCTTGTAATTCAGCCTCTGTAGAAGATTGAAATCAACTACCACTAACATTGGACGGCTGACATCTAGCATAAGCCTCACGCTCTACATACCTGTCGCCCAACCCAAGTCTACAAAAAATACAAGTGTGAAGAATCGACATTCATTAACATATAAATCATCATTATCTTTACACATACCTCCCATGTGGTAGACCTCCGCCGGAATCGTACGCTGCAGCGACATCCAACGACTCTCTTAAATAGTCTGAATCAGGTTCATGGTTCATCACACTTAACATACTTTTGTTGTGATATATTTAGGTAATGGACTAACGTAATACAAGATAAATTGAGTTGATGGATAAAAGCAATAAAGAATCAACATACGTACCAATTTATGCGTTGATGCCTCATCCCACAACACCTCCGGGCGATTTAGGTATGGACCTTTGTGCCTCTTAAGATAAACCTCGAAAAACGTAGGAGGCATACCAGTTTCAGCTGTCTGCAATATCAAAATTCAACAATTTAATCAATACAATTAATTGAAGCAATATAAGTATGAATGTAAGAATTAATACCATCTTTTGTTCCATCCGAATATAACCATCCGACCCAAAAAAGTGTTTTTCTGGCTTGCTCTTCCAATTTTTTTAGTGCATATCAGAAATATTTTTGAACTCAACTGAACCCCAATACCCGCATAGCCACTCTCAAGCCTCTATATTCGCACAAATCCAGTCCACATGACTCTGCAAGTACTCCTCCCTAGTAAGGTGAATTTTGGCTGCTTCTTTGTTTGTCATGGACTGGAACATCACCGTCTTATAGTAGACGGTCGCAACTTTGATATGTGCCTTAGAGAAGGAGTCTTTGAAACGTCTTTTTGCTCCATTATAAAAAACCAAAAAAGCATATGCTTGACTCACACCCTTCTCCAAACGAAACCTACCCTGCATACAAGTAACAATTAATACCAAACAAAATAAGATGCAATGTAATAGAAACAATCAAAACAAACTTACCCAAAAGATCTCCCAAACTCTATACTGATATGTACCCAAATCGCCATACTCTTGAAGTGCATAGTGATCCCAATGATGCGCTGCAATCCTTTGACCATCTACTAAATCCATTCCGGGATAGCAAAATCGGACAGCATTTTCCAACTCGGTGTTAACAACTCGTCGATGCCCTTTTCCACTCCAACTAAGCTCGACCCAGCACCTAGTACCCTTTGACCTTATAATCGTCCGCTCGTCCAAGCTTTTACTTACACCACATAAAAGGTGCCTTCGCATCCTGTACATAAAAAGTACATAAAATTAGTTAATTGAAAAGATATAATGAACTTATTAATTAATCCGATATATTACCTAAAGGGGCATCGATCGGGGTGTCCTAACTCTTCTAACTCTGCCCTTCTTGCAATCTTGACATCTCGCTCGGGATCCTCAGGCTCTTCACCGTTGTCCTCATCATCCCCCTCATTACCACCATCATAAGAGGTCCACCACCCAACAGTATTTGAGCCTCCTCCTGAGCCTCCTCTTGAGCCACCTTCCTGCTCCGATGTCTGCCTCACAGTCTCTGGTTCCTCCCCGTACAACTCCTCGTACGTCGGGCAACGATCTGTCACCTGTGCCGGACTCGAACCTCGTGCAGGCTCGCTAGACATCGGCTCTGCCACACAACCCAAAAACTGTCTCTTCCTCTGCCCACTGTAAGTAGTACCCTAAAAATATAAATAAAGAAGTATGTAAAGAAGTAAGAAACAATATACAATTAATATTAATATTTAAATGTATGTAAAAAACAAGTACCTGAAACGGGTCCGGCTGGCTCAAAGTAGAAGTGGGAGTGGAGGACGAAGATCCACTACCCTTCTTGCTCTTCTTCTTCCCCAAACTTGGCAAAAGCTTAAACATCTGCGCACATTTTTATAGAAATAATTAGTATACAACATTAGATAATAAATAAAGAATGTATACAATAATAATAAAATCTAAAAAATGTGTACAATGTAAATAAAAAATCATCAGCATCAGAATCTGCTTCTGTCACGCGTGCATTAAGATATTCACATATCTCTTCTTCCATCTCTTCCTCTTCACTCTCTTTCGTATCTTCTTTATCATATCTCTCCTCTTCTTCCATAATCATTTTCTTCTTTTCCATAATCCTTTGTGATTGGTGAACACGTTTTCTTGAAGGGTCAGCTTGTTCTTCAGACATCAACTCTAGCGTATCACTAGTTATTTCCGGGAGTCCTATCCCACAAGATATCATAAAGTCTTCTGCTTCCTCGACTTCATATTGATAGATAATATCGTCATATTCTTGAATCTCTATATACTCATCATAACGATGAGGGTGCAGTTCAAGGTTAACTGTATACACAACCCACCAATTTTTCAAACTTGGATGAGGATAACTTAAATAGTACACTTGTACCACTTGATTCACAAGTACAACATTGTTGCTATGGGATGTGTATTGTGACTTGTGGTTGACCTCCACCATTCCAAAATCATCAACTCGTGTGCCCGATATTGGATCAAACCATTCACAGTCGAAAATCACAAGTTGAAGTGTTTTTGAACCGACAAATGTGTACTCTATTATTTTTTAAGAACACTGTAGTATTCTGTCACTTTTCTACTACCCTCTGCGTCAGTTATTATTACTCCACTGTTTGTAGTGGCAGCAAGTGGACGACTTGCTTCTAAACTTGCTGTCCAAAAATGATATCCGTTGATATCGTACCTGCTAAATTCTGTTGCTCTCAATTGACTATGCGACATCTGTCGCAAGTCATCGGAGATGTTGACATCTTTCATACACTACATAAATAAACAAAGTTAGCATCTTATGATAAACATTCGAACTAATATTGAAAGAAAAAAGGATAGAAAATTACATGTTTATGAAACCAGTCCACAAAGCTTTTTCCACCGTTTATGCTATGCTGACGCATCTTATCCAATTGACTTTGTGTAGGTTTTCGTGAAGATTTCCAATACAACTTGTCAAACATTTCAAAATATGGTAACACCTCCTCCATGTTGAAAAATATGTAAAGCATGGTGTAGTTCCTCTCTTGTGTCGAAATATAATGAGAATTAGCAACCCCAACACCTTTACCCTTCCATTGAAAAATCTTAAGCTCACTAGTAGATTGCTCTTCTACATTATGATATCGTGTGACAGATACATTCACGTTGCTGGCACGTGAGAAATATTTGCTAGAGAAGTTAGTAATCTCTTTAGCTGCAAATGCTTCTGCAATACAACCCTCAACTCTTGCCTTGTTGCGCACTGTAGCTCTAAATTTCTTCAATTCTCTTTCTTGGCTATACATCTACCAATGCTTCATAAGGTAAATGCACCAGCAAATGTTGCATAAAATTCATAAATCCAGGTGGGGACATTTTTTCCATCTTACATACAAGCACAACAATTTCTTTCTCCCACCGCTGCATCATCTTTTTTGACACTTCCTTAGCACAAACATGTCTATAAAAGTAGCTAAGTTTAGCAAACATCTTCCACAAATCAGGTTTGAAATAGCCACGGAACATTATCAATATAAGTCTCTCCATCATAATGTGGTAATTATGACTCTTCAACCCATTCAATTTACCAGTGTTGAGATTAACACATCGTTTTATGTTAGCTGCATAGCGGTCTGGAAACTTTGGTGTTTTCAACCAACTAAGTATTTGCTTTCTTTCTTTTGGTCTAACACAATATGGAGTTCGTGGCCTACTTTCATTTCCGTTTGCATTTGTTATAACCTCAAGTCCAGGACGATCGCAAATATCAGCTAACTCTTTCCTCGCACTCAAATTATTTTTGGTTTGACCGGTAAAATCAAAACACATGCTTATGATGCTTTCAACAACATTACACTCCTGGTGCATCAAATCTATGTTGTGTGGTAAAAGCAACACCTTTGCATATGGTAGCTCCCAAAGAAAAGAAATATGAGTCCAGTTGTGTTCTGTACCATACGTTCCGAAACCACCTTCAGTGGACTCTTTTAACTTTGCATGTCATATCATTTTTTGTTCGCTTGTCAATTGACGATGGGGTCCTTCTGTAACACTTTTTCCTTTTCGGAATAATCATTTATCACTCCTAAAAGGGTGATTTGAAGGAAGGAATCATCAATGGCACTCAAAAAAGCTGACTTTTCTTCCATACTTCAACATGAAGGCATCGATGTCAGCCATACATATGGGCCAACACAATTTTCCATGGACACACCAACCAGCCAAATGTCATATGCCGACAAATCATGTATAGACCATAGATACGCGACATGTAAAGTAAATTCACATTTCAGATGACTGTCGTATGCCTTGACACCTTGCCATAACTCTTTCAACTCCTCAATCAACAGTTGCATAAACACATTGATTTTCTTCCCAGGATGTTTAGGACCAGGAATGATGGCCGCGAGGAATATGTATCCTTCTTTCATGCACATGTTCGGAGGGAGATTGTAAGGCATGATAAAAACATACCAACAAGAGTATGGATTGTTACTTGTGCTGAAAGGAGTGCAACCATCTATTGACAACCCAAGACAAACATTTCTTAGATCTTTATCAAACTCCCGATCGAAACAATCTAGAACTTGCCATGTTGTGCCATCCGAAGGATGCACCATAATATCTTTGTCATTGCTCTCACGTAACCCTTCTAAATGTCACCTCATCTGCTTCGTTGTTTCTTGAGAAAGAAACAACCGTTTAAGTCTGGACATGATAGGCATGTACCAAAGCTGTTCAACCGGTACCTTTGTACTTATTTCTACTCCATCATCATTCAAAACTGTAACATCCATATTTTATGTACAAAAATCATATAAATCAAGGTGCATTTGTGTGTTGCATTTTTGTGTGAATTTTTGAAGCTCAAACGAGTAGAATACGTTCCAGTTTGAATTTGAAATTAAATCAAAAGAGAAGAATGGGAAAAAGAAAAAGAAAAAGATAAAAATCCTCACCTGGGCCGATTTCTCCCCTCTGGCCCAATTTCCTTCCCCTCACTCGCGGCCCAGCCAGCCCCTCCCCTCTTCTCCTCTCTCTCTGCCGCCGGGACCCCACCTGTCATCACCTTCTCTAGGCAACCGTCGCCCCTTTCCCGCGCCGCGCCGTGCCGCGCGCAAACCCCCTCCAACCGCCTCACCCCACACTCCATTCCCTCGGGGAACTGCCCCACGCACGCGCTCCGCAACCGCCGACCTCGCTGCACCTATAAACCCACCGCCGCCCCGAATTTCCCCTTCCCCCGAGCCCTCAAACCCTAGCCGCCCCTGTTCTCGGTAAGTCACCAGTGTTCCCGCCGAATTCAAGGCAATTCCCTCGTTGATCCTCGCCTAACGTGTTCACCGCACTGCCAGACACGCGCTAGACACACTCGCTCGGGGAATTCACCGTCGCAACGCCGGCTCCGTCGATCACCGGTGAGTTCCCGCCGCCATTCTTCATCGCATCGTCGTTCGGGACTTCTAGCTCGCATCCTAACCGATCCATATCGTGTGCGACGTTGCTCTCAGACCGCCGGTCACTCCCCTCGGTCGGGATTGAAGTTGCTTCACCGGAATTGTCGCACACCGACGAGCACCGCCGCCTCCAACCATTGCCGGCGCTCTCTGCTCTTCCCCGAGTCCAATTGATGCCTCCGGTGAGTCCACGTGATCTTCCTCTTCATTTCTATGCGCTCAGATCCTAGAATTAGGGTGTAATTCGCGACGTGGCTCAATCCGAGCCATCCATTCGCGGCCAACGGCTGCGATTAGATCGCTGCGTACCCCTTCGCGTAATAAAATCCGAGCCCTCCACTTCAGATCCAACAGCCCACATTTAAATTCCAATTCCCGCCTTCGGTTTTACACCCAGACCCCTGGAATCTTGCTTGCTATCCCCTGGACTTCACAGAAATGCTTATCTAGCCCTTGGAATTTGCAGACTAGCCCCTGGACTCCCTGAAATTGGATTTAATCATTTAAATAAGCAATCTAGCCCCTGTAAATTTGCAGAATCATGGATTTAGCCCCTGAACAGTATAGGAAAATATTTATTTAGTCCCTGGACTTTTATTTATTTGCTGAATATGGTTTTTAGGTGTATTTGAGGTGTAGAAAATAGATAAAAATGGTAATTAAGTGTAGAAATATTAGGGAAAATTAGTATAAACTACTTTATGCTATGATTAAATTGTAGATTTCATATAAAATATATTTTGTCCATGTAATATTTATTATAAGTGTTTAAAAATACATTTTGGCCATAGAAAATTCAATAAAAATAGTTTTAGGCTATAATTAAATCCAAAAAATGTAGGATAAATCTAAAATGCATACTTTGGCCATGTTAAGTAATAAACACTTCGTAGGGACGCATTAGTATATGATTTTATGCTTATGTGTGTGTTGTGATGTATTGTTTTGCGTGCCCTTTACTTATTTAGCTTTATTTTATTCTTGCCATGCTTGGGTATATATTTAGAGTCGTACTACGACCCCAATCTTAACCTCCAAAACCAAGACTTCACCAACACTCAAGTCTTCAACGAAGGCAAGTGCCCTTGACCATCTTGTACCAATTTTAGGAATTTAGCTAGATGCATGCTAATTAAATTGATGTCCTATTTCATGTTTACATGCCCTGTTCCATATAATTCCTTGTTACCTGAAATGGGTTGGGAAGTAGATATGTCTTATTTATGCTTAGCCATGCTTAGACATTAGGATTGGGATTTCATACAATTGTGCCATGTTAAACTTTATGGTTACTTTAAATTGTGGTGATTACACAATAGTAGTGGATAGGAATCTGGTGGTTGGATAGTTTTGGATGGTGCAGTTTGCACGAGACCCGGGATTGGGGTTTGTTACCACCGGATTCTAAGGACCGGTTTATGGAGGAAGCCACTAAGCTTTATAGTACCACCACGAGACTGAGATGGGGTAGCTTGGTCAATTAATTAGGTTTCTCCCGATGAAATGCTAGTAGTTGGACGGTGCGGGGAATGATGCAGGGGAACTGCTCTGGGATCCGCAAGGCTCAAGAGGGGGCTCTGAGGAGGAGGGTTACTCCGAGAATCCTCAGTGGTGGAAACCTTAGAGGACTAGCACTAGTCGGGAGCACCTTTGTAAAGACCACGTAGTGATCTCCTGGCCTCACACCAAATGAAGTGTGAAATGTGGTTAGCTACCACATGCATTCGGGGAGGTTCGCTAGTCCACCTGGCAACAGGGGATGAAATCACTGCTTGTGGGAAAAGGGTACACTCTCTGTAGAGATTCGGTAAAACTTTCATGACAGCCGTGCTCACGGACAAGAGCGGCTTGGGGCCAGTTCATAATTAGTCTATGGTTGGGAAATGGTGGTTAATTATGATGCAAGTTACATTCATTATCCTTAATCATGTGTTGATTACTTTTTGAATTATGATATTGATAATTGAAAGCTAAGGTTAGGTTTTAAGCATAGTGCTAAGCCATAATTGGCCTTCCCTTGCTTTAGCCAATCATGTCATCTCTTCCCGCACTTGCTGAGTACTCTATGTACTCAAGCGTTTAATTTTCCATTAGAATATGAAGAAGAAGAAGCGGCACCGGAGGACTTCTTCGTCAATCCGGAGGACCTGGTCTAGGCTGGCGACCGTACGCGCAACTGCTGCCTGTGAAGATGAAACCATGCTTACCTATTTCCCCTTTCGCTGTAGTTTGGAGCTTATGAACTGTCTAAGTGTTGTAAATAGTTGTGGTGTGTATTTGTAGACCTTCGGGTCATATTGTAAGACCTTTTATGTACTCGAACATGGCTATGTAATGATATTTCGCTTTCGTCGACGCATGTACGATTCAACTGATCCTGGCGTACATGTGATAAGCGTCTGTTCATCTTTACGATGACCGGGCATGACAAAGTGGTATCAGAGCCGTGTTGCCCATAGGACGCAAGCCTAGTTAGAAATGGCCGAAAATTAAGGATTATACTATTTTCTTATAAAATAGTATTTCCAAAACTTTGTGATCCCCATCTCAACCCTTGTGCTTCTTATCTTGCTGTACTTATTGCTTTGTTCTAACTTAATTTATTGATTATTGATCTCACTCTCTTCTTTTCAAATGTTTGTAGATGGCGCGCACCAAGCAGACGGCTCGTAAGTCGACTGGGGGTCGTGTTCCTCACCACGCCCTAGCCAGTCGCTCCGCACCTCACACCCCCAGGAGTGAGACGATGCTGTTCTCCACTGGGAGTGTTGCCTCAAGGATGTGTGTCCGTCTTCGCTCTCTTCTTCGTGCTGCGGGGTACCGCGAGTATCGTGTTCGCCTCGTCTACCACACCACTAGGGTCTTTGCACCCTATACTGGTGGACTGGAGTGGACTTCCCAGCTGGCCGTCTACTACGACTCGGAGTTGCTGCACTCACACTTCTCTCCGGCCTGGAAGAGCTCCCAGCGTGCGGCTGAGGAGGATGCTACGTGGGAGGCGACTACCTACTGGAGTCACGCCCACAGGTTCCGCCTCGGGTGCACGGAGCACGCCTTCACCCCTCAGCGCCCTAGTGGCACAGCCGACTTCACGGGACGTGACGTCGAGGGGCCTCTGCACCATGCCCAGTGCGAGAGGCTTGTGGACGATGTTGTGGAGTTGTCTTCGCGACTCCAGCGTTGTCAGCAGGAGCTTCGGGACAGGAGGGACCTGGTTGACCGCTACGAGCGACTTCGCCGACGCTACGCGAGGATCACTGCAGCTGATCCGAACTCTCCTCAGTACGCTTCAGACGTTGAGCCTTGGGACCCGAACTCTCCAGATCGTCGTATGAACTCCCCCCAGAATTCAAGAGAGGATTCGGAAGAAGAAGACCCGGAGATGGAGGTTGAGGAGGACTCTGATGAGTAGGAGTGGACTTGTTTCCCCGCTGGACGACTCAGGACACCTATCCTTAGTATGTAGGAGCGTGTAGCTACGCCCTCTTTAGTCTTGAGTTGTGTTATTTATGATGTTGTGCTAGTAGTTTGCTTTATGTTGTGTGTGTGTGTGTTTGTGTGCGACATGAGTTGTGGAATGCTTCGGCATCCTGTCCACATCCATGTCATATGTATATAGGCTTGTTAGTGTGTAGTGTGAGTTGTGGAATGCCTTAGCATCTTGTCCACATCCACACTAGTTAATTAATGGATTTTTTTATATCTATTGTCCTTGATGCATATAGTTGGGACCGTTTGCCATAGCGTACCCTTCTATGTCTTACCTATTGTCCTAAAGTTTCAATTATTCCCTATACAGATGTCTGGAAGAGGTAGAGGTAGAGGTCGTGGAAGGGGTGCTATGCCCCAAGATGAAGGACTTGGTGGTGTGCCAGGATGGAATGGTAGGGGTGCTCGAGGAGCCCCAGCCGCGCAGCAGATGCAGCAGATGATGGCCATACAAACCCAATTGCTCAACAACTTCACCCAGATTGTCACCAACCTGCAGCAAGCCCCACCCCCACCACCACCAAATTACAACCTTCCACCACCACCACCTTTTCCACCCAGGTCCTTTCTAAGGGACTTCCTAAACACTCATCCACCCACTTTTGCCACAGCCACTGAACCCATGGATGCCGATGATTGGCTCCGTACAGTTGAAAGCAAGTTGAGGCTCATACAGTGTGAAGGAAGAGAGAAGGTATTATTAGCCTCCCATCAACTCCAAGGACCGGCAGCCGACTGGTGGACTGCCTTCACTGAAGCCCACCAGGATCCGGAAAACATTACTTGGAAAGAATTCAGGACCAACTTCCGCAATCACTTTGTGCCTGAGGGAGAAATACAAGCAAGACGTGAAGAGTTCCTTACGTTGAAGCAGGGCCGTATGACTTTGAGGGCCTACTTGAATGCATTCACCCAGTTATCCCGCTATGCACTGATAGACGTGGATACTGATTCCAAGAAACAGTTCCGCTTCAAGAATGGATTGGACAAGGAGTTAAAGTTCGCCATGTCTTCCTGTGATTACAGCGACTTTCAGAAGTTAGTTGATAAAGCTTTCGAAGTGGAGAGGACTAAAAAGGAACTGGATGATGATGAAAGAAAAAGGAAGTTGACTATAGCACATGCCTCTAGCAGCAATGTACGCCCCCGCCTCAACCCTCAGCCTGCAACCCATATGACTCGTCCCATGAACTACTCAGGACCGAGATTTCCAAACTCCAACTACAGGCCACCCACTCCCTACAATCAGCAAATGCGCCAGCAGCAGCAGCCACCACGCCAGCCAATGCAAGCCCCACGTCAGTAGATGCAGCCACCCCGCCCTTCAGCTCCAGCTAACTGTCCAAATGGCCAACCCCCAAGAAACCAATCAGGAGGAAACAAGGGCCAGAGCAATGCTGCGGGAGTTCAATGTTATAAGTGCAGAGAATGGGGACACTACGCCAGCAGTTGTCCAAAGAAGCAACAAAACCCACCTGGCCGTGTCAACCATGTGACACTGGAGCAAGCACAGGAAGCGCCTGATATGGTGATCGGTATGTTTTCTGTTAACTCCCACCCCGCCACCATATTGTTTGATTCGGGTGCTACACATTCATTTATATCCAAGGATTTCATAAAGAAGCATGACATGGTAGTTACATTCTTGAATCGGCCACTGTTGATAAACTCTCCTGGAGGAGAGATGGTGGCAAGGCATCTATGCCGAAAAGTGAGTATAAACATAAGGGGGGTAGTCTTTTGGGCCAACCTAATAGTGTTGGACTCACAAGGATTAGATATCATTTTGGGAATGGACTGGTTAACGAAGAATCAAGGCGTAATTCATTGTGCAACTAGAACAGTTTGCTTAACACAACCAGATGGCACTACAGTGGAGTTCAAGCCAGATCAGACACAAGAGGCAGTAGTACAACTCAACCATCTTGAGGGTACCGAAGACATGAGGGTTGTGAAGGAATTTTCAGATGTATTCCCAGATGACTTACCAGGTATGCCCCCTGATCGAGAGATTGAATTTGTCATTGAGTTAGTACCTGGAACGTCCCCAATATATAAGAGGCCGTATAGAATGGATGCTAAACAATTAGCTGAACTAAAGGATCATATTGAGGAGTTATTGGGAAAAGGATATATTCGTCCTATCTCATCACCTTGGGGAGCACCAGTTATATTTGTACCTAAGAAGGATGGAACTCAAAGGTTGTGTGTTGATTACCGTGCCTTAAATGCGGTAACAATCAAGAATAAGTACCCACTGCCAAGAATTGAAGATTTATTTGATCAGTTGAGAGGAGCATGTGTGTTCTCTAAGATTGATCTTCGCTCGGGTTATCACCAACTGAAGATTAGACCCTCAGATATTCCCAAGACTGTATTTGTCTCTAGATATGGACTATATGAGTATACGGTTATGTCGTTTGGGCTGACCAATGCTCCAACATAATTTATGTATCTAATGAACAAGGTATTCATGGAGTACTTGGACAAGTTTGTAGTGGTGTTCATCGACGACATACTTATCTACTCCAAGACTGAAGAAGAGCATGAGGAGCACATCAGGATGGCTCTACAGAAGCTTCGCCAACACCAATTATATGCCAAACTTAGTAAGTGTGAGTTTTGGCTAAAGGAGGTATCATTTTTGGGACATGTCATATCTGAAGGAGGTATAGCAGTGGATCCAGGAAAAGTGGCTGATGTCCTTAAATGGGAAACACCTGAGAGTGTACATGACATAAGAAGATTCTTAGGCATGGCTGGTTATTGCCGTCGATTCATCGAGGGATTTTCAAAGATCTCTCGACCAATAACCAAGTTGCTTGAGAAAGGAGTTGCTTTCAAGTGGACCCCCGAATGTGAAGTAAGCTTCGCCAAGTTGAAGAAGAGGTTAACCAGTGCACCGGTATTGGTGATGCCTGATATGCAGAAGGAGTTTGTAGTTTATTGTGATGCATCTGGTCATGGTTTAGAATGTGTCTTAATGCAAGGAGGACATGTTGTAGCCTATGCTTCAAGACAGCTTCGGAAACATGAGAGGAATTATCCCACCCATGATTTAGAATTGGCAGCTGTTGTCCATGCATTGAAGATATGGAGACACTACTTAATGGGAAAAAGAACTGAGATATACACAGATCACAAAAGCTTGAAGTACATATTCACACAACCGGATCTTAATCTCAGACAATGTCATTGGTTGGAATTAATAAATGATTTTGATGTGGGAATCAACTACCATCCAGGAAAGGCTAATGTGGTCGCTGACGCTCTAAGCAGGAAGGGGCAATGTAATAACTTGTCAGTACAATCTCTTCAACCCCAGCTATGTGAAGAATTTGCAAGGTTAAACTTATGTCTAGTGTCAAGCACTGAAGCAGTTGCTATGGAAGTGGACTCAACCCTTGAACGTGATATACGAGAAGGACAAAAGAATGATGAGAAGATCAAGGAGATCAAGCAATTAATGAAGAAGGGGAAAGCTCCGAACTTTAGGGAAGATGAACAAGGAACCCTATGGCTAGGGAAAAGGATCTGTGTTCCATATATCAAGGAAATTAGAGATTTGATACTAAGGGAAGCTCATAACTCATCGTACTCCATTCATCCTGGAAGCACAAAGATGTATCAAGACCTTAAAGATCGATATTGGTGGCATGGAATAAAACGGGATGTAGCAGAATATGTGGCCATATGTGATACATGTCATTTGATTAAGGCGGAACATCAAAGGCCAGCAGGGTTATTGCAACCAATCAAAGTGCCAGAATGGAAGTGGGAAGAAATTAGTATGCATTTCATTGTGGGACTACCAAGAACACAGTCTGGATATGATTCTATATGGGTTATTATGGATCGGTTGACTAAAGTTGCTCACTTTATTCCCGTGAAAGAAACATACAATGGTCCCAAGTTGGCGGAACTGTACATCTACAGAATTGTATGTTTACATGGAGTTCCTAAGAAGGTCATCTCACACAGAGGCACTCAATTCACCTCAAGATTCTGGCAGAAGTTGCATGAATCAATGGATACCTGTCTAAACTTTAGTTCGGCGTATCATCCTCAGACTGACGGTCAGACTGAACGCACTAACCAGATATTAGAAGACATGTTAAGAGTGTGTGCTCTAAAGAATAGCAAAAGTTGGGACAAGAATCTGCCATATGCTGAATTTTCTTACAACAACAGTTATCAAGCTAGTTTGAAGATGTCTCCTTTTGAAGCATTGTATGGGCGGAAATGTAGGACACCGTTCTGGAATCAAACTGGGGAAAGTCAAGTCTTTGGGTCTGACGTATTAAAAGAGGCTGAAAGACAAGTACATGAAATTTGGAAGAATCTAAAGGCAGCCCAAACAAGACAGAAGAGTTATGTGGATACTCGAAGACGTGATCTGACATTTGAGGTTGGTGATTATGTGTACTTGAAGGTGTCACCTATGAGAGGATTGAGAAGATTTAAAGTAAGAGGCAAGTTGTCACCCCGCTACATTGGTCCGTTCAAGATATTAGAATGACGAGGTGAAGTGGCTTATCAGCTTGAGCTTCCACCACACTTGTCAGATGTGCATAATGTGTTCCATGTATTGCAGCTTAAGAAGTGCTTAAGAGTGCCTGAGGAGCAGTTACCTATGGAAGCAGTGGATGTACAGAAAGATTTGTCTTATGTGGAGCAGCCTGTCAAGATACTTGAGACACTAGAAAAGGTCACAAGAAACAAAGTCATTCGCATGTGTAAAGTGCAATGGAAGCATCACTCGGAGGTAGGAGCAACATGGGAAAGAGAATAAAATCTCAAGACCGATTTCCCTCACCTTTTCTCTTAGGACGTCTGAATCTCGAGGGCGAGATTCCTTTTAAGGCGAGTAGAGTTGTAACATCCATATTTTATGTACAAAAAACATATAAATCAAGGTGCATTTGTGTGTTGCATTTTTGTGTGAATTTTTGAAGATCAAACGAGTAGAATACGTTTCAGTTTGAATTTGAATTCAAATCAAAAGAGAAGAATGGGAAAAAGAAAAAGAAAAAAGATAAAAATCCTCACCTGGGCCGATTTCTCCCCTCTGGCCCAATTTCCTTCCCCTCACCCGCGGCCCAGCCAGCCCCTCCCCTCTTCTCCTCTCTCTAAGCCGCCGGGACCCCACCTGTCATCACCTTCTCTAGGCAACCGTCGCCCCTTTCCCGTGCTGCGCCGTGCCGCGCGCAAACCCCCCCCCCCCAACCGCCTCACCCCACGCTCCATTCCCTCGGGGAAATGCCCCACGCACGCGCTCCGCAACCGCCGACCTCGCTGCACCTATAAACCCACCGCCGCCCCGAATTTCCCCTTCCCCCGAGCCCTCAAACCCTAGCCGCCCCTGTTCTCGGTAAGTCACCGGCGTTCCCGTCGATTTCAAGGCAATTCCCTCTTTGATCCTCGCCTAACGTGTTCACCGCACTGCCAGACTCGCGCCAGACACACTCGCTTAGGGAATTCACCGTCGCATCGCTGGCTCCGTCGATCACCGGTGAGTTCCCGCTGCCATTCTTCATTGCATCATCGTTCGGGACTTCTAGCTGCATCCTAACCGATCCATATCGTGTGTGACGTCGCTCTGAGAGCGCCGGTCACTCCCCTCGGTCGGGATTGAAGTTGCATCACCGGAATTGTCGCACACCAACGAGCACCGCCGCCTCCAACCATCGTCGGCGCTCTCTGCTCTTCCCCGAGTCCAATTGACGCCTCTGGTGAGTCCACGTGATCTCCCTCTTCATTTCTATGCGCTCAGATCCTAGAATTAGGGTGTAATTCGCGATTTGGGGTGATCTCCGGCGAGATCGCCGCCGGCAGCCGCCGTGCGCCGCCGCGCAGAGCGCCGGCGCCGGCGCTGGGCCGACGTGGCTCAATCTGAGCCATCCATTCGCGGCCAACGGCTGCGATTAGATCGCTGCGTACCCCTTCGCGTAATAAAATCTGAGCCCTCCACTTCAGATCCAACGGCCCACATTTAGATACCAATTCCCGCCTTCGGTTTTACACCTAGACCCCTGGAATCTTGCTTGCTACCCCCTGGACTTCACAGAAATGCTTATCTAGCCCCTCGAATTTGCAGACTAGCCCCTGGACCCCCTGAAATTGGATTTAATCATTTAAATAAGCAATCTAGCCCCTGTAAATTTGCAGAATCATGGATTTAGCCCCTGAACAGTATAGGAAAATATTTATTTAGTCCCTGGACTTTTATTTATTTGCTGAATATGGTTTTTAGGTGTATTTGAGGTGTAGAAAAAAGATAAAATGGTAACTAAGTGTAGAAATAGTAGGGAAAATTAGTATAAACTACTTTATGCTATGATTAAATTGTAGATTTCATATAAAATATATTTTGTCCATGTAATATTTATTATAAGTGTTTAAAAATGCATTTTGGCCATAGAAAATTCAATAAAAATGGTTTTAGGCTATAATTAAATCCTAAAAATGTAGGATAAATCTAAAATGCATATTTTGGCCATGTTAAGTAATAAACACTTCGTAGGGACGCATTAGTATAGGATTTTATGCTTATGTGTGTGTTTTGATGTATTGTTTTGTGTGCCCTTTACTTATTTAGATTTATTTTATTCTTGCCATGCTTGGGTATATATTTAGAGTCGTACTACGACCCCAATCTTAACCTCCAAGACCAAGACTTCACCAACACTCAAGTCTTCAACGAAGGCAAGTGCCCTTGACCATCTTGTACCAATTTTAGGAATTTAGCTAGATGCATGCTAATTAAATTGATGTCCTATTTCATGTTTACATGCCCTGTTGCATATAATTCCTTGTTACCTGAAATGGGTTGGGAAGTAGATAGGTCTTATTTATGCTTATCCATGCTTAGACATTGGGATTGGGATTTCATACAATTGTTCCATGTTAAACTTTATGGTTACTTTAAATTGTGGTGATTACACAATAGTAGTGGATAGGAATCTGGTGGTTGGATAGTTTTGGATGGTGCAGTTTGCACGAGACCCGGGATTGGGGTTTGTTACCACCGGATTCTAAGGATCGGTTTATGGAGGAAGCCACTAAGCATTATAGTACCACCACGAGACTGAGATGGGGCAGCTTGGTCAATTAATTAGGTTTCTCCCGATGAAATGCTAGTAGTTGGACGGTGCGGGGAATGATGCAGGGGAACTGCTTTGGGATCCGCAAGGCTCAAGAGGGGGCTCTGAGGCAGAGGGTTACTCCGAGAATCCTCAGGGGTGGAAACCTTAGAGGGCTAGCACTAGTCGGGAGCACCTTTGTAAAGACCATGTAGTGATCTCCTGGCCTCACACCAAAGGAAGTGTGAAATGTGGTTAGCTACCACGGGCATTCGGGGAGGTTCGCTAGTCCACCTGGCAACAGGGGATGAAATCACTGTTTGTGGGAAAAGGGTACACTCTCTGCAGAGGTTTGGTAAAACTGTCATGACAGCCGTGCTCACGGACAAGAGCGGCTTGGGGCCAGTTCATAATTAGTCTATGGTTGGGAAATGGTGGTTAATTATGATGCAAGTTACATTCATTATCCTTAATCATGTGTTGATTACTTTTTGAATTATGATATTGATAATTGAAAGCTAAGGTTAGGTTTTAAGCATAGTGCTAAGCCATAATTGGCCTTCCCTTGCTTTAGCCAATCATGTCATCTCTTCCCGCACTTGTTGAGTACTCTATGTACTCAAGCGTTTAATTTTCCATTAGAATATGAAGAAGAAGAAGCAGCACTGGAGGACTTCTTCGTCAATTCGGAGGACCTGGCCTAGGCTGGCGACCGTACGCGCAACTGCTGCCTGTGAAGATGAAGCCATGCTTACCTATTTCCCCTTCCGCTGTAGTTTGGAGTTTATGAACTGTCTAAGTGTTGTAAATAGTTGTGGTGTGTATTTGTAGACCTTCGGGTCATATTGTAAGACCTTTTATGTACTCAAACATGGCTATGTAATGATATTTCGCTTTCGTCGACGCATGTACGATTCAACTGATCCTGGCGTACATGTGATAAGCGTCTGTTCATCTTTATGATGACCGAGCGTGACAAAAACCTTCTCATGTCTAGATGCTTTGCAATGTATATAATGAGTATCGTTCTGGTGTTCCTTCCAGAACACATGCAATTATTCCCGCACGCATCAATTTTCTCGTAACTCATGCCCAGACCTTCCAAAATCTTCTTTGAGTGATATATGTCTTTTGGCATCTTATGTTTTGACAGAAGGAGATCATTAATCAACTTTAGGATACCATTGTAGCAACTATTTGCAAAATTGAACTTAGACTTCAACCACATAAGTCGTGTGACCACCTACAGAACAGTCACATTGGTGTCTTCATACACTTTTTCATCTGCGACGGCAAGAAGCCTGTGAAACTTCTTCACCTCCTCTCGCAGTGTCTGCTCTTCGTACTCTCGACCAACATCCTCCATTATCTCATCCATCCTATCTTCATTCTCATTTCTGCCTGACTCACTAGTATGATCCATCTCTCCATGCTCACGCCACACTAGATAGGCTGGCATAAATTCATGTTACAAAGGTGCAACATCATTTCAGACCTCTCCAAACATCGATGATTCTGGCAACTGCTACACGAACACTTCATAAAATGAGCACCACTAGGAAATGCTTGGTTCACGAACACATTTGCGATTTGTGCCCATTCCAAAGTGTACACACCATCTGAACTCCATTCATCATACACCACCTTATGGTCGTCACCTATTTTTCAGCGTATACCTTCAAAGCAGAAAAATCATTATAATTAGTTTATTTTCATATTATGTGACAGTCACTACAACTAGGCAGACAGGTCCTAAACCCACCCAAGAGTGGTCGCGTGGGGCGTGCTTATGACGATATGCGTGGTCTGGATCCAGACAAAATTTCGGCACCATAGCCCCGTTGTTCTCCACTGCACGCCCGAAAATGGTATAGCAGGAACATCAGGGATATACCATCGAAATCTCGTCCAGACCCAGACTCGTGTCTCGTCACAAGCCGCCAACCCCCCCCCCCCCCCCCCCCCAATCCACTCCCACGCTGTCCAAAAAGGGACAATTCCGAACCTTCACGTCTCACATGTCAATAGCATGTGATACGTGCCGATTCGAAACGGGTAATCAAATTCTATAGTTTATGTTCCTTATTTTAATTTTTCAATCATTTACAAGAGAAGAAAGAACAAGACACAGGAGGAAAGTTGATCAGAGTTGAAAGTTCTAAGTCCGAGTCCACTGTGTTCGTCTGTATTGTCGTCGTACACATCTGTACTCGTGTTGATGCATACTTCAAAACTACAATCATCTTTCACTATAGACATCTAAAGCTACCAAAATTATAAAGATGTTCACTATATTACAAACATATAATTAGTCATCGTATCGCAAATGCCAAAAAGGAGCAATCACATGCATAATATGAACTTTTAATTCATTTAGATGAAAAACTATACAAGCCTTTTTAATTCATATCTAAAAGAAGTAATCGCATGATATGCACTTGAACATTCAACTAACATTTATTGTCTTAAAATTAAATTTATATGGCTTAATAGATATGAAACACATGATATGACATGATATGAATCACATTCAGTATATATAACTTAATGGATATGAATCACATTCAACTCTCATCATATGATATGAATTTGCATAATGATAAAGCATTACTTTCACGAGTTAATTAGCAACCACTCATAAATTTACACATTTTAATTTGCAATACACCTACAAATCAACAAATATTTACCTTGACTTGAACCGGATGAATGGCGTCGAGAGGGGTGATCGCCTACCGGGGGGCGCTGACGGGCGGATGGACGGGGGCGCCAATGCGGCGCCGAGAGGAGGCGGACGGGGGCGCTGACGGGTGCCGGACGGGGGCGCCAGAGGGGGGCCAGACGGGGGCGCCTAGGGGGGTGGACAGGGGCCACCTGAAAGTGCATCTAGGATCCCCGTGGGTTTTGGATGATTGATGACGACAATTTAGTAACTAATGAGCTCAGTGATCTTAAGCACAGGTATGGATTCAAGCGGAAACACAAACCCTCAAAAGGGAAAAGAATAAAAATGGCAATGTCGACTCGAAAAGAAGAAACTAGGGTTTCTAGCGTGTCGAGTGTAGACTAGCCAAACATGTGTGAGGATGTGTGTGTAAAGTGCATTGAGATCAAGTTGGGAGCTCAAAGCGGTTTAGAGATCAAACCTTTTGAGAGAAGAGAGTTGGAAGTAGTCTGGTAGGAGTGGCCGGACTAGTCTGTGCAGGTGGCCGAACTAGTCCGCTCCTGGCTGGCCAAGTCCGTTTTCAGCCGGACCAGAAGGGTCTGGCTGAGTTCGGACTAGTCCGTAGTGAGACGGACTAGTCCGGGTAGTCGTGGAGTGGGTTTTGGGGGCTAAGTCCCAAAACCACGGACTTGTCCATTTTAGTCCGGACCAAGAGGTCTTGACTGAAATCGGACTAGTCTGCCCTGGTGGCCGGACTAGTCCGGGTTTGAAGAGAAGTGGAGTTTCAGCGACTAAGTCTGAGTAGGCCGGACTAGTCCGCGCTGGGAGCCGGACTAGTCCGTTGTCTCTAGACTAGTCCATTTTCACACGGAACAAAAGGTTCTGTGTGAGATCGGACTAGTCCGGTCTGGACCGGACTAGTCCGTTACAAAGTGACTGTTTGAATTTGAAGTTTGGCGGGTAGCGTGATGATTGCCGCGCAGTACGACAGTTGTCAGGGACGTCAGTGGTCCCAAAGGCCGGACTAGTACGCGCCGTAGGCCGGACTAGTCCGCCCATCTGCTAAAGTCAATAGTATGGGCTGGAAACCTCTATAAATAGAGGACCCCTGGGTTCATTTGAACCAACCCTGGAATTCCAAGACAAAGCACATAGATATTAGACAACACTTCTTGAGAGATCATTCCTTAAAAGGGGATATAATGATTTCCCATGTGAGAACCGAGAACCAACTAGCCGACATATTCACCAAGCCTCTAGATGAGAAGCGCTTTTGTGAGCTTAGAAGTGAGCTCAATATCTTAGATTCTCGAAATGTGGCTTGAAACATGCACATCTGAATGTTTACTTTACATCTTATTCAAAAGAACGCATGTGTTTGAGAAATTCATCTCTATACAAATTTTCTCCAAAATATTTGAAAAACTATCAAATTTGTGAGTTATGGTCATAGTATGATTGTTGATTGCTTACTAACCATATTCATACGGTTTTGTTGTGGCAATATGTCCAAAAGGATCAACTATAGTGGCTAAAACTCAAATATATATGTTTTTAGTCTCTCAGGACCGGACTAGTCCGCCCTATGGTCGGACAAGTCCGGATCCGGACTGGTCCGGGTCTGGTCCGCAGGCCGGACTGTCCAGCCCCGTCATCGGACTAGTCCAGCCCCTGGGGACTTAAACCCCCAGGAGGCGGCCCGACCCCTCCTCTCCCGCTCATTTGCTTTTCTCTCTCCCACGCACGCACAACCTCCCCTCTCGAGCGATTTTCTATTCCATCCACCAAAAACTATTTCCAATCCACGCATTGGAAGCCCCAGAGGTGTGGGAGACATTCCCCTACCTTTCCCAACGAGATCCATCCCCGATCCCGTTGATTTCTCAAGATTTGAAGAGGTAATCCTCACTTTTCAAAAACTTGCCTCATTCTTAATCTATAAAGTTTTTGATAGGTCCCTCTTCATTAAAGTTGTTCCTAGCATCCTTGTGATCATAGCCTAGGAGTATTGTGACTTGATTCAATGATTTTTTGAAAAACCGTTAGAGTTAGGGTTCAACCTGTGTAAACCGGACTAGTCTGGTGCCAGGCGGACAAAACCCTAACTTTGACTGTTTTTCATGATTTCTTTTGCATTATTCCACTTCCTTGACCCTCTATGTCATGTTTTCCTCCTGTTTCAGGAGAAATGGCAGCTCCCCGCCGATCCGCTTCTCCCCCCACTAACCCCGAGTGGGAGGCAGAGCAGCTTCGCCTTGGCGAGGAACGGGCAAAGGCTGAGGTTGAGGCTGCCAAGAAACTTACCAAGCAGCAAGAGCGAGCAAAGGCAGCCAAGAAACAACAAGCTAGGACCGCAGCTACGGCCTACAACGAAGATGAAGCGATGGCCCGTGCCATTGAGGAGTCCCGCAAGGAACTCCGCAAGAAGAAGAGAGAAGAGCACGAAGCTCACAATTCTCAGGCTGCAGCAGCACAAGTCTCCTAAAGGAAGGGACTTGTGACCATGGGGGAAAAAGCAAGGGACAAGGAGCAAGCCCAAGAAGAAGTTGTCGAACGCCGAATCGAGAGAGATCCGAAGAAGGGCAAGGCTCCGGCTCCAGTAGAGCCCAAGAAAAGGAAGCCCACTGTGAAGATACCGGCGAAGAGGGTCGCAGGAACTGTGATCAAGGAGAAGGGGAAGGACAAACCCATTGGCCCCTTGGAGGTGCACACTCCTGAGAGGATCCCAAACAAGCAGCATGAGATAGCCGCAAATGTCTTTCATGAGAAAGGAGCCGAGAAGGCGAGAAGACTGCGGACGGACAAAGTCTACAAGTATGAAAGGAGCACCGCCGACCCTAGGTTTTGGTGCGAATTTCACTATGACTATTACCGTCTGTTCTACCAGAACATGAAGAAGACAATGATCGAAGCACAATGGGTAGACTAGAAGTACATGGCCCAAAAGCAACATTCTGCTTTTGATGCGGTCATTGAAGCCGCTGAGCGCCATGAGCTCAAATGCATCATGGGCTTCAAATATGACTGGAATGTTGAAGTCATCCTGCAATTCTACTCCACCATCTACTTCACCACTTCAGGTGATAGACAGATCATTTGGATGATGCATGGCGAACAGTTCTTAGTTAGCTTTGAGGAGTTTGCTAAGATTCTTGGACTTGAGGCTCATTTGGACCATGAGATCATTATCTCTAACCTCAAGGCCGTAGACAGAGATAATCTGGCCTACATGTATCCCAGTCATGTTCAATATGATGTCGGGCATGCTCGCAATATCAAGCCATTCTATAGCATTCTGAACAGGATCCTCAGGAGGACCATTGCACCCAAGGATGGTGATGCAGGGGTGATCCAAGGAAATCTGAGGCACCTGCTACTTCTTATTGATGGGTAGGAGAAGTTCAACCTCGTCGATTACATCTTCGACGACATTTTCAACATCTCGCATACCCCCAACCGCGCTTGCGAGTATGCCCCCTACATCATGTATTTCATCGAGAAGGTGTCAGGCTTGACCTTCGTCAAGGATGTGACTCATCGCCCGCTCCATCCTCAGACACCTCCTTCAGTGCTGCCTCCTCCACGCGAGAAGAATGCGGAGCCTCCCTCTCACTCGGCGATGCCAGCACATCACCTCGTGGCACCTACCTCTCCGCCTCCACCTCAGTCGATGAGCGCCTTCTTCAAATGCTTCAAAGCTATCTTAACCTCCTGCCGGAAGCAAGAGATTCGGAATCAACGGGCACACAAGCGCCAAGAGAAGTACCTCAAGGTGGTGTGTGACAAGCTGGAGGTCCCCATGTCCTCTCCAGAGGTGAGCGACGGGGAGATCACTCCATTCCCCAACTTCACCGCCGACGAGCTCGCCCAGCTCCAAGAGGACGAGAGCTCTTCCCGGGCGGCTCCCTCGGCACGGGTCTCCAACGATGATGAGGACCACGAGGACCCAGAGGCCACGGAGAGCGACTCCGATGATGAGGCAGGCGATAATGAGGATGGTGACGACTAGTGGATAGGCCTCGTGTTCCCCTCTTCTTTTCCTTTTTGGTGTCTTGATGCCAAAGGGGGAGAGTTAGATGGGAGGAGAGTTAGAATGGGGGAGAGTAGTTAGATGTAAGTAGAGTAGCCCTTATTTTGGATCCTTGGACATGTTGCACTTCTCACTATAATATTTATGTCATGTCGAATGTTTAAATTTGTGCAAGACTATGTATTGAATATTTAATATCAATATGATTCTTTGAATGTCTATCTTTTAATCATATTCATATTTATTATGTCTTGTCACAAATTGTTGAGCACAACACGTAGGCACCCCACCATAACGTGTGTGTGTATGAAGGACTTCCTCAATCTCTCTTTTATGATGCATTCATTGAGGGGGAGTCACTCATACATCCACACGTTATGAAAACCAAAATTTATACTCTTATATGTGAATACTTAATGTGTTGTCATCAATCACCAAAAATGGGGAGATTGAAAGTGCACCTAGGATCCTCATGGGTTTTGGATGATTGATGACGACAATTAAGTAACTAATGATCTCAGTGATCTTAAGCACAGGTGTGGATTCAAGCGGAAACACAAACCCTCAAAAAGAAAAAGGATGAAAATGGCGATGTCGACTCGAAAAGAAGAAACTAGGGTTCTAGCGTGTCAAGTGTAGACTAGCCAAACATGTGTGAGGATGTGTGTGTAAGTGAATTGAGATCAAGTTGGGAGCTCAAAGCGGTTTAGAGATCAAACCTTTTGAGAGAAGAGAGTTGGAAGTAGTCTGGCAGGAGTGGTCGGACTAGTCCGTGCAGGTGGCAGAACTAGTCTGCTCCTGGCCGGCCAAGTCCGTTTTCAGCCGGACCAGAAGGGTCTGACTGAGTTCGGACTAGTCCATAGTGGTGGAGTGGGTTTTGGGGGCTAAGTCCCAAAACCACGGACTTTTCCATTTTAGTCCGGACCAAGAGGTCCTGACTGAGATAGGACTAGTCCGCCCTGGTGGTCGGACTAGTTCGGGTTTGAAGAGAAGTGGAGTTTCATTGACTAAGTCTGGGTAGGCCGGACTAGTCTGCCCTGCTGGACTAGTCCGTTGTCTCCAGACTAGTCCGTTTTCACACAGAACAAAAGGTTCTGTGTGAGATCGAACTAGTCCAGTCTGAACCGGACTAGTCCATTACGAAGTGACCGTTTGAATTTGAACTTTGGCGGGTAGCGTGACGATTGCCGCGCAGTGCGACAGTTGCCAGGGACGTCAGTGGTCCCAAAGGCCGGACTAGTCCGCCCACCTGCTGAAGTCAGCAGTATGGGCTGGAAACCTCTATAAATAGAGGACCCTTGGGTTCATTTGAACCAACCCTGGAATTCCTTGAAAAAGTTGAAACCCTAGCGCCGCCACATCAAACCTTGAGCCTCCAAAAGCCTCCATCTTGCCTACCTTCCCTCTAAAACTAATCCTTGTGTGGATTAGGGTTTGGTGAGGTGAAGAAGAGGAAGAACACCGCTCTAGGCTCTCGGTTTGATCTCTTGCACTTGTGAATCTTTGTGATCTTTGGCTTGAGTTGATCTTTGTTATTTGTGATTGTATTTGTGGTGGGAGCCTCAGATTGTGAGAAGTCCCAACGAATCTTGTATTCACCCCTTTGTGATAGTGGAGAACCAAGTTAGGCCCTTGTGGTAAACTTGGTGGGGGAAGGGTTGTTGAACCCCGTCCTTCGTGGACTCCTCAACGGGGACGTAGATTCCTTCGTGGGATCGAACCTCGAGATAAAATCCTTGTGTCCCTTGTGTACTTTGCTTTCACTTATCGCACATTGCTTCTAGGGTTAGCTTTACCGGTTTTGTTCATCACTCTTGTTTCATCGTGATCCTTAGCCTCACACTTGCTTTATAACTTGTTAAAGTTCACTAAGTCATTGTAACATACTTTGCATCACAAGAATCAGACTAAAACTTGTTAGAAACTCTTTTTAGGCTTTCCTTGCAGGTGGACCTGACTGGTCTGCCCCTGGATCGGACTAGTCCTCCCCCAGAGTATTGATCTCGTTTTATTAAGTCATTTCAGGTCGATTAGCTTATTCACCCCCCTCTAGGCAACTTTCACCACCGATAGAGGCACACGGGGGCACCCAGACGAGCCGAACGAGTCGCCGATTGGGGCGGGCGGGGGGGGGGGGGGGGGGGGGGGGGGGGGGGGGGGGGGGGGGGCACCGGAGGCGGGCTGGACGGGGCGCCGGAGGGGGTCGAATGGGGGGCGCCGGAGGGGGGCCAAATGTGGGCTCCCAGGGGGGCCAGACGGGGGGGCGCCGAGTGGGGCGGACGGGGGCGCCCAGGGGAGCCGAGTGGGGATACGGACGACGGCGGCGGGCTGGCGGTGCGCGGGCGATGGGCGGGCGGGCGGGCGAAGTATCGAAGGGGCGCACGCGGAGAGAAGTGCCGAAGGGTTAGGTTTTCGAGTGGGGTCCGCTTAAGAGCGTCGGTTGTGGCTCGACCGACGCTCTTAGAGGGTGGGACGGTCGGGCCCACATTAGAAGTGTCGGTTGGGGCTTGGCCGACGCTCTTAGAGGCTGGGACGGTCGGGCCCGCAATAGAAGTGTCGGTTAAACCGACACAATTTGACCGACGCATTTAATATGTGCGTTAGGCTCACACATTTAATGTATGGGTGTCGGTTTAATTAAACGACACACTTAGTCCTTATATATGTGTTGGAGCCGACGTATATAGATAAACTGACACTTTATTCATCTTTTTCTGTAGTGGGTGACTGTGGACTGGACTTCAAAGGTCAACATGTGGCAATGTTCGTCCTCTCATATTTTTTTAGGTGCGCTCAAGGTTCAGCAACTATCAATTCCTATGTAGAGTACATGCATTTAGTATTGTGAAATTCAATATGAAATTAGCTCTCATCGTAAATTGAACTCAGAGCAAGTATTGCTACTCAAAGTACTCTAGAGTACTCATTCAGTAATGCTAGCTCATATGTGAGGGTGGGTTGTGTTATTTAATTACTTTTGCTTGCTTTTTCATGTTGGTGGCGTTATGGACCCTGGTGCGCATGAGCAGCTGAGTCCAAATTATAAGCTCAAAAGTTATTTCCCTCCGTTATTAAAAATTTGTCATTTATTTATTTATTTTTATATTAGAAGACAAATTTTTTAGAAAGAAGGAAGTACAAATTTCGAGAGTTTTTTTTAGGCCAACTGCTTGAACCGTTGCCAGAAATGATTATATATCTTAGATATAAAAGATGGTAGAGAAAGGCAAGAAATTATATTTTCCAATGAAGGATGATGATCATCATAAGGTACAATTAGTTTAAATTGTCTAATGATGGAGCATTCAAATTAAATTTAGTCTGAACATTATCTTAGTTAAGTCACTGTATGATATGGTGAGGCCACCGTAAAGTTACGATGCATGGAGGAATAATCAATGTTTGTGCCCTGCTAGTAAATTATACCTTTACAATATTTTAAGTCCAAATCCAGCTTCTAACCCGATCTGGGCTCTCAAAATCATTCTGGTCGTTTTCTAGAAATCGATCTGACAGATTCTAGATTTTTGATTTTATAATATCATAACTTTACTCTTGAGTCCCGATGATTCACATGTGCATTTGATCGTCTCGACAAGCTCTACGCATTGATAGTGTCCAATTTACCTGATAACATCTACCAGACCGGTCTAGTTAGCTTTTTTACTGTTAAATTTAACCAATTTTAATTGTCAATAGATATCCTGTCATTATTGGTAGTGCATTGACAACCTTTTGCAGTCTTAACCACAAATGGAAATCATCGAGTTGTGTAAGCATGGTTGTTGCAGGAGTATCAAACGAGCATATCTTCCTCCCAGATCACTTGTGAATCAACCAGATTTGAGCAAAGCGTGTAGAAGTAGGTGTGCACCGGGAATGGCACTCTACTGTCCTGGTGCTGCAAGTCGTTTCCTATACGCATGAGCAAAGGCCTCCGCATGCTCTGCTGCAAGTCTGCAACTGCATGCCTGGCTATACAAAAAGCTGCGAGTGATGGTGTCCTCAGAAAGTGGATCGATCGACATCGCACTCTGATACGGTTCAGCTACGAAACAAACGTGTACATGTACGCATACCTGATTCTGTGTGCTGTAGTTACGTTGACTGGTGGTCCCGCTGTACACGTACACACTCTACGTACTAGTGTACCCTTTTCTGGACTCGGATACTAACAAGGAGGAAAATGAAATACAGATGCCTCTCATGCTTGTGTGCAGCTTACATATTTGGGACATGGAACCCACTGATAGCGTCCTCAAAAGAAAAATCTTGTATTTCCATTTTCAGAGGTTGGAGTATCTTTTTTTCTTTATTCAGTTGAGGACCGAATTGAAATTTTCAGTGTCGTGACTTTTTGTTATGATCAAAATGGAACTGCGATTATATGGTTTTAAACCTGCTACACCTGATTTTTTTCTTAAATGTAACAAAACTTGAATTGATGCGCCGTAAATTTCTACTTTTCAGATGGGATAGAAAAGTACAATGGTGTCGTTTCATAGATTGCCCTATGCATGTCAAGTAATCTTAAGTCTCATATATTGTCTCATGCATGACACATAATCTTGAGATCAATCTTCAGACTACTTACATAATGAGTTGTATTTTTTGTTGTCTCGTATTATTTATACAATTTGTGAAAGTTGTTTCATACTCATAAATTTTAATGTAAGGGATGGTTGACAAAACAACTTTCTTTTCACCTGCCTCATATAAATGATAAAAGAAAAACCCCGATGACATTATATTAAACTGAAACGCTACATCTCAAGCGCCTGAAATCGGCTCCGATTTCAGACGTCGAGTAGCACAGCGACCAGGGAGTGCACAACATCCGCTCTGATTAAGAAAGATTTATTTGCAATTATTTTTTTAAAGGATTCAGTTAGTTGTAAAATAGTCAAAAAAAATATTTAAATTTGTGATTGATAGATCATAGAATAGTCAAATAGAATATGACTAATGGTTAATTACAATGATTAGTTGTTAATGACAGTAATTAGTTATTAATTACACATTATCTGATTTTTTCTTAAATTTCAGACACCTGAAATTTAGACACGCTCTATATTAAAATGGACTATAAAACTGACTACATGTATTTTACAATCAATCCGTAACTGCAAAATGATGATGAAAATCATTTAATCCTCCAAGATTATAGAAGATCGTCCTGGCCAGATTCACAGCCGCCTCAGCCCAGCAACACGTACGGTCAGTCATCACTTGTGATTTGCCCATGCTGTGGGACCCACATGTAAGCATCTGATCTGCCCTGTCCAATGGACCCCACGGGGTAAGTCACGTCACGGCGGTCAATTGCTATGTGCTATACTGCCATCAATGCCTTGCATGCCCCATCAATATTCAATACGATGGCTCATGCAGGACCGGCCACATATATAGACGAATTTTATTTTCTCAGTGCATTTTCAGATGAATTCCAAGTCTCATTTGGTGAATTTATTTTCCTCTTCAGATCACTCTAAAACGTAGCAGGAGAGTGGGGAAGATGGCAACGACTGTTATGCAATATAAATTCTTGTACAAGCGTGCAATCCGCGAATCTCAGCCATTAGATGAACATCTAAGGGTGACTACCATTTTATACATAGATCTTTTCCTTTTACACGGACATGTGGAAAGATTTATGTGTAAAATATCAGCCACCCTTGGATGTCTATCAAATGATTGAGATTCGCAGATTGCACACTTGCACAGAAGTCCAGATTGCATAGCAGTCGTTACCGGAGAAGATAAGGTGTACAGAATGTTTCTTTTCGCGGATAATGTGCTGCAGGTGCGAAACTGGAAGGTCGTATGCCGCCGAGAATACGGCAGCTGCAAGCCTCTCCTTCACCGTTTCCACCTGACCTTCAACGCTGCGATGGGACACCTTGCTTATCCACCGTGCTAGCACCACTATAACTATTTCGGTATGTATATTATATCTAATCCACTGCATAGTCTATAACAAATATTCAGAGCCTTCATTGATCAAAGTGACCGGACGACAACAATAATAATCCATTCTTCCTCCTCACTGTGTGAACTCAAACCCAGGCTATTTTCGCATCTGATACAATGTTTTTAGGTTATCCGCATTCGTGTACTCTAAAGTATACTCTATATATTATTCTTGTTCTACTTTTTTAGTATTTTACTCTAAATCTTTTAAATTTGCAATATCCATCTTAGAGTACATTTGATCATTTTCAGCGATATCTTGGAAGTATTTGATTTTTTTCTTGGGATTCCTACATTTTTTTGGAAAGTTTTAACACCTCCAGCGGATTCGGATACTCAACATAGACCCGGATCCAAAACCCAGAACCCTGCAAAACAAGCTGAGCTCATCACCAACCTCTCCTCACATTTAACACCACCATCTCAGAAACGGCAAGCGCATGACCGCCTCCTTCACCTCCACCACCGCCTGCTTCTCCCTCTCCGTCACAACAACCTCCACCGCTGCTGCCGCTCCTTGAACCAGCAACCACCACCGCCACTGGTGCAACCGAGTAGGCAGACGCGGGCACGATGGGCAACTGCCAGGCGGCGGAAGCGGCGGCGGTCATCATCCAGCACCCCGGCGGGAAGGTGGAGCGGCTCTACCGGTCCACCACCGCCGACGACGTCATGAGGAATAACCCGGGACACTACGTAGCGCTCGTCATCCTCCGCGTCCCCGCCGCGGAAAAGGCCGCGGGGGACGCCGCCGCCGGATCCGGGGGCGGAGCTAAGATCACCAGGGTCAAGCTGCTCAAGCCCAAGGACACGCTGCTGCTCGGTCAGGTCTACCGCCTCATCACCGCGCAAGAGTTCGTACCACCCGCTCATCCATCAAGAACAAACTGAGAGGCCCGGCTTGTTCGTGGCGGCGTCGCGGGGACTCGGTTCTCTATTGCGTCGTCCCGAAGCCCGATTTGGCTGCCGCGCGATCTCAATCTGGTCTTGCTCCGTGCAGAGGTGACCAAAGCGCTGCGGGCGAGGAGGCACGAGAAGATGCAGCGATGCGAGGCCATCAGGCAGCAGCACGAGCAGCTCCGGCGCGGCGACCCCCGGCGGCGACGGGGCGGAGCAGAGCGGGCGCGACCAGGTGGATTAAGCTATCCGCACTTTTACACTATCTCCAGTATGCTTTACACTAAGCTGCGGACAGTCTTATTAGCGTCGCCCGTTGAGTTCAGCTGACAAATTTCTTCCTGCCTGCGAGAACCATATGCTGACATGCCGCTGCTGTCGTTTCAGGACGAGAAGCGTGAGAAGGACCGGCACCGGGGGCGCCGGCGCGCAAGGGAGAGGCCGGCACTGGCGACCGGCGCTGCAGAGCATCTCCGAGGCTGCGAGCCAGAGCAGCATCTCTGAATCCTCCACCAGCTAATGCTACTGACCGGACTGTGCCTTCCGGGTCACTTCTTTTTTCGGTCTCTGTTGCTTGTTAGTATAAAGTGCTTCAGCCTAGCCAGCAAATATAAAAAAACTGTAAATCAGAGTGTCAGAGCAGGATCAATAGGAAGCTTGTTTCATCTCTCATGTTATTTGGCAATTGGCATGGCCAAACTGAAACTGGGTGGCTCTACAAAGTGGTTTGCAACTCGTAACTCTGCAGTCGATGCCGTTCTGATTCCCCACTGTAGATCTTCGTCACCAGCATAATAATTGATATAAATCTGATTGAAAGCAAACAAAAATAATTTTATGACCATAGATAACTATCTTTTCAAAGTAATAACTCCAGAGATAAATATCACAACTGTAGCAGAGGCCATCATAGTTCCAAATTCCCAATCCAGTCTTGCTCGAATCCAAATTAAGTCACTAGTAGTACCATTCTTCATCTAGAACTCGCAGCGTCCGAGCGTCTCCGTTTGATTTCTGGGCTACCAGAGACTGTCAGGTGCGAAGCACATGCGATTCAGTGTAAAATACTCGGCAGACGAGGACAACAGTGCTGCCGATGAACTGTTTAGAGCTCCGCCAGACAACGTGAGAGCTCCTTGGCAGTGCCAGTCCGGACAGACACCGTCCACCGGCTGCCAGTGAAAACTCCAGCGAGCTGCCCGGCGGTCCGCGCACGTGTGGCCTCGGCGCTACTCCGGCCGTCCACCGCCGCGGTCTCGGATTCAGTTGCGCTGCTCCTGCAGCCTGCATCGGAAGAACTTGAACTGAAACTGAAACTGAGCTGAGGTCATAAAGCATTAGTGGTTGTACACAGAGATCCGGATCCACAGGCCACATCCAGTGCAGCACGCAGGACGACGATCTTGTTCAGTTAGCTTAGCTCAGTTCAGCAGGTAAGTCTGAGAAATGTTGTCCACAGGAATAAGAGTTTTCCATGATCATCAGAACATGTGATGAGTTGTGCCTCAAGGTTTGGCTGTAGAATCCAGAATTTTTAAATACTTATACTAGAAAAGAAGCAGAACCCCTCCCTCCTCAGATCCCTGGGCCGAAACCCCTGCAGCCGATTTATTCGCTCTCCCTTTCTCCCCCAGCCAGACCAGCCCAACTCACCCTCGGCCCAGGTTCTCTCTCCTGCCGGCCATTCTAGCCCAAACGCCAGCCCACCTCGTATCTCTCTCTTTTAGTAACTGACAGGTGAGCCCAGCAACCACAGAAGGCTCTTACCGATCCTGGAGCTCCGGGGCACAATCCAGACGAGATCTGGATTATGCTGGGTGGATTCCCGTACTCTGATGCTTCCCTTCCGCTCTTTTTTGCCTCGGCCGCGTCGGGAGACGAGGCGGCAATGGAGGGAACAGGCGACGCCGTTCCCGCCAAGCTTCATCCTTATTTATTTTTTTAGAAAGCTCCAAGCTCCATCTTATGGGCTCAGCTACTACAGATCCCAGGCCTGCCTGTTCGTAATAGAGCCCAATAATGACTTAGCTCTCAATGGGCCAGTCCTGTTCGTGAAATTTGGTCAGGTAAGTTGGTAATTTGGTATAGAACCCTGATCGATTAACGAGCCTTCATGCCTTTTGAGAGCAAAATTGAGGAATTAGTTGACTAGAAAAACAATCAGAGATCAACTTTTGTGCATCTGGTGGTGGTGTGCGGTGTCCATGACAGCAGTAGGGGCGCTATGGCCGGTGACTACTCCAAACTCACATACTCGGACACTCACTCACTCACCTGATGACAGCACCTGCCCTGCTTTCCTGCGGCAACTCATGCTGCCTGGGCTGCGCAGCTGGCCGCCATGCCGCACCCACGGCCACCACTTACCCACGTTACTGGGAGCAGTCACCCCTATCACCAACCTGCAAACACACACTCACCGACGGTACATGTTGTTGGGTTGGCCGGGTCGCCATTCCAGTACTCTGTGTCGCCTCGGAAATATCTGGCTCGTTGACAAAGCAAATGGTCGAGAAGATAGAGCAAGGAATTTCAGGATGTCGGATCCACCGCACGCGGAAATCGGATTATATGCTATCGTGGCGGACAGAGGGGATTCTAATCCAAATTTCAGGAATCCCCGGAGCAACATGCGCTTTTATCAGAATTCATACGAACCCTCAAGCTTCCGTACTCGACGAAGCCAGAATCCGATATGAATCATGAACCCTAAAGAAGTCACGGGCTCACGGCAGCGTGGTGCTTGCTACAATTGGTTTTACGTACATGAACACATCTGGTACGCTTGCCAGCGTGGTGCACGTCTCTGTCATACTCTAAAACTAAAAGGGAAACAACTATAGAGAGATGCCTCTCCCGGCCCACTGTCTTTCCCTTTGCTTTTGGCTCATTAGGCACCCGATTAGCGTGCGTTACGTGCCATTATGATCTCCATCATCATCAGCATCGCATGCTAGGACGTACTCTGCTCTGCTAGCTACCTCTTCCCCACCGCAAGGCCATCAAAGCCTCTCCTAGCTTTCTCTCTATCGGGGGCCTGGCAAGCGAATGAAAGGGACGACGAAAGCTGGCGGAAAGGGAGAGCACCAGCCTCCTCGTGGGGAGTGATCGATCATGCCTCGATGATGGCGACTTGGACCTCGTTCCGCATATCTTGTGTCGTCGTCTCCCATCATTTGTACGTAGTCGATGATGCGTATCTCGGCGTTGCATCGTCAGGGCTTTCTTTTCCGTATGGGACCCTTCGTCCCCTGCAATCACGCCATACCACCACCAGCGACGCGACGCTGATGGGACGATCGAGCTAGTCGTCGGCAGTCAGCTCGTACCAGCCAACAACAGCCAAGCAGCCGAGGTAAGAGGCTCGACGACGCACAAGCAAACGAGGAGCTACAGAAACTGTCCCTGCAATATGACAGTGCTCCGACCTTGTTTCCAAAAAAAAAAAAGCGCTACCACACGCCTTGGCCTGCTTTTCACCCCCTTTTCCACCTAAAATGCGCGGCGACCGACCTCTGAGAATCTGCACGCAGAGCAGCAGATACGCTCGCTGCAATGTACTGCTCTCCAGCGGTAGCCGAGTGGTTTCTCTCCTCTGTTTTCGCTGGGAAGGGAAGGGAGAAGGTTCACTGGTTCTCTGCCATATCAGCAGACAGACACTATCGGCAGACAGTAATAGTCTCGCCATTTGGAAGCAACTTTGCTAGTATTAGAGCTGTTAGACTATGTATTAGATGGTCAGGGTATTTTAGTCTATAGTCTAATAGGCTTCTTGGGTGGGGGGAGCCTTGTACCTCTATATATTGTATCTTTTGACAGCCTTTGATAATTAATCCATCATTATCACGAGACAGGTTAACATAACCCTAACCCCTTCCACCACCATGACCCGGCCACCGCCGCCGGCCGCCGCGGGCCTCTGGCGCGCCACCCATCTTCCCCCTGGCGTGCCGCCCCTTCTCCTTCTGGTCGCGTAGCCACCTCATGATGCCGCTGGATCCGCTGCCTCCTGGTCGACCGTCGCCGGATCCACCGCCCCATGGTCGGTCGCCGCTGCGCTGGCTGCTGCTGGATCCGGCTGGTGCTGACGTCGCACCGACCACCGCCGGATTTGTCGTTGCCCCTGCTGGGTAGGCCGCCTCCGACCTTTGGTCTGCCACCACCGCCGGATCTGGGCCGGCCACCAACGCAGCAGCCCGTGGCGCGCTGGCCAGCCCCAGATCCACCGCACCAACCGTCGGTGCCACTGGTCCGGCCGCCAGCATGCCCCTCGTCGCCGCGGCTCAACACGCGAATGTCGTTCCCCGTCTGTACAGCGTCGCCACCGCTCCTGGTCATGGCACCATCTCCAGCCCCGCCGCCATCGCTCTCATGGTCGACATCGTTCCTGGATGCGCCCCCGGCGAGACCGGACTTGTTTGGCTAGATGGGTCTGTTGCCACCTCTGCTGGACCCGTGCAGTCGTCCTCGCCGCCGTCGTACATCACCAGCCTCCAGCCCCTGCTTGGACGGCTTTCTCGTGAGCACTACTGACACCGCCTCGCCGGCGATCGTGGTTCCTGCTGCTGGCGCTGCCACCGCTCCTAGCACGATCGTTGTCACCCTCTACGGTGCCAACAGTACCACCACGGCGGTCGTGGACACCTCCCGTGTCGTCATGGCTCTGACTGCCTCTCGCGAGCGCGAGCGGGCACCTGCTCTCACCCTGGAGCAGGAGCGTGCTTCTGTGACCGCTCTTTCTCACCAGCTTGAGGAGAGTGCTCATCGACCGTGAAGTGCTACCTACGAACCTTCCTGAGATGCTGGTGCGGCTCATTTCACAAAGGGGCTCCCACCGTCACTGTTCTCCGAGTTTCGGTCCAGTCTCAACATCTGTCTTGACTAGATGTTGAGACTGCGGGGGTGGTTATACTATGTATTAGGGGTTCAGAGGTATTTTAGTCTATAGCCTAATAGGCTTCTTTGGGGACAAGCCTTGTACTCCTATATATTGTATCCTTGACAACCTTTGTTAATTAATCTATCATTTATCCTCTAATAAGAGCAACTCCAATCGAGTTGATATTTCCTTTGCTATTCTATATTTTAGCAAAAAAAAAAACGCACAAAATGTTCTCCAACCGAGTTGCTATTTCATTTGCTACTTATATCCGTTTGCTATCTATCTACCTTCATGTGCTACGAGTAGCAAAGCATCGTAGTTTGCTATCCATCTTTTTTTTGCTTGTTACTTCTCGTTTCACGTGCCACATGTTATCGAAAATTAATAAAATATGAGAAAGTAGCATATATGGTACAAATTTTAGCAAATCAGTTGGAGTGTGATGTCAAATGGATTGCTAAATCTGAATAGTACATTCGCTATATAGGAGGAGAGCAAATAAAATATAGCAAGTAGGTTGGAGTTGCTCTTATATGGCATGGCATGCTCTTACCACTACGTAAGAAACTCAAATAGGAGACAAAGATGGGTGACACGCTCAAAGGCAACGTCTCTGATAATGTTAAGCGAGATGTGCCCGCTTCAGCGAGGATCTGACATGGTTCAGCTGAAAGTACAAGGAGACGCATTAAAATAAAGAACGTCTCAGTTAAATTAGTATCCGAGACACGCCATCCTCTCTGATAAGACGGAGACGCGCGTCAACACAATGTGTCTCCAATATGCGCAAGAAATGAGACGTACTCTACCAAAGCCCGTCTCCTTTCTCTTTGCTTACAGACTCTCGTCGCCGAACGTTTAAATCATTCATTCACAGTTGAACACATATAACACAGATGAACACACAAAATATTCATCACACAGATAAACACAAATATTCATTAACAAATATATTACAAAACAAAAGAAAAAAGTACAAGACACAAGAAATTAAAAACAACATCAACTAAAAAATACCAAAAGAAAACTTAAATCCTACTCCTCCTCCCCCTCCTCCTCCCCCGGCTGCTCCGGCGGTTGCTCCAGTTGCTCCACCAATTGCTTCGGATGGTCCGGACCCAACGGTCCAACCTCGCGACCGAGGTTCGTCACCATCGCCGCCACCAGAATACTATGGCTCTCAACACCGAGCACCTCGGCCATCGTCTCGAGAAGCCTCTCGAACCGGTCGAACAGCCTATCGAACAGCATCTCAAGTAGCTCTTTGTTGAGCCTCTCTGGGAGCGGCAACACTGTTTCTTGCAGGGTGGCTCCCTCGGCGGGCTTGGCGGCAGAACTTTGGCCATGGTGGATTGTCTGCACAGAGAAGACGAACGAAGAGAAGAGAGTGATGGCGCCTTTTATATGTCTGTGCGAAGAAGCAAAATAGAGACGCGCTTTTAGAAAGAGCGTGTCTCCGATTCCACACGTCAACTTTATATTCATGATTTTTCTCCATTTTGCTTCGATTCACTGTTGATATCACACATCACTGAACTTAGAGCATATTCACTTGATAACTAAATCATTCACTTGTCCAAAAAATAATCAAATCCTTCCTTATGACACATAAGGAACACGATGAACACATGACACATTCATTCATTCACACAGTTGAAGAACACACAAGATAATATTCAATCACATAGATGAACAAAGATATATTTCATTCATTAACAATATTTACAAAATAGAAGCAACTAAAAACAACAAAGAAAAACTAAATCCTACTCCTCCTCCTCCTCCTTCTTTGGCGGCGACTCCGGCGCTGGTGCAACAGGAGTTTGGGCCGACTTCTCCAGCTGCATCGGCTGCACCAGCGGTGCAATCCCGAGAATGAGGTTGCTCTCCATCACCTCCACCAGGTTTTTGCGGCCCTCGGGGCCAAGCACCTGGGCCATCGTCTCAAACAGAATGTTGAGACGATCGGCCACCCCCATGAGGGCGAAGAGGTAATGGCCGATGGTACCCATTCCAATAAACTGGGGAAGGATACCAAGACCCAAGGAACTCATGACACGAGACATATTGTTGTACGCCTCTTGCACCATAAGGATGAGATGTTCGGTGTTGATCCTCTCGGGGGAGCTGCAACATAGTTTCTTGCACGGTGCCTCTCTCGGAGGGCTTGGCGGCGAAAGGTCGGTCATGGTGGTGGTGGGTCGTCGGCACAGAGAAGACGAGGAAAAGAAGAGGATTCAAAGTGAGCGACACAGTTGTGGAGAACTCACGGGTGATGGCGCGTCTTAAATAAGGTTCGTGCGGAGTCGACGATGGAGCGGTTGGTTTCCCGGGCATTGATGGAACAATGGGACGCATCGATACCACCTCAAGGAAATGAAAGGTCGCACACAGACGTCGCACGCGTCTCTGCACAACGCCGCCGAAATTAAGTTCTTTGCAGACCTCATGTCGCGCGTCTCTCTTTCGACAATGGAAGACGCACTTTAGCGTAACGTGCACCTCTCTTTGTTATAGCGCGTCTCGCATTTATCTCTCTCGTCTCTTCGCATCTTCGATAATGGAAGACGCTCTTTAACTTAACGCACGTCTCACATTTATATCCCTCGTCTCTTCGTCTCTTAGACAATGGAAGACACTCTTTTATGTCACACGCGTCTCTCTTTGTTCTAGCGCATCTCACATTTATCTCCCTCGTCTCTTCTTCGCCTCCGGTGCTCCTTTGCTAATCGACCAACGATCCTTTACTAATCGACCAACTCTAGTGTGAACGCCTCCTCTGTTCGCCATTGCCTTGTCGTCGTCGTCCCTCTTTCTCAACTCGCTCTTCATCATTGTCGCGCTGCTGCCGTCGACCCCTACCCCGCCGTCGACCCCGAACCTTCATCGTGTAAGTGCATCTAGGATATACCTTGTGCGTTTTGGCTAATTGATGACAAACATATGAGATCCTAATGAAACCACTGAGATGATTGCAGGACAAACAAGTGAAACAGCTCAGTGCGCACAAAAAGGTGAAAAATGAAGTGGTGTTCAAAGAAAGATACTTTGATGAAGCTTGGAAGACCAAATCAGATTTTGAATGTATAGGGAGTGTATGAAAGACACACTCCAAAAGCTCACAACTTTGCGCGAGGGTAAGGGATTAAAATTAACTTAACTTTCACAAAGCACCGAACTAGTCCGACCATGGACCGGACTAGTCCGTTCATCTTTCTGGAATCTCACTTATTGGGAGACCGGACTAGTTCGTGCATCCACCAGACTAGTCCATTGATGTTTCTGGAGTCTCTTATATTGAGGGACCGGACTAGTCTGTTGTACCACCGGACTAGTCCATTGACCTTTCTAGAGTCTCCAATATTTGGAGATCGGACTAGTCCATTGAACTTTCTGGAGTTCACCTTCACACTGCACCGGACTGGTCCGAGGTTGGATCGGACTAGTCCGACAGATTTTCTGGACTTCAAAATGCACTGAGACCGGAGAAGTCCGGACTTGCACCGGACTAGTCCGGTGTTAGGTTTTTTCAACGGCTACCTTTTGAAAATCCTATAAAAAGAGAGTCCACAGCTTTCCTATTGAAAACACACGTCGAATACTGATCAAAGAACAAACCCTAGCGCCGCCACTTCGTCCCAAGAGCCCAAAACACATCTCCCCACATATATAAAGTGCAAAAAGAGTGAAATCAATTGAACACTTGGATTCGGGATTGGGAGATTGTTGTTCTTTCATTGCGAGCTCTTGGGGTTTGATATTTCTACACTCATACTCTGAATTGTACTACTTTTGAGTGTATTTGATCACTTCTTTCGTTGTAATTCTCGTGGGAGCTCTCAACGTGTGAGGTTACCCCACAAACTTGGTGATTACCCGTGATAGTGGAATCAAGTTGGCCTTCGTGGTGACTTGAAGAGGGAAAGGGTTGGAGACCCGACTCTGTGTGAGTTTCCTCAACGAGGACGTAGATCTCGTGGTGAGATCGAACCTCGGGAAAAATTCATGTGTCTTGCGCCTCATTTCATTTATATTTTGTTCATTAGATCACTTGAGTGCTAAAACATCAACCTAAGGCAATTATAAGTTTTACCTGCATTCTTATATTAATATCAAATAAAAATATTAGTTGTTCTCATTTCTGCTGCTAAAGAAATTTAGTTTCCCAAATAACACTTGATCAACACACATATTTTTAGCACACCGGACAAGTCCGCCCACACGACCGGACTAGTCCGGCCAACCAAGTTTTGACGATTCTATTAAGTGTGCAGGAAATTCAAAAGGCCTATTCACCCCCCTCTAGGCCACATTCAATTGGTATCAGAGAAAGGTTCTCCATCAACGAGACTCACATCTCGGAGAGATCAATGGCCTCTGAGAAGAACAACGATATCTCGAAGATGAACATTAATGAGGAGGAACAAGAAACTAAAACTTTTGATGTGCTCAAAGAGAGCCCACACGATGATGAAGAAGTGCGACAATTAAAGGCACTTCTGAGAAAGAAACTGCTAGGACAAAAGGGAAATGAAGAAGAGAAGACGACGGGGAGTGGTCATCATGACTACTTGAATGTGGCCTATAGGGGGGTTTAGTAGGCCTTTTGAATTTCCTGCACACTTAATAGAATCGTCAAAACTTGGTTGGCCGGAATAGTCCGGTCGTGTGGGCGAACTTGTCCAGTGTGCTAAAAATATGTGTGTTGATCAGGTGTTATTTGGGAAACTAAATTTCTTTAGCAGCGGAAATGAGAACAACTGATATTTTTAATTGAGATTAATATAAGAATGCAAATAAAACTTATAATTGCCTTAGGTTGATGTTTTAGCACTCAAGTGATCTAATGAACAAAATTTAAATGAAATAAGGCGCAAGACACACGAATTTTTCCTGAGGTTCGATCTCACCACGAGACCTACGTCCTCGTTGAGGAAGCTCACACAGAGCCGGGTCTCCAACCCTTTCCCTCTTCAAGTCAACACGAAGGCCGACTTGATTCCACTATCACGGGTAATCACCAGGTCTGTGGGGCAACCTCACACGTTGAGGGCTCCCACGAGAATTACAATGAAAGAAGTGATTGAATACACTCAAAATTATTACAATGCAGAGTATGAGTGTAGAAAGATCAAACCCCAAGAGCTCGCGATGAAAGAACGACGATCTCCCAATCCCGAATCCAAGTGTTCAATTGATTTCACTCTTTTTGCACTTTAGATGTGTGGGGAGATGTGTTTTGGGCTCTTGGGACGAAGTGGCGGCGCTAGGGTTTGTTCTTTGATTAGTATTCGACTTGTGTTTTCAATAGGAAAGTTGTGGACTCTCTATTTATAGGGTTTCCAAAAGGTAGCCGTTGAAAAACCCTAACACCGGACTAGTTCGGTGCAAGTCCGGACTTGTCCGGTCTCAGTGCATTTTGAAGTCCAGAAAGTCTGTCGGACTAGTCCGGTCCAACCTCGGACTAGTCCGGTGCAGTGCGAAGGTGAACTCCAGAAAGTTCAACGGACTAGTCCGATCTCCACATATGGGAGACTCCAGAAAGGTCAACGGACTAGTCCGGTGGTACAACGGACTAGTCCGGTCCCTCAATATGAGAGACTCCAGAAACATCAACGGACTAGTCCGGTGGATGCACGGACTAGTCCGGTCTCCCAATAAGTGAGATTCCAGAAAGATGAACGGACTAGTCCGGTCCATGGTCGGACTAGTCCGGTACTTTGTGAAAGTTAGGTTAATTTTAATCTCTTACCCTCGCGCAAAGTTGTGAGCTCTTGGAGTGTGTCTTTCATACACTCCCTATACATTCAAAATCTAATTTGGTCTTCCAAGCTTCATCAGAGTATCTTTCTTTGAACACCACTTCATTTTTCACCTTTTTGTGCGCACCGAGCTATTTCACTTGTTTGTCCTGCAATCATCTCAGTGGTTTCATTAGGATCTCATATGTTTGTCATCAATTAGCCAAAACCCACAAGGGATATCCTAGATGCACTTACAATCTCCCCCTTTTTGGTGATTGATGACAACCATTTGAGATATCACAATTGAGAATAAAATCTTGATTTTCATATGGTGTGCACATATGAGAATAATGATAAGTCCACAAAAAGCTTCTCACATATGCACACACCTTATGGTGGGGTGCCTAACAGGTGTGTGATCAACAAGGTGTGATGAAGTAAAGGTAATCAATAATGAGCATAGAGATAATCATCCAAGCAACAATAAGCATCACACATAAGAGAAGAAATAGTGCATTACAAGGTTTTAAAAATAAGTACATGTCCTTCATCACAAAAACACAAAGACACCAACTAGAGATGGTCTCAAGCTACTAGTCTCAATCTCTCCCCCTTTGGAATCAAGGCACCAAAAAGGGAAAAATTGAGGGGAATCACTCATCGCCACACTCTTCTTCAGTCTTGGTCCGGTCCTCATCTTCACCACCATCATCATCATTCGCCGGAGCAGACTCTTCCTCGGAGTCCTCGAAGTCGGGCGGGGATCCCATCGGCTCAATCTCCAGCTTGTCACAGATAGCTTTGATGTTGGCACTGACATATTGTTGATGCTTTTTCTGCCTCACTTCAATCTTGCGGCAGCAGGCAAAGATAGAGGTGAGCATTTTGAGCACACCACCGGAGGGTTCATGGGCAGGTGCAGAGCTAGGAGGAGCAGCTGAAGATCTTGTGGCATTCACATCCCGAGTTTGTTTAGTCCTCCTCTCAGCTTCAGGGGAGGGAGGTGCATTGGGAGCCGAAGGTAGAGTGTACTCGGTGGGCTTTTGCGATTTCAACCCCGTATGGTGAACATCCTTGACGAACTCAAGTCTAGTCACCTTCTCAATCATGTACATGATGTACGGGGCATACCCACAAGATCTGTTTGGAGTGATTGAGATGTTCACAATGTCATTGTAGATGTATTCAAAGACATTGAACGGTCTCCTCCCACCAATGACCTTCATCAGGGTCCTCAAGGTTCCTTGAATAGTCCCCACATCTCCATCTTTCGGGGCTATTGTCTTCCTCAAAATTCTGTTGAGGACCACATAGAAGGGCTTCAAATAATTGATATTGGGAGGGACATAAGGCATCCTTGTGTCATAGAGAAATTTGAGCTCATCCTTCTCCAAGGGTTGCAGATTGTGGATAACAAGATCATGATCCAAAGTGTGTTCAAGGTGGAGGATTCTTGCAAACTCATCATAAGTAACACTATACTTGGAACCATGAGTCATCCAAGTAAGACTGTCTCCATCACCACGAGCAAAGTAGAGGGTAGAGTAGAATTGGGTGATGACCTCATTGTTCTAGTCATTCTCAAAAGAAAACAGTTCCTTCAGTCCGTGCCTCTCCAGGGACTCAACCACCTCACAGAAGGCAGGATATTTCTTCGACAGCATGTACCCAATGTTCACCCATTGACTCTTCACAACGGGATTCTTCATCTTCATGTACACATGCTCGTAGTAGTCGACATGGAAGTTGCTCCAAAATCTTGGGTCTGAGCATTGCCGAGGTTGATCATACACATTAACCTGCCTGAAGCTATCGGCAAGCTCACCCCCTTTTCCGGTGAAATCTTTACTCGAGCGCTGCCTTTTGTGGTGACTTGGGTTCTTCATCTTCAGGGGTCCAATGGGACCACTAGCAAGCCCCTTTCCTTTGTTGAGAGTCCTCTTTGGCCCTGAGGAGCTCTCGCCAACTTTTCCTTGGGCCTTCTTAACAACCACCCTCCTTTTCTTGGGCAAGTTGTCGTTGGAGGGTGGAGAGAGCACATTTACATCATGTATTTTCTTCATGTACCTCTCCTTAGCTCTCTTCACTTTTTCGCGTTCAACTTCTTCATCAACATGGAAGGAGATGTCATCTGAGCTTGAAGATATCGTGCCGAGATTTGAAGATTCGCGTTGAAGGAGCACGAATCTGTTCGGATGAGTTAGGAGTGGAGTATCAACTCGTCGAGGGGAGGATTTCCCACAGAGAAAGCTTGGATTTTGAGGGCTCAACATGAAAATCACTTTTGGGGGCTAGGGTTTGAGAGGTGAGGGTTCAACTCAAAGTGGAGGGAGGTTTGAAACGGTTTTGGGCCGGCCAACTGCTTATATACGCGGCCAACCAGACTAGTCCGGTGACCCTGGAAAACCTAGGAAAGAGAGACTGTCCGGACTAGTCAGGTGGCAAGCCTGACTAGTCCGGTGTCCCTGGAAAAACTGAGTATTTAGAGATAACTAATAGTGATCCAAAGACAAGTTTTGTAAATAATCTCGGTAATTATGACCAGAAAGCAATCAACACAAAAAAATGGTCATAAATTCCAAGATTTCTTCATTAAAATTAGTTTTCTTAGGAGAAAAGGAGGTGAGGGGCAGTTTTAGTAATAAAATGTAACATTTGAAGTTTCAACCAGGTGTGCAACCTTTCAAGCCACATTTCGAGAGTCAAGAATATTAAGTTCATTCCTAATTTCACAAAACCTTTTCTCATCCAATTGTTTGGTAAAAATATCCGCAAGTTGTTTTTCAGTTCTAACATGTGAAATAGCAATGTCACCTTTTAATGAATGATCTCTAAAAAAATGATGACGGATATCTATGTGCTTAGTTCTTGAGTGCTCTACCGGGTTGTGTGCAATTTTTATAGCACTTCCATTGTCACATAGAAGTGGGATATGGTTAAGATTGTAGCCGTAGTCCCTAAGGGTTTGTCGCATCCAAAGTAGTTGTGCGCAACAGCTACCGGCTGCAATATATTCTGCTTCTGCTGTGGAAAGGGCAATGGAATTTTGCTTTTTAGATGACCAAGAGACCAGGGACCTACCAAGAAACTGACAAGTCCCTGAAGTGCTCTTTCTATCGACTTTGCATCCTGCATAGTCGGCATCAGAATACCCTATCAAGTTAAATTTGGATCCTTTGGGATACCAAAGGCCCAAGTTGGGTGTGTGCACAAGGTACCTTAAGATTCTTTTTACCGCAACTAAGTGACACTCTTTGGGTGCAGCTTGAAACCTTGCACACAAGCAAACACTAAGCATAATATCTGGTCTAGATGCACATAAATAAAGTAAGGAGCCAATCATGGACCGATATACCTTTTGGTCCACATTTGGACCGTCTTCATTGAGGTCGAGGTGTCCATTAGTGGCCATGGGTGTCTTGATGGGCTTGGCTTTGTCCATATTGAATTTCTTGAGAATGTCTTGTGTATATTTGGTTTGGCTTATAAATATACCTTCTCTTAGTTGCTTCACTTGGAATCCCAAGAAGAACTTTAATTCGCCCATCATTGACATCTCGAACCTATCTTTTATAATTTTGCTAAATTCTTCACAGAAGGATTTGTTAGTGGATCCAAAGATAATGTCATCAACGTAAATTTGACATACAAATAAATGATCATCACAATGTTTAGTGAAAAGTGTATAGTCAGCTTTACCAATTTTGAATCCATTCTGAATTAGAAAATCTCTAAGACACTCATACCAAGCTTGATGAGCTTGTTTGAGGCCATAGAGAGCCTTACGCAGTTTGTAGACATGGTTGGGATATTTCTGGTCTTCAAATCCTGGTGGCTGCTCCACATAAACTTCCTCCTTGATTGGGCCGTTTAAGAAAGCGCTCTTGACGTCCATTTGATACAGCTTAAAATTATAGTGAGTAGCATATGCCAATAAAATACGAATGGACTCAAGTCTAGCTACAGGAGCGAAAGTTTCATCGAAGTCCAAACCTTCGACCTGAGAATAACCTTTGGTCACCGGTCTTGCCTTATTTCTTGTTACTACTCCATGTTCATCTTGCTTGTTCCGAAAGACCCATTTGGTTCCAACTATGTTCGCCTTTGGTCTCTCCACCAGCTCCCATACTTCATTTCTCTTGAAGTTGTTCAGCTCCTCTTGCATTGCAATCACCCAGTCTGGATCCCTTAAGGCTTCTTCTACCCTGTATGGTTCCAGAAAAGACACAAAAAAGTAGGATTCACAGAAATTTGCAACGCGAGATCTAGTAGTTACTCCCTTAGCAATATCTCCAATGATATTGTTGACAGGGTGGTCTCTTTGCACGCTCTGGTGTACTCTTGGGTGTGGAGCTTGTGTAGTTGCTTGTTCTTCACTATCTTCATGTGCATTGTCTCCCCCTAGATCATTGTTTCCATGATTTTCCTGATCTTCTTGATCTTCCTCCTCTTGATCTTGTGCAAGAGCTCCCCCTTTATCATTGCCTCCATGTTGAGGTTCATCTTGTGCATTTGAGTCGAATGTTTGCTCTTGTGGTAAGATATCACCAAGTCCCATTTTCTTCAGTTCTTCATATGGAGCTTCCTCTTTATCTAGCACACACTTATCAACTTGCTCCACTTGTGAGCCGTTAGATTCATCGAACACTACGTCACGTGCTACTTCAACAAGGTCGGACACCTTGTTGAAGACATGATAGGCGTAGGCATTCGACTCATAACCGAGCAAGAATCCTTCATCGGACTTTGAAGCGAACTTCGAGGCCCTTTGTTTCTTGTTCAGAATAAAACATTTGCAACCAAAAACTTTAAAATAAGAAACATTAGGCTTTTTACCGGTAAGGAGCTCATATGGAGTTTTCTCCAGTAGTCGATGGAGATACAGTCGATTCGTGGCATGGCAAGCGGTGTTCACCACTTCTGCCCAAAATCGATCTGATGTCTTGTATTCATCCAACATAGTTCTCGCCATTTCGATTAATGTTCTGTTCTTCCTTTCAACCACTCCATTTTGTTGAGGGGAGTAGGGTGCCGAGAATTCATGCTTTATCCCTTCTTCATCGAGAAACTCTTCAACTTGGAGGTTCTTGAATTCTGTCCTGTTGTCACTTCTGATGTTCTTTATGGTTGATGAGAATTCGTTCTGAACTCTTTTCAAGAACTTCTTGAGGATCTTCTGAGTTTCTGATTTATCATACAAGAAAAATACCCAGGTAAATCTTGAAAAATCATCAACAATTACTAAACCGTATTTGTTACCGCCGATGCTGATGTACGAAACTAGACCAAAGAGATCCATGTGGAGAAGTTCCAGCGATCTTGCGGTAGTCATCACATTCTTGGCGGGGTGTGGTGCTCCGACTTGTTTTCCTGCTTGACAAGCGCTGCACGGCCTGTCTTTTTCAAAAACCACATCCTTAAGACCACGGATGTGACCACCTTTTAGAAGTTTCTGCAGATTTCTCATCCCAACATGGGCTAGCCGTCTATGCCACAGCCCATCCATGTTGGTCTTAGCAACCAAGCAAGTGTTGATTTCGGCTTTATCTTTGTTGAAGTCAACTAGATAAAGCTTACCCTTCAACATTCCCTTGAATGCAATCAAGCCATCGCTTCTTCTAAAAACAGTCACACCCTCATTAGTGAATAAGCAGTTGTAACCTTTGTAGCATAGTTGGGATATTGACAAAAGGTTATAATTTAGAGAATCTACATGTAAAACATTTGATAAGGTATGTTGAGAGGATATTTCAATGTTACCGCTACCAAGGACCTTTCCTTGGCTGTTGTCTCCGAAGTATATGCCTTCACCTGGATTCTTGTTGTACTCGTACTCTACAAACATACCTCTCTCCTCCGGTCATGTGATTTGTGCATCCGCTATCAAGTACCCATTTTGTTCCACCGGAGGAGTAAGCCTGCAAAAAGAATTATTCCTTGGTTTTAGGTACCCAAGCTTGCTTGGGTCCTCTCAGGTTAGTCACAGGAGTCTTGGGCACCCACACACAAGTTTTCAAGTTCTTGTGGTGTGGCCCTGTATATTTGGCAATGACTTTTCCATATTTGGCTTTCATGAGAACATAAGAAGCGTTAAATGTATGAAACAATATTTGTGGTTCAGATTCATGGGATTTTTCCTTAACAAATACAATTCTATTCTTAGCATGATTGGAAGTAGACATGTGTTTGTTCTTATCAAAACCAAGGCCATCTTTGACATTAGGAGGTCTAGTGACCATATATGCACTGCGTGCATATTTGATCTTCTCCTTATCAAAGATGCCGCTTGGAGGGGCATGCATATTATGAGAAGTTGAAGTATTAGAAATAATATTCTTCTTACTAGAGCAAGTGCAAGTTCCGATTGTTGTCGAACTTATATCATTGGAGAAGAGCTCTTGGAGGCTGAGGAGTCACTTTGCTTGAGTGACTCAACTTGCACCTCAAGGATCTTGTTAGCTTTTGACAAGTTAGCAAGTTCTTCCTTGATTGCAATATGCGAGTCTTCTAGCTTTGAGTAAGTTTCTTTACTCAAGGCTAGCTCAACTTCAAGCGACTCGTTCTTCTCTCTTTCAAGCTCGAGAAGCTTTTCAACTTCTGATATCTCTTCCTTTCACGGATGAACATATCTTCTTGTCGATCAAGAAGTTCTTCCTTTTCAAAGATTTCGTTCGACAACATTTCCATTTTCTTTAGAGCAATTTTACTTAGTCCTCTAAATATTTCTTCATTATCACTAGAGCTGTCAAAGTCATCAATAGAGGAATTTAGCGTAGGAGGAGTGAGCCGTACCTTTTTCTTGCCTTCCTTAGCCATAAGGCAAGTGTGGTTGTTCATGTCCCATCCTCCCATGTTTGGATAGAGTGTGGCCTTCATAGTAGGTTTCTTGATTGCGATAGTGGCCATTTCTTCTTCTTCATCGGAGGAGGACTCGTCGTTTGAGTCCCACTCCTTGCCAATGTGAGCTTGATGGGTTTGTCTTCTTTTTCTGAAATTTTTCTTTTCTTGAGATCTTGTTTCCTTCTTCTTTTTGTTTTCTTCATAAGGGCAGTCCACACATGAAGTGACCATACTCTCCGTAGTTGTAACAAGTGCGTCGAGCCTTGGATTTTCCTTTATCCTTGCTTTTGCCTTCATTTGAGTTGTTGCCGTGTCTTCTTTTCATCATTCGCTTGAACTTCTTTATAAAGAGTACCATTTCTTCATCATCAAGATCGGTGCTCTCGTCACTTGTATGCCCATCATCTTGATCTTCACGAGCTTCTTTGAGTTTGGGTCGGCATGTTGCTTTGAGAGCAACCTCTTTCTTTTTGGAGGAAGTGAGTTCGGCCAAGTCTTTGACATATTGTGCCTCTTTCTCCATCATTTCATGATTTATGATCTTTCCCAACAACTCATTGGGAGTCATTTTGTGAAATCCGGGGCTTTCTCTAATCATTGAGCGAAGTGTGACATTTCTTGGCATGAAGGTTCTAATCATTCTCTTGACTACCTCGTGATCTGTCCATTTCTTACTTCCATAGGCATGTATTTTGTTGATGAGTGCCTTCATCCGGTCGTACATGTCTTGAGGTGATTCGCCTTCTTCAATAGCGAATCTCTTCAACTCTCCTTCAAGCATTTCGATTTTTGCTTCACGAACCGATCTATTTCCTTCGTGAGCTATCTTGAGTGTATCCTAGATTTCCTTTGCACTTTCTAAGCCATCAATCTTGGTGAATTCCTCTCTGCTTAGTGATGATGTGATCACGGCGACGGCTTGTGCATTTATGTGAATCTCTTGTTCTTGTTCTGGGGTGAGTTCTTCATCCGTGTCCGGGATATCTATGCCAGTGCAAACAATGTGCCATAGACTAGGATTTAGGGATATTAGATGCATCTTCATGTTGTACTTCCACATTGTATAGTCGCTTCCGTCAAACTGTGGAGGTTTTCCCATAGGAATGAAAGATAATGGTTGTTTGAATTGAGACGGTTGTAGTTGTAGGGCTGTCGGGAGTAGTCATCATGACCACTCCCCGTCGTCTTGTCTTCTTCTTTTCCCTTTTGTCCTAGCAGTTTCTTTCTCAAAAGTGCCTTTAATTGTCGCACTTCTTCATCATCGTGTGGGCTCTCTTTCAGCACATAAAAAGTTTTAGTTTCTTGTTCCTCCTCATTAATGTTCATCTTCGAGATATCGATGTTCTTCTCAGAGGCCATTGATCTCTTGGAGATGTGAGTCTTGTTGGTGGAGAACCTCGCTCTAATACCAATTGAATGTGGCCTAGAGGGGGGTGAATAGGCCTTTTGAATTCCCTGCACACTTAATAGAATCGTCAAAACTTGGTTGGCCGGACTAGTCCGGTCGTGTGGGCGGACTTGTCCGGTGTGCTAAAAATATGTGTGTTGATCAGGTGTTATTTGGGAAACTAAATTTCTTTAGCAGCAAAAATCAGAACAACTGATATTTTTAATTGAGATTAATATAAGAATGCAGATAAAACTTATAATTGCCTTAGGTTGATGTTTTAGCACTCAAGTGATCTAATGAACAAAATTTAAATGAAATAAGGCGCAAGACACACGAATTTTTCTTGAGGTTCGATCTCACCACGAGATCTAGGTCCTCGTTGAGGAAGCTCACACAGAGCCGGGTCTCCCACCCTTTCCCTCTTCAAGTCACCACGAAGGCCGACTTGATTCCACTATCACGGATAATCACCAGGTCTGTGGGGCAACCTCACACGTTGAGGGCTCCCACGAGAATTACAATGAAAGAAGTGATCGAATACACTCAAAAGTATTACAATGCAGAGTATGAGTGTAGAAAGATCAAACACCAAGAGCTCGCGATGAAAGAACGACGATCTCCTAATCCCGAACACAAGTGTTCAATTGATTTCACTCTTTTTGCACTTTAGATGTGTGGGGAGATGTGTTTTGGGCTCTTGGGATGAAGTGGCGGCGCTAGGGTTTGTTCTTTGATCAGTATTCGACATGTGTTTTCAATAGTAAAGCTGTGGACTCTCTATTTATAGGGTTTCCAAAAGGTAGCCGTTGAAAAACCCTAACACCGGACTAGTCCGGTGCAAGTCCGGACTTGTCCGGTCTCAATGAATTTTGAAGTCCAGAAAGTCTGTCGGACTAGTCAGGTCCAACCTCGGACTACTCCGATGCAGTGTGAAGGTGAACTCCAGAAAGTTCAATGAACTAGTCCACGGACTAGTTCAATCTCCACATATGGGAGACTCCAGAAAGGTCAACGGACTAGTCCGGTGGTACAACGGACTAGTCCGGTCCCTCAATATGAGAGACTCCAGAAACATCAACGGACTAGTCCGGTGGATGCACAGACTAGTCCGGTCTCCCAATAAGTGAGATTCCAGAAAGATGAACGGACTAGTCCGGTCCATGGTCGGACTAGTCCGGTGCTTTGTGAAAGTTAGGTTAATTTTAATCCCTCACCCCCGCACAAAGTTGTGAACTCTTGGAGTGTGTCTTTCATACACTCCCTATACATTCAAAATCTAATTTGGTCTTCCAAGCTTCATCAAAGTATCTTTCTTTGAACACCACTTCATTTTTCACCTTTTTGTGTGCACCGAGCTGTTTCACTTGTTTGTCCTGCAATCATCTCACTGGTTTCATTAGGATCTCATATGTTTGTCATCAATTAGCCAAAACCCACAAGGGATATCCTAGATGCACTTACACTACTCCCGACAGCCTTACAACTACAACCGTCTCAATTCAAACAACCATTATCTTTCCATTCCTATGGGAAAACCTCCACAGTTTGACGGAAGCGACTATACAATGTGGAAGTACAACATGAAGATGCATCTAATATCCCTAAATCCTAGTCTGTGGCACATTGTTTGCACTGGCATAGACATCCCGGACACGGATGAAGAACTCACCCCAGAACAAGAACAATAGATTCACAGAAATGCACAAGCCGTCGCCGTGATCACATCATCATTAAGCAGAGAGGAATTCACCAAGATTGATGGCTTAGAAAGTGCAAAGGAAATCTGGGATACACTCAAGACAGCTCACGAAGGAAATAGATCGGTTCGTGAAGCTAAAATCGAAATGCTTGAAGGAGAGTTGGGGAGATTTGCTATTGAAGAAGGCGAATCACCTCAAGACATGTACAACCGGATGAGGCACTCATCAACAAAATACGTGCCTATGGAAGTAAGAAATGGACAGATCACGAGGTAGTCAAGAGAATGATTAGAGCCTTCATGCCAAGAAATGTCACACTTTGCTCAATGATTAGAGAAAGCCCCGAGTTTCACAAAATGACTCCCGATGAGTTGTTGGGAAAGATCATAAATCATGAAATGATGGAGAAAGAGGCACAATACGTTAAAGACTTGGCCGAACTCACTTCCTCCAAAAAGAAAGAGGTTGCTCTCAAAGCAACATGCCGACCCAAACTCAAAGAAGCTCGTGAAGATCAAGACGATGGGCACACAAGTGACCAGAGCACCGATCTTGATGATGAAGAAATGGTACTCTTTATCAAGAAGTTCAAGCGAATGATGAAAAGAAGACACGGCAACAACTCAAATGAAGGCAAAAGCAAGGATAAAGGAAAATCCAAGGCTCGACGCACTTGCTACAACCGCGGAGAGTATTATCAGTTCATGGTGGACTGCCCTTATGAAGAAAACAAAAAGAAGAAGGAAACAAGATCTCAAGAAAAGAAAATTTTCAGAAAAAGAAGACAAACCCATCAAGCTCACATTGGCAAGGAGTGGGACTCAAACGACGAGTCCTCCTCCGATGAAGAAGAAGAGATGGCCACTATTGCAATCAAGAAACCTACTATGAAGGCCACACTCTTTCCAAACATGGCAGGATGAGACATGAATAACCACACTTGCCTTATGGCTAAGGAAGGCAAGAAAAAGGTACGGCTCAATCCTCCTACGCTAAATTCCTCTATTGATGACTTTGACAGCTCTAGTGATAATGAAGAAATGTTTAGAGGACTAAGTAAAATTGCTCTAAAGAAAATGGAAATGTTGTCGAACGAAATTTTGGAAAAGGAGGAACTTCTTGACCGACAAGAAGATATGCTCATCCGTGAAAGGAAGAGATATCAAGAAGTTGAAAAACTTCTCGAGCTTGAAAGAGAGAAGAACGAGTCGCTTGAAGTTGAGCCAATCTTGAGTAAGGAAACTTACTCAAAGTTAGAAGACTCGCATATTGCAATCAAGGAAGAACTTGCTAACTTGTCAAAAGCTAACAAGATCCTTGAGGTGCAAGTTGAGTCGCTCAAGCAAAGTGATTCCTCTTCCTCCAAGAGCTCTTCCTCCAAAGATATAAGTTCGACAACAATCGGAACTTGCAATTGCTCTAGTAAGAAGAATATTTTGTCTAATACTTCAACATCTCATAATATGCATGCACCTCTAAGCGGGATCTTTGATAAGGAGAAGATCAAATATGCACGCAGTGCATATATGGTCACTAGACCTCCTAATTAATGTCAAAGATGGCCTTGGTTTTGATAAGAGCAAATACATGTCTACTTCTAATCATGCTAAGAATAGAATTGTCTTTGTTAAGGAAAAATCCCATGAATCTGAACCACAAATATTGTTTCATACATTTAACGCTTCTTATGTTCTCATGAAAGCCAAATATGGAAAAGTCATTGCCAAATATACAGGGCCACGCCACAAGAACTTGAAAACTTGTGTGTGGGTGCCCAAGACTCTTGTGACTAACCTGAGAGGACCCAAGCAAGCTTGGGTACCTAAAACCAAGGAATAATTCTTTTTGCAGGCTTACTCCTCCGGTGGAATAAAATGGGTACTTGATAGCGGATGCACAAATCACATGACCGGAGAGAGAGGTATGTTTGTAGAGTACGAGTACAACAGGAATCCAGGTGAAGGCATATACTTCGGAGACAATAGCCAAGGAAAGGTCCTTGGTAGCGGTAACATTGAAATATCCTCTCAACATACCTTATCAAATGTTTTACTTGTAGATTCTCTAGATTATAACCTTTTGTCAATATCCCACTATGCGACAAAGGTTACAACTGCTTATTCACTAATGAGGGTGTGACTGTTTTTAGAAGAAGCGATGGCTCGATTGCATTCAAGGGAATGTTGAAGGGCAAGCTTTATCTAGTTGACTTCAACAAAGATAAAGCCGAACTCAACACATGCTTGGTTGCTAAGACCAACATGGGATGGCTGTGGCATAGACGGCTAGCCCATGTTGCGATGAGAAATCTACAGAAACTTCTAAAAGGTGGTCACATCCGTGGTCCTAAGGATGTGGTTTTTAAAAAAGACAGGCCGTGTAGCGCTTGTCAAGCAGGAAAACAAGTCGGAGCACCACACCCCGCTAAGAATGTGATGACTACCGCAAGATAGCTGGAACTTCTCCACATGGATCTTTTTGGTCCAGTTTCGTACATCAGCATCGGCGGTAACAAATACGGTTTAGTAATTGTTGATGATTTTTCAAGATTTACCTGAGTATTTTTCTTGTATGATAAATCAGAAACTCAGGGGATCCTCAAGAAGTTCTTGAAAAGAGCTCAGAATGAATTCTCATCAACCATAAAGAACATTAGAAGTGACAACGGGACAGAATTCAAGAACCTCCAAGTTGAAGAGTTTCTCGATGAAGAAGGGATAAAGCATGAATTCTCGGCACCCTACTCCCCTAAACAAAATGGAGTGGCCGAAAGGAAGAACAGAATATTAATCGAAATGGCGAGAACTATGTTGGATGAATACAAGACATCAGATCGATTTTGGGCAGAAGCGGTGAACACCGCTTGCCATGCCACGAATCGACTGTATCTCCATCGACTACTGAAGAAAACTCCATATGAGCTCCTTACTAGTAAAAAGCCTAATGTTTCCTATTTTAAAATTTTTGGTTGCAAATGTTTTATTCTGAACAAGAAACAGAGGGCCTCGAAGTTCGCTTCAAAGTCCGATGAAGGATTCTTGCTCGGTTATGAGTCGAATGCCTACGCCTATCGTGTCTTCAACAAGGTGTCGGAAGTAGCACGTGATGTAGTGGTCGATGAATCTAACAGCTCACAAGTGGAGCAAGTTGGTAAGTGTGTGCTAGATAAAGAGGAAGCTCCATATGAAGCACTGAAGAAAATAGGACTTGGTGATATCTTACCACAAGAGCAAACATTCGACTCAAATGCACAAGATGAACCTCAACACGGAGGCAATGATAAAGGGGGAGCTCTTGCACAAGATCAAGAGGAGGAAGATCAAGAAGATCAGGACAATCATGAAAACAATGATCTAGGGGGAGACAATGCACATGAAGATAATGAAGAACAAGCAACTACACAAGCTCCACACCCAAGAGTACAAAAGAGCATGCAAAGAGACCACCCTGTCAACAATATCATTGGAGATATTGTTAAGGGAGTAACTACTAGATCTCGAGTTGCAAATTTCTGTGAATCCTATTCTTTTGTGTCTTTTCTGGAACCATATAGGGTAGAAGAAGCCTTAAGGGATCCAGACTGGGTGATTGCAATGCAAGAGTAGCTGAACAACTTCAAGAGAAATGAAGTATGGAAGCTGGTGGAGAGACCAAAGGCGAACATAGTTGGAACCAAATGGGTCTTTCGGAACAAGCAAGATGAACATGGAGTAGTAACAAGAAATAAGGAAAGACTGGTGGCCAAAGGTTATTCTCAGGTCGAAGGTTTGGACTTCGATGAAACTTTCGCTCCTGTAGCTAGACTTGAGTCCATTCGTATTTTATTGGCATATGCTACTCACCATAATTTTAAGCTGTATCAAATGGACGTCAAGAGCGCTTTCTTAAACGGCCCAATCAAGGAGGAAGTTTATGTAGAGCAGCCACCAGGATTCAAAGACCAGAAATATCCCAACCATGTCTACAAACTGCGTAAGGCTCTCTATGGCCTCAAACAAGCTCCTCGAGCTTGGTATGAGTGTCTTAGAGATTTTCTAATTCAGAATGGATTCAAAATTGGTAAAGCTGACTATACACTTTTCACTAAACATTGTTATGATCATTTATTTGTATGTCAAATTTACGTTGATGACATTATCTTTGGATCCACTAACAAATCCTTCTGTGAAGAATTTAGCAAAATTATGACAGATAGGTTCGAGATGTCAATGATGGGTGAATTAAAGTTCTTCTTGGGATTCCAAGTGAAGCAACTAAGAGAAGGTACATTTATAAGCCAAACCAAATATACACAAGACATTCTCAAGAAATTCAATATGGACAAAGCCAAGCCCATCAAGACACCCATGGCCACTAATGGACACCTCGACCTCAATGAAGACGGTCCAAATGTGGACCAAAAGGTATATCGGTCCATGATTGGCTCCTTACTTTATTTATGTGCATCTAGGCCAGATATTATGCTTAGTGTTTGCTTGTGTGCAAGGTTTCAAGCTGCACCCAAAGAGTGTCACTTAGTTGCGGCAAAAAGAATCCTAAGGTACCTTGTGCACACACCCAACTTGGGCCTTTGGTATCCCAAAGGATCCAAATTTAACTTGATAGGGTATTCCGATGCCGACTATGCAGGATGCAAAGTCGATAGAAAGAGCACGTCAGAGACTTGTCAGTTTCTTGGTAGGTCCTTGGTCTCTTGGTCATATAAAAAGCAAAATTCTATTGCCCTTTCCACATCAGAAGCAGAATATATTGCAGCCGATAGCTGTTGCGCACAACTATTTTGGATGCGACAAACCCTTAGGGACTACGGCTACAATCTTAACCATATCCCACTTCTATGTGACAATGAAAGTGCTATAAAAATTACACACAACCCGGTAGAGCACTCAAGAACTAAGCACATAGATATCCGTCATCATTTTTTTAGAGATCATTCATTAAAAGGTGACATTGCTATTTCACATGTTAGAACTGAAAAACAACTTGCGGATATTTTTACCAAACCATTGGATGAGAAAAGGTTTTGTGAACTTAGGAATGAACTTAATATTCTTGACTCTCGAAATGTGGCTTGAAAGGTTGCACACCTGGTTGAAACTTCAAATTTTACATTTTATTACTAAAACTGCCCCTCACCTCTTTTTCTCCTAAGAAAACTAATTTTAATGAAGAAATCTTGGAATTTATGACCATTTTTTGTGTTGATTGCTTTCTGGTCATAATTACTGAGATTATTTGTAAAACTTGTCCTTGGATCACTATTAGTTATCTCTAAATACTCAGTTTTTCCAGGGACACTGGACTAGTCAGGCTTGCCACCTGACTAGTCCGGACAGTCTCTCATTCCTAGGTTTTCCAGGGTCACCGGACTAGTCTGGTTGGCCGTGTATATAAGCAGTTGGCCGGCCCAAAACCGTTTCAAACCTCCCTCCACTTTGAGTTGAACCCTCACCTCTCAAACCATGGCCCCCAAAAGTGATTTTCAAGTTGAGCCCTCAAAATCCAAGCTTTCTCTGTGGGAAATCCTCCCCTCGATGAGTTGATACTCCACTCCAAACTCATCCGGACAGATTCGTGCTCCTTCAACGCGAATCTTCAAATCTCGGCACGATATCTTCAAGCTCAGATGACATCTCCTTCCATGTTGATGAAGAAGTTGAACGCGAAAAAGTGAAGAGAGCTAAGGAGAGGTACATGAAGAAAATACATGATGTAAATGTGCTCTCTCCACCCTCCGACGACAACTTGCCCAAGAAAAGGAGGGTGGTTGTTAAGAAGGCCCAAGGAAAAGCTGGCAAGAGCTCCTCAGGGCCAAAGAGGACTCTCAACAAAGGAAAGGGGCTTGCTAGTGGTCCCATTGGACCCCTGAAGATGAAGAACCCAAGTCACCACAACAGGCAGCGCTCGAGTAGATTTCACCGGAAAAGGGGGTGAGCTTGCCGATAGCTTCAGGCAGGTTAATGTGTATGATCAACCTCGGCAATGCTCAGACCCAAGATTTTGGAGCAACTTCCATGCCGACTACTACGAGCATGTGTACATGAAGATGAAGAATCCCGTTGTGAAGAGTCAATGGGTGAACATTGGGTACATCCAGTCGAAGAAATATCCTACCTTCCGTGAGGTGGTTGAGTCCCTGGAGAGGCACAGACTGAAGGAACTGTTTTCTTTTGAGAATGACTAGAACAATGAGGTCATCACCCAATTCTACTCTACCCTCTACTTTGCTCGTGGTGATGGAGACAGTCTTACTTGGATGACTCATGGTTCCAAGTATAGTGTTACTTATGATGAGTTTGCAAGAATTCTTCACCTTGAAGATACTTTGGATCATGATCTTGTCATCCACAATCTGCAACCCTTGGAGAAGGATGAGCTCAAATTTCTCTATGACACAAATATGCCTTATGTCCCTCCCAATATCAATTATTTGAAGCCCTTCTATGTGGTCCTCAACAGAATTTTGAGGAAGACAATAGCCCCGAAAGATGGAGATGCGGGGACTATTCAAGGAACCTTGAGGACCCTAATGAAGGTCATTGGTGGGAGGAGACCGTTCAATGTCTTTGAATACATCTACAATGACATTGTGAACATCTCAATCACTCCAAACAGATCTTGCGGGTATGCCCCGTACATCATGTACATGATTGAGAAGGTGACTGGACTTGAGTTCGTCAAGGATGTTCACCATACGGGGTTGAAACAGCAAAAGCCCATCGAGTACACTCTACCTTCGACTCCTGATGCACCTCCCTCCCCTGAAGCTGAGAGGAGGACTAAACAAACTCGGGATGTGAATGCCACAAGATCTTCAGCTGCTCCTCCTAGGTCTGCCCCTGCCCATGAATCCTCTGGTGGTGTGCTCAAAATGCTCACCTCCATCTTTTCCTGCTGCCGCAAGATTGAAGTCAGGCAGAAGAAGCATCAACAATATGTCAATGCCAACATCAAAGCTATCCGTGACAAGCTGGAGATTGACCCGGTGGGATCCCCACCCGCCTTTGAGGACTCCGAGGAAGAGTCTACTCTGGTGAATGATGATGATGGTGGTGAAGATGAGGACCAGACCGAGACTGAAGAAGAGAGTGGCGATGAGTGATTCCCCTCAATTTTTCCCTTTTTGGTGCCTTGATGCCAAAGGGGGAGAGATTGAGACTAGTAGCTTGAGACCATCTCTAGTTGGTGTTTTTATGTTTTTGTGATCAAGGACGTACTTATTTTTAAAACCTTGTAATGCACTATTTCTTCTCTTATGTGTGATTCTTATTCTTGCTTGGATTATTATCTCTATGCTCATTATTGATTACCTTTACTTCATCACACCTTGTTGATCACACACCTGTTAGGAACCCCACCATAAGGTGTGTGCATATGTGAGAAGCTTTTTGTGGACTTATCATTATTCTCATATGTGCACACCTTATGAAAATCAAGATTTTATTCTCAATTGTGATATCTCAAATGGTTGTCATCAATCACCAAAAAGGGGGAGATTGTAAGTGCATCTAGGATATCCCTTGTGGGTTTTGGCTAATTGATGACAAACATATGAGATCCTAATGAAACCACTGAGATGATTGCAGGACAAACAAGTGAAACAGCTCGGTGAGCACAAAAAGGTGAAAAATGAAGTGGTGTTCAAAGAAAGATACTTTGATGAAGCTTGGAAGACCAAATTAGATTTTGAATGTATAGGGAGTGTATGAAAGACACACTCCAAGAGCTCACAACTTTGCGCGAGGGTAAGGGATTAAAATTAACCTAACTTTCACAAAGCACCGGACTAGTCCGACCATGGATCGGACTAGTCCGTTCATCTTTCTGGAATCTCACTTATTGGGAGACCGGACTAGTCCGTGCATCCACCGGACTAGTCTGTTGATGTTTCTGGAGTCTCTCATGTTGGGGGACCGGACTAGTCCGTTGTACCACCGGACTAGTCCGTTGACCTTTCTGGAGTCTCCCATATGTGGAGATCGGACTAGTCCGCGGACTAATCCGTTGAACTTTCTGGAGTTCACCTTCACACTGCACCGGACTAGTCCGAGGTTGGACCGGACTAGTCCGATAGACTTTATGGACTTCAAAATGCACTGAGACCGGACAAGTCCGGACTTGCACCGGACTAGTCCGGTGTTAGGGTTTTTCAACGGCTACCTTTTGGAAACCCTATAAAAAGAGAGTCCACAGCTTTCCTATTGAAAACACACGTCGAATACTGATCAAAGAACAAACCCTAGCACTGCCACTTTGTCCCAAGAGCCCAAAACACATCTCCCCACACATCTAAAGTGCAAAAAGAGTGAAATCAATTGAACACTTGGATTCAGGATTGGGAAATCGTCGTTCTTTCATTGCGAGCTCTTGGGGTTTGATCTTTCTACACTCATACTCTGCATTGTACTACTTTTGAGTGTATTTGATCACTTCTTTTGTTGTAATTCTCATGGGAGCTCTCAACGTGTGAAGCTGCCCCCACAAACTTGGTGATTACACGTGATAGTGGAATCAAGTCGGCCTTTGTGGTGACTTGAAGAGGGAAAGGGTTGGAGACCCGGCTCTGTGTGAGTTTCCTCAACGAGGACGTAGATCTCGTGGTGAGATCGAACCTCGGGAAAATTTTGTGTGTCTTGCGCCTCATTTCATTTAAATTTTGGTCATTAGATCACTTGTGTGCTAAAACATCAACCTAAGGCAATTATAAGTTTTACCTGCATTCTTATATTAATCTCAAATAAAAATATTAGTTGTTCTCATTTACGCTGCTAAAGAAATTTAGTTTCCCAAATAACACCTGATCAACATACATATTTTTAGCACACCGGACAAGTCCGCCCACACGACCGGACTAGTCCGGCCAACCAAGTTTTGACGATTCTATTAAGTGTGCAGGAAATTCAAAAGGCCTATTCACCCCCCCTCTAGGCCACATTCACATCGTCAGAGATTTGAGCACGCTGGAGCACGCCGCCTCGTCCCCTGTCCCCGAAGCACGCATGAAAGTTGCCTAGAGGGGGGTCAATCGGTGGATAACCTGACATTTACTCAATAAAGACTAATCAAATTACATAGTGTGGACTAGTCCGGCTTGGGGGCGGACTAGTCCGGTCAGGATAACAGAATTGATCAAAGGTGAGATTTTTAAGTGATCTAAAGTGCTTCAAACGATGAAATGTAAAGTATATGAGCCTAGCAATCTAGTAGATGATGTGCACGAGGTAGTAACAACTAGATAGAGGCGGATCACGAGATTGAAGCTAAGGACACTTGAAACTCTAACTTGATTTAGCGAAGAGCGAGGAAGTCAAATAAAAGACACAAGATGCATGATTTATCTCGTGGTTCAACCCCACAAAGGAGCCTATATCCACGTTAAGGATGCCCACGAAAGGCAAGGGTCCACTCAACCCTTTCCTTACTTAGCCACCACAAAGGTCGGCTATTCTTCCACTAAACCACAGGGATAATCACCAAATCCGTGGGGCAACCCACAACTTGAGGCTCCCACAAGTTTACAACTTGAAAAGATCGAAGATCAACGCCCACATAGACTCAAATTAATAAGTCAAACTGAGAGAATCAACCCAAGAGCTCAAGATTGAACAAACCCTTCTCTTTACTCTTCCAATCCTCACAAATCCTCAAAAATCACTCTAAGGACTCCAAGAAAGGTTGAGAGAGGGTTAGGATGGCTCTAGGAAGGCTATGACAGCGCTAGGGTTCGAGAGAGGGCCTTTGGAGGCTGGGGGATCCCTTTTTATAGTGGTCCCGACACTTAGCCATTGCCACCAGAAAAAGTGCGAACTAGTCCGGCCTTTAACCCCAGACTAGTCCGGCCTGTGGGGACCAGTGATGTCATCCTTGACCAACCACAAGCCCCACGCCACCTTTTGAATTCAAATGGTCACCAAACCACGAACTAGTTCGTCCAACAATGGACTAGTCCGATCTCACTCAGAATAGTTTGTTTCGGTTGAGAGCGGACAAGTCTGACTCATCGGACTAGTCCGACCTCTGGGGGCGGACAAGTCTGGCCATCCATGACTTAGTCCCAGCAGCCATCTCCAAGTCCTCAGCGGACTAGTCTGTCAAGGGACGGACTAGTCTGAACTCAGTCAGGAACAACTGTTTCGGACTGAAACAGACTAGTCTGACCTAGCGGACTAGTCCGGTCCTTCAGGACTTAGTCCCAGAAGGACACAGACTCACTCACCATGGACTAGTTCGTCCCCTAACGGACAAGTCCGAACTTACACATAACACTTTGGTCCGCCTAACATCAGATTAGTCCGATGTGGCCGGACTAGTCCGACCATGTCCTTAGGGCTGCTTCAACTTATCTCTCAATCTAGTCTAATTTGAACTATGAGCTCTTAGGAGATTCTAACACTCTGACTCATTGAATACACTCAATCTAAGTGACTAAACTTGACACAAAAAATTAAACGATCAAGTTCCATTCTTCGAGTTCTTCACATTTTCTTCTCTTTTTCCTTTTTGAGTGCATCCAATGTTGTCCCATGTTTCAATCACCTGTGCTTACACTTGCAAAGCTCGTTAGTCCCTTAAGTGTTGTCATTAATCATCAAAACCTACAGGGATTAGCCTAGATGCACTTTCCCCCTTTTTGGTGATTTGATGACAACACATTGAGGTTTTTTGATAAAATAAAAAGTTAAGGTGATTTTCATAACACACACTTGTATAAGGAGCTCCCCTAAATGTGTGCATAGATGATTTGTAGTAAGATAGATGCACAAGAATAAAGTCTATGGAAGGCTTATACATTTGTGTGTTATGGTGAGGTGCCTACGTGTGATGCAAGTGTTGAGATGTGAAATGTGGAGTGAGGTATGCATCTCAGATTTTAATTTAGTATCATCACACATATTTGACTAGAATGATCTTCAATAGAATCAGTAATGACAAGATAGACAGTGAAATTCACATAAACATAACATAGGGTGATAGCATAGTGATAATGTCATTACAACCCAAAATGAGAACGAGTAGCAAAAGTTAAGATTACAACCCAGAATTTTTCAAAATATCATAGTCCATGGATCTATAATACTAATACTCCCCCTCAATATCTCCCCATTTGGCATCAAGACACCAAAAAGGAATAAGAAGAAGGGAGAAGAGAGAACCTAGACTACTCATCGTCCCTCTCGCTCGCCCCTCCTTGGTTTTTATCGCTCTCTGTTTCTTCATCGTCATCATCTTGATCATTCCTTTCTTCGTCATCATCATCAGCAGCAGCAGCAGCAAGAGCATCGCTAGAGGGACCACCCTCACCACCAAATAGAGCAGCCTCTACTTCCGAGAGTTCTGGATATGGAGTGATGTCTTCATCCTCGGAGGCCTCCGGTGACATAGGAATGTCCGCCTTATCGCAAATCTTGCGAAGGTACTTGTCGTGCTTCTTTGCAGTTTTGTTGGCCTTCGGCCTCCGCTTTCCGAGACGAGGTGAAGATTGACTTGAGAAACTTGAGTGTAGCACCCACAAGGTTGCCGAAGGAGGAGGAGGAGGCAGCGGGAGCCATGGGAAAAGAAGGCACAAAAGAGGTACCTCTCCTCGAAGCCCCGCCAATCTTTGATGCAGGGGGTGGAATTGGAGGGTGGGGAGCTTTATGCTTTACGTCCTTTACAAACTCCAAGCAAGACACTTTATAAATCAAACACATCATGAGAGGGGCATATCCAAAAGAGCGGTTGGGAGTGTGATATTTTGAAGATGTCATTGTAGATATAGTCAAAGACATTGAACTTCTCATCTTCAACTATCAGCTTCATCAAGTGCCTCAAATTTCCTTGAATCATGTCTGCATCCCCATCCTTAGGTGCTAGAGTTTTTCTCAAGATCCTATTAAGCACGCTAAAGAAGGGCGAAGAATCTTGGTGGTTGGGGGATTGTAGAAGCCGACCTCATACATGAATTCCATCTCCCCCAGATTTAGAGCCTTGAGGTTGTGAATGGTCAGCTCATAGTTCAAGAACTCCTCAAGTCCATGAATTCTTGCAAAACCATCATAGAGCAGAGAGTATTTGACTCCATTGGTCAACCATGTAATCTTCCAATCTCCAAAGGTGGAGAAGTAACAAGTGGACTAGCATTGGGCCACCACTTCTGTGTTATAGTTGTATCTGAACTAGAACAACTCTTTAAGTCCATGGTGCTCGGCTGCTCGGATTATTGCATTGAAGGCTTGATGATCCTTCTTTTCTATAAAAGCTCAATCTACCAATTGAGCATCCATCACTGGAGTTTTCTTGGACAGATAGACTAGGCAATAATAATTGCAATGGAAGTCACACCAGAAACGAGGATCTGTTGTTGCTTTCTCATACTTGTAGGGATACTTCATCCTGAGCCTTATTGCTTTGTCAGATCCTTGTCCTTTGAACATATTGCTTCCCAGCTCAGGTTGTCGGTTAGGGTCATGCACAGGAGGAGTCATGACCAATGGACCAATGGTGCCTTGTGGAGGGCCACGAGGCATCGTGGTTTGGTCACGAATGACCAAACCTCTCCCCTCCAGAGCTTTCTTTCTGAGAGTAGCCTTCTTGAGAGGCAATTTTTTGGCAGGCTCCTTTCCTTTCCCTTTATCCTGGCTGCTCTCACTCATTTGAGCTTTTCCCTTATCGTCCGCCTGGGCTTTTTGCTTCTCACCCATAGTGACAATCCTTTTCCTTTTGCTTGCTTGCTATTCGGCCACTTGAGCTTGGGCTGCCTCTTGATCACGTTTCTTCTTGAGTCTAGCTTCACGCATACGCTCAAGCTCAGCTGCAATAGCAGCTTCTTCCACTTATTTTCGACGGTAGCACTCTTGACGAGTCGCCTCCTTTTCCAGATCAGAAAGAGGAGAGTAGTTGCATCGAGACATGCTGAAATAAGGATAACAGAAGAGCATGAGGTGATATTAAGCAAAATATTGCAGTAGAGAAGTAGAGAATTTACGAAGTTAGGAGTTAACTTTGGGTTAGGCTGGACTTGTCCGGTCCTTGGCCAGACTAGTCCGGTCAGGAACGGACTTGTCTGCCTTGATCCGATCTAGTCCAGACCACCCAGCGTTAAACCCTAACTATGTGATTTTTCTAAAAAAAATTGTGATACCAAGGCGCAATATTGCATGGGGAGAGTCACAAGGTGATAGATAAGCTATTAGGACTCTAGTTTCCAGGAGAAATGACCTAGAATTGAAGGAATCGAAAAAGCTCAAGTTAGGTCGAGAACACACCTTGAGATGTGAAAATCAGACAAATCCGTCGATGGAAGGGCGGAGTAGTCTGGGATTCGCCTTCCCGACACTCCGACAAAGCTTCCACGCGGATTCCTCAAAGATTTTGAGGGTTGGATCCAAAAATTGCCAATGGGTGGCGGTTTTTGGGAGGGAGGCGCACGTTGGGGAGTTTGAACCGAAGTGGAGGTTTCGGGCCCGATGCCGGGGGTTAAGTCCCCAGAGGTTCGGACTAGTCCGGTTGAGGCACTGGACAAGTCTGGGCACCGAACAAGGTCTGGACAAAGATGATACAGCAGACAAGTCCGATGACAGGTCGGACTAGTTCGGTCCTAGACAACAAATTCTCATATATATTGAAAATTTTGCAAGAAGGATCCATATGGACTAAGTTTTTCACAAACATTCTCAATGAATATAATCAGTAAAGCACACAAACATTCATACAATGATGATGATTCACGGAAATAATAATTGAAAATAATTTGATAGAAAATTGAGGAAGACAAGTTTTTGAAAGCATGTATAGTTTTGAAGTGATAAATAGAACTAACAATCAGATATGCAACATCTCAAGCCACATTTCGAGAATCAAGAATATTTAGTTCATTCCTATGTTTGCAAAAGCGTTTTTCATCTAGTGGCTTGGTGAAGATATTGACTAGTTGTTTTTCGGTTCTCACATGGGAAATGACAATGTCCCCCTTCATAGAATGGTCTCTCAGGAAATGGTGTCAGATGTGAATGTGTTTAGTTCTAGAGTATTCAACGGGGTTATGGGAAATCTTGATGGCACTCTCATTGTCGCATAGGAGCAGAATATGGTTCATATTGAGACCATAGTCCCTTAGAGTTGGTCGCATCCAAAGAAGTTGTGCACAAAAACTTCTGGCTGCGGCATACTCCACTTCAGTTGTGGATAGGGCAATGAAATTTTGTTTCTTGGATGACCAGGACACTAGGGACCTACCCAAGAATTGGCAAGTCCCGGAGGTACTCTTCCTATCCACTTTGCATCCGGCATAATCCACATCGGAGTATCCGATGAGGTTAAACATGGACCCTTTGGGATACCACAACCCTAGGTTAGGTGTATGAACTAAATAGCACAAGATTCTCTTTACGGCTGTCAAGTGACACTCCTTGGGAGTGGCTTGAAACCTTGCACACATGCATACACTCAACATAATATTGGGCCTTGATGCACAAAGGTAAAGAAGTGATCCAATCATGGAGCGGTATACCTTTTGGTCGACGCTAGGGCTGTCTTGGTTGAGATCGAGATGTCCATTTGTCGCCATTGGCGTCTTGATGGGCTTAGCCTTCTCCATGTCAAACTTCTTGAGAATGTCTTGAGTATACTTGGTTTGACATATGAAGGTGCCTTCCTTGAGTTGTTTCACTTGGAATCCTAAAAAGAACTTTAACTCCCCCATGATTGATATCTCAAATCTTTCCGTCATGATTTTTCTAAACTCCTCACAAAAAGATTGATTAGTAGAACCAAATATTATGTCGTCAACATAAATTTGGCATACAAATAAATCATCATCCATGTTCTCGATAAAGAGTGTATAATCGGCCTTTCCTATCTTAAAACCATTATCAATGAGAAAGTCCCTAAGGCACTCATACCAAGCTCTAGGAGCTTGTTTGAGGCCATAGAGAGCTTTGTGAAACTTGAAGACATGGTTAGGATACTTATCGTCCTCGAAGCCGGGCGGTTGCTCCACATACACCTCCTCCTTGATTGGTCCATTGAGGAAGGAACTTTCCATGTCCATTTGAAAAACTTGAAATCATTGCGAGTAGCATAGGCCAATAATATGCGAATAGATTCAAGTCTAGCTACGGGAGCAAAGGTTTCATCAAAATCCAAACCTTCGACTTGAGAGTATCCTTTGGCTACGAGTCTAGCTTTGTTTCTTGTTACCACGCCAAGTTCATCTTGTTTGTTTTGGAAGACCCAATTGGTTCCTACCACATTGACGTTAGGTGTTCCCACTAGCTCTCATACCTTGTTCCTCTTGAAGTTGTTGAGCTCCTATTACATGGCTATTACCCAATATAGATCTTGTAGAGCATCTTCAACCTTAAATAGCTCTAAGGAGGACACAAAAGAGTAGTGAGCACAAAAGTTAGCCATACTAGATCGAGTCATTACCCCCATGGAGATGTCTCCAAGTATGTTGTCAACAGGATGATCCTGTTGAACACATTGATGAACTCTTGGGTGTGCTACACTTTGTCTTCAATCAACTTCTTCATCTCCTTCATCTTCATAGTCTCCCACTTGGCCATTTCCACCATCTTGATCTTCAATTCCTTGATCATGGTGATCTTGGTTAGGTTGCTGATCTTGGGGATCTTAGATTTGATCTTGTGCTTGGGGCACCTCTCGTGATGGAGTTGAGCCACTTGGGCCTTGTTTCCCTTGAGGTCTTACATCACCAAGTGCCATCCTTCTCAACGCAACACATGGTGCCTCTTCTTCATCTAGCACACATTGATCAACTTGCTACACTTGGGAGCCATTAGTTTCGTCAAACACCACGTCACATGCGATTTCAACACAACCGGAGGTTTTGTTGAAGACACAATAGGCATAGGTGTTTGAGTCATAACCAAGCAAGAAACCTTCATCGGATTTTGGAGCGAATTTCGAAATTCTAAATTTCTTGTTAAGAATATAACATTTGCTACCAAAGACTCTAAAGTAGGAGATGTTTGGTTTGTTACCCGTTAGAAGTTCATATGGAGTCTTCTTCAATAGGCGATGGAGGTAGAGACAGTTTGTGGCATGGCAAGCGGTGTTTACCGCTTCCGCCCAAAACCTATCAGAAGTCTTTTACTCATCAAGCATGATCCTTGACATCTCTATTAGAGTTCAGTTCTTCCTTTCGGCCACCCCATTTTGTTCGGGTGAGTACGGTGCCAAAAACTCATGCTTGATACCCTCCTCGTCCAAGTACTCTTCAACTTGAGTATTCTTGAATTCTGTGCCATTTTTGCTTCTTATCTTCTTGATTCTCAAGGAGAACTCATTTTGAGCTCTCCTCAAGAAACTCTTGTGAATACCTTGTGTTTCACTTTTGTCATGCAAGAAAAACACCCATGTGAAGCGGGAAAAATCATCCACAATAACTAAGCCATACTTGTTACCGCCAATACTTATGTAAGCAATGGGACCAAAAATGTCCATGTGCGGCATCTCCAATGGTCTTGTTGTAATCATCACATTCTTGGCGGGATGAGCTGCTCTGACTTGTCACCCAGCTTGACACGCGCTACAAGGTCTATCTTTCTCAAAAACAACATTCTTAAGACCTCAGACATGATTGCCTTTTAGAAGTTTGTGAAGATTCCTCATAACAACATGGTCTAGCCTGCGGTGCCACAATCAACCCATGTTGGTCTTTGCAATCAAGCATGTGTCAAGTTGAGTTTTATCCGCGGTGAAGTCCACGAGATAAAGCTTTCCCTTGAGCACACCCTTGAAGACAATCGAGTTATCGGTCATTCTAGTGGCAACCACACCCTCATTAGAAAACAAGCAACTATATCCGTTTTCACATAATTGGGAAATGGATAATAGATTATAATTCAATGACTCAACATGCATGACTTGAGAGATGGTGTGTTGTGGAGAAATAAAAATCTTACCCATACCTAGTACCTTACCTTGACTATTGTCGCCAAAGTAGATATCTTGACTTGGATCTTCATTTTCTTCATACTACACAAACATTCTTCTCGCTCCGGTCATGTGATTGGTGCAGCCACTGTCTAGCACCCACTTTGAACCACCGGAGGAGTAAGCCTACAAGACAAGTTTAGGCTTTTGTTTTAGGTACCCAATCTTGGTTGGGTCCTTTGAGGTTAGTCACAAGGCATTTGGGCACCCACACACAAGACTTTGGGCTCTTGCGATGTGGCCCAACATATTTAGCATAAGTATAGCCAAATTTGTTTCTCATAAGCACATAAGATGCATCAAAGTCATGAAACATGGTTAAATTGAAATTTTTAGCATTTTGAGCATCTTTGTCATGTTTCATTATCTCATTAGATGTAGATGCATGATGTTCATTCTTGACTTGAGATGAACCTTCTTTGACAAATTCAATTTGCATCTTGTTATTCTTGAGAATTCTAGCATTTTGCTTTCCTTATCTTGAATAGCCAAGACCATCTTTGATTAAGGGAGATCTTGTGATCTAGTATGGACTACGTGCATACTTGATCTTCTCCTTATCAAATATGCCACCCTTAGGTGTGCTCTTGCTCTTTGCCAAATTAAGCTCATTCTTAAGATCAAGGACAAGGTTAGCACACTTGCAAGTTTTAGTGTTCGAATCCGTTTTAGACAAGTTTGAGCTGTTGAGGAAGAAAGGGCACTTGACTTGAGAGTTGTTAATTGTGCCTTAAGACTCTTGTGAGCTTTGTTCAAGCTCACAAGTTCACCTTGGAGCACAACATTCGAACTCTTAAGGCTTGAGGAGGCCTCCTTGCATTTAGCAAGTTCATGTGCCTTGTTCTTTTCTTTCTCAAGCTCGAGGAGCCTCTAGAGGTTAAGATTATTTTGCTTCTCATTGATAAGCAATTCATCTTGTTCCTCGAGAAGCTCTTCCTTGTCTAAAATCTCATCGGAGAGCTTTTTCATTTGAATGATAGCACTTTTACTCAAGCCTTCAAACATATATTCTTTTTCACTATCACTATCAAAATCCTCATCTTTAATGGAACGCAAGGAGAGTTTAGATTTAACCTTTCTTTTTTCCTCCTTGGCCATAAGACACGTGTGGTTTGATCTTTTCCACTCCCCCTTGTTTGGTAGAACCGTCTTCTTCATAGTCGGCTTCTTGATGGCGATGGTTGCCACTCCCGCTTCATCATCGGAGGAGGACTCATCATTGGAGTCCCACTCCTTGCCAACATGTGCGTGCCCATGTGCTTTCTTCTTCTTGAACATCTTCCTTTCTTGAGGCTTTTCATCCTTGTTCTTCTTCTTCTTGTCATCTTCCTTTTCGTATGGGCAATTCACAATGAAGTGCCCATACTCACCACAGTTGTAGCACACTCTCCTTGGTCTTGACTTGCTCTTGTCCTTGCCCTTGCTCTCATAACTTGGCCCTCTTATCTTCCTCATCATTCTCTTGAATATTTTGATGAAGAAGGCCATTTCCTCTTCATCTATGGCAGTGCTTTCCTCCTCTTTACTTTCTTCATCATTGCTTGAAGCTTGCACCTCTTTGCCTTTGGACTTGAGTGAGGCTTTGAGAGCAATGCCTTTGTTCTTGGAGGATGTGATCTTGGCAAGGTCATTGACATGACGTGCTTCCATCTCCACCATCTCGTGGTTGATGATCTTGCCAAGCACCTCATCCGGAGTCATCTTGTGAAAGTTGGGACTCTCGCGGATGAGAGTGCAAAGTCTCACATTGTGAGGCATGAAAGCTCTAATCATTCTCTTGAATACTTCATGTTCGGTCCACTTCTTGCATCCGTACGCTCGACTTCTATTGATGAGAGTCTTGAGTCGGTTGTACATTTCTTGAGGGGTCTCGCCTTCTTCTATGGCAAATCTTTCAAGCTCCTCCTCGATCATCTAAATCTTAGATTCCCTCACAGACCGATTGCCTTCATGAGCAATCTTGAGAGTGTCCCAAATTTCCTTGGCTTGCTCCAACCCGTCCACTTTATTGAATTCTTTTTGGTTCAAGGCTGAGTTGAGCACGATCGCTGCTTGAGTATTGTGCTGAATGAGTTGTTCTTGTTCTGGAGTCAACTCTTCATCATCCACGGGGATATCGACACCTGTGCACACAACATGCCAAAGTGTAGGATTGAGAGAAATAAGATGCAACTTCATGTTGTTCTTCCACATGGTGTAGTTAGTCCCATCAAAATGTGGAGCTTTGCCCATAAGCATAGAGAGATAGTTTGAATGGGAATTGAGGCGCTCATAGTTAAAAGGATATCTCGTGTAATCCTCATCAGGATTCTTGAGCTTCTTCTCCTTCTCAGGTCTTCTCCTTTTCTTGGCCTCATCTCTTGCTTTTTGAAGAAGATTCGCAAGGCGCTTCACTTCTTCATCTTCATCTTCGGTTTCACCATCGAAGGGTGGAGACTTTGACTTGCTTTTGGTGGTGTCCATGGTCTTGTTGTGCGAAGAGTTGAATCTTGGTTCACCGTTGTGGTTGTTCTCACCGATGTTGGTGGTGTCGACAATCGGCATCTCCTTCTCACCGTTTTAACCCATCTCCTCTCCAAGCGGTTAAGCTTTTAGGAGAGTTAGGCTCTAATACCAATTGAAAGTTGCCTATAGGGGGGTGAATAGGCGGATAACATGAAATTTAACTCAATAAAGGCTAATCAAATTACAGAGTGCGAACTAGTCCGGCCTGAGGGCAGACTAGTCTGGTCAGGATAACAGAATTGATCAAAGGTGAGATTTTTAAGTGACCTAACATGCTTCATACGATGAAATGTAAAGTATATGAGCCTAGCAATCTAGTAGATGGTGTGCACGAGGTAGTAACAACTAGATAGAGACGGATCACGAGATTGAAGCTAAGAACATGTGAAACTCTAACTTCATTTAGCGAAGAGCGAGGAAGTCAAATCAAAGACACAAGACACAGGATTTATCCCGTGGTTCAACAGCACAAAGGAGCCTACATCCACGTTGAGGATGCCCACGAAAGGCAGGGTTCCACTCAACCCTTTCCTTACTTAGCCACCACGAAGGTCGGCTATTCTTCCACTAAAGCATAGGGGTAATCACCAAATCCTTAGGGCAACTCAAAACCTGAGGCCCCCACATGTTTACAAATCAAAAAGATCGAAGATCAACGCCCACACGAACTCAAATCAATCAGTCAAACCGAGAGAATCAACCCAAGAGCTCAAGATTGAACAAATCCTTCTCTTTACTCTTCCAATCCTCACAAATCCTCAAAAATCACTCTTAAGACTCCAAGAATGGTTGAGGGAGGGTTAGGATGGCTCTAGGAAGGCTATGGCGGCGCTAGGGTTCGAGAGAGGGCCTTTAGAGGCCGGGGGATCCCTTTTTATAGGGGTCCCGACACTTAGCCGTTGCCACCAGAAAAAGTGCGGACTAGTCCGGCCTTTGACCCCAGACTAATACGACCTGTTGGGACCAGTGATGTCATCCTTGACCAACCACAAGGCCCCCCGCTATCTTTTGAATTCAAACGGTCACCAAACCACAGACTAGTCTGTCCAACAACGGACTAGTCCGATCTCACTCAGAATAGTTTGTTTCGGTTGAGAGCAGACAAGTCTGACTCATCGGACTAGTACGGCCCCTAGGGGCGGACAAGTCCGGCCATCCAGGACTTAGTCCCAGCAGCCATCTCCAAGTCCAGCAGACTAGTCTGTCAAGAGAAGGACTAGTCCGAACTAAGTGAGGAATAACTTTTTCGGACTGAAACGGACTAGTCTGACCTAGCGGACTAGTCCGGCCACCATGGACAGACTAGTCCGGTCCTTCAGGACTTAGTCCCAGAAGGACACAGACACACTCACAATGGACTAGTCCGTCCCTTAACGGACAAGTCTGAACTTACACATAACACTTTGGTCCGCCTAATATCGGATCAATATGAGTCCGACCCTGTCCTTACAGCTGCTTCAAATTATCTCTCAATCTAGTCTAACTTGGACTATGAGCTCTTAGGAGATTCTAACACTTTGACTAATTGAATACACTCAATCTAAGTGACTAAACTAGACACAAAGAATTTTCTTCTCTTTTTTCTTTTTGAGTGCATCCAATGCCGTCCATCTTTCAATCACCTGTGCTTACACTTGCAAAGCTTTTGTCCCTTAAGTGTTGTCATTAATAATCAAAACCCACAGGGATTAACCTAGATGCACTTTCAATGTCGCCCCCTCGACCCCGACCTCGGTAATCGGTATGAGCATGCAGCCAACTTCACATAAGTGGAAATGTTCTCCCTGTCCCTAGAGCACGTCGGCGGTCTGTCATCAGAGAGTTGAGGAACCGCCACTCCGGCGCCTCCGCCAGCTCGTCCCGAAGCACGCCGTCGCGTCCCCTGTCCCCAGAGCACGCCACCGCCTCGACCCTATCCTCAGAGCGTGCATGAAAGTGCATCTAGGTTCCCCGTGGGTTTTGGATGATTGATTACGACAATTAAGTCGCTAATGAGCTCATATGATCTTAGCACAGGTGTGGACTCGATCGGAGACGCAAACCCTCAAAAAGGAAAAGGATGGAAACAGAGTCGACTCGAAGCGTAGAAACTAGGGTTTCTAGCGTGTTGAGTTAGACTAGCCGTAGAAATAGGAGGGTGTGTGTGTAAAGTGCAAAGAGATCAAAGTAGAAGCTCAAGAGTGGTGGTTGAGGTAAAAATCCTATTTGGAGTTGAAGTTAGAGTAGTCTGGCAGGAGTGGCCGGACTAGTCCGCCTTAGGGCCGGACAAGTCCGCTCCTGGCCAGACTAGTCCGTTTTCACACGGACCAGAAGGTCCTGTGTGACTTCGGACTAGTCCGTAGTGGACCGGACTAGTCCGGGGTACCCCTTGAAGTGGAGTTTCGGGACTAAGTCCTAGAGAGCGGACTTTTCCGTTTTGGGGCGGACCAAAAGGTCCTGTGTGAGATCGGACTAGTCCGTCCGTGGGCCGGACTAGTCTGTGGTGCCAAGTGCAGAGAGGTTTTGCGACTAAGTCTGGGTAGGCCGGACTAGTCTGCCCTTGGGGCTGGACTAGTCTGTGGTCTCCATACTAGTTCGTTTTCACACGGAACAAAAGGTTCTGTGTGAGATCGGACTAGTCCGGTGAGGGCCGGACTAGTCCGTTGTCGAAGTTACCGTTTGAATTTGAAGTTTGACGGGTAGCGTGACGATTTCCGCGCAGTGCGACAGTTGTCAGAGGAGTCAGTGGTCCCCTAGGCCGGACTAGTCCGGGCCTGAGGCCGGACTAGTCCACCCTTTTGCTGAAGTCAGCAGTATGGGATTGGGACCTCTATAAATAGAGGTCCCCTAGGTTCTTTTGAACCAACTCTTGAACAGACTTGAACCCTAGCGCCGCCACAGCCAACTTGGAGCACTCTTAGGCCTCTTTCTTGCCAACTTTCCCTCTAAAACTAATTCTTGAGTGGATTAGGGTTTAGTGAGGTGGAGAAGAGGAAGAACATCGCGCTTGTGCTCCCGGTTTGATCTTTTGCACTCATTGAGTCTTTGTGAGTTGTGTGTTGAGTGTGTTTTGCGTTGTTGATCATCTTTGTGGTGTGGGAGCCTCAGATTGTGAGAAGCCCCAACGAATCTTGTATTCGCACTTTGAGATAGTGAAGAACCAAGTTAGGCCCGTGCGGTAAACTTGGTGAGGGAAGGGTTGGTGAACCCGGTCCTTTGTGGAATCCTCAACGGGGACGTAGATTCTTGTGTGGAATCGAACCTCGGGATAAAATCCTTGTGTCTCCGTGTTCTTCGCAATTTGTTTATTGCATTCTTCGTTCTAGGGTTGCTAGTCTTGTCTTGCGCTTCACATTGATATAATCTAGTTGAAACTTGATTTACTCTTGTGTTGGTAATTTCTAAACTTGTCATAAACATATCCTCACTTGTAGCCTCGAGAAAATCCCCTTAAAACTTGCTAGAAACACTTTTTAGGATTCTTCACGCAGGCTGACTAGACTAGTCCGCCCCCAGACCGGACTAGTCCGCCCCCTGTGATTTAATCTCGTTTTATTAAGTCATTTGCAGGTCGATTAGCCTATTCACCCCTCCTCTAGGCAACTTTCAATTGGTATCAGAGCGGGACTCTCCACAAGAGTCTAACAACTCGGAGAGATGGCCGGAGTGGTGTTTGAAGAGGTGTCGACCAGTGATTCTCAACCGACACGTGAGGAGACAATGGCTTATCAAGACAAGCCAACGGATGATGAGGAGACTCGTCAACTCAAGGCGAAGCTCCGGGAGAAGTTGAAGATTGTCGTGGTTGAGCCTTCAAGCTCATCAAGTGGTGGCGGCGGGGTCAACTACAACCGACAAGGGTTCAACTATGAACGCCTTGCCGCCAACAACCACTACCTCTCCATCCCATTGGGGAAACCTCCTAAATTCGATGGAACCGACTACGGGATGTGGAAACACAACATGAAGATACACCTCATGTCACTAAATCCGGCATTGTGGCAAATTGTCATGACCGTGGTGGAGATCCCGAAGGATGAGGACAACATCACGCAAGAACAATCCATCCTCATCCACCGCAATGCTCAAGCTGCGGGTGTGATTATCTCATCTCTCTCAAGAGATGAGTTCAACCGCGTCGATGGTCTTGAGGTGGCCAAAGACATATGGGACACCCTCAAGACGGCGCATGAGGGAAATCGGGTGGTCAAGGAGGCCAAGATCGAGCTCATCGAAGGAGAGCTTGGGAGGTTCGCCATCTTGGATGGTGAATCCCCCCAAGACATGTACAACCGATTGAAGATTCTCATCAACAAAAGCCGATCATATGGCTGCACCAAGTGGACCGACCACGAGGTTGTGAAGAGGATGATCCGGGCATTCATGCCTAGGAACGTCGCTCTTTGCTCCATTATTCGAGAAAGCCCGGGGTTCGCTAAAATGACTCCGGAGGAGGTCCTTGGTAGGATCATCAACCACGAGATCATGGAGAAGGAGGCGCTCTTCTACAACGACCTTCAAAAGTTCACCGCCTCCAAGATGAAGAATGTTGCACTTAAGGCAACACCCTCCTCGAAGGAGCAAGAGGAAAACGATGAGGAGAGCCTCGACACCGATGAGGAAGAGGCCTTCTTCATCAACAAATTCAAGAGGATGATGAGGAGGAAGAAAGGTGGATACAACCATGAGGGCAAAGGGAAGGAAAGATCAAGGCCCAAATCAAAAAGGGCTTGCTACAATTGTGGCGAGTACGGTCACTTCATCGCTGATTGCCCCCATGAAGAAGTGAAGAAGAAGAATGAGGGCAAGCCTCAAGAGAAGAAATTCTTCAGGAAGAAGAGGCCCTCCGGACAAGCTCACTTGGGCAAGGAGTGGGACTCTAACGATGAGTCCTCCTCCGAAGAAGAAGAGGAGAAGATGGCTACTATAGCCATCGGGAGGAGCTCCAAGGGAAGCAAGCTCTTCCCCAACCTCAACAACGACTACAAACCAATTTGCCTTATGGCAAAGGAGGGAAGGAGAAAGGTAACATCTCACTCCTCCTCCTCCATTTCCTCTCATTATGAATTTGATAGCGCTAGTGAGAATGAGCATATGTTTAAGGACATAAGCAAAAGCACCCTGCGTAGGATGAAGTTGCTTATGGATGAGATCTTTGAGAAGGAGGATCTCATTAACAGACAAGAGGACATGCTCATCCTTGAAAAGGAGAGATGTCAAGAGCTCAACGAACTCCTTGAGCTTGAAAGAGATAAGAGCAAGGCATTGGAACACGAACTTGCTCTAAGTAAGAAAATGTGTTCAAGTCTTGAGGAGAAAACAATTGAGCTCAAGGACGAACTTGGGAACTTGTCAAAAGTTAACAAGATCCTTGAGACTCAAGTTGAGTCTCTCAAGAACAATGTAGCCTCTTCCTCTAAGAGCTCAACCTCCTCAAAGGCCTCGTCCAATGCAACCCCGCCTTGCAAGTGCTCTAACTTAATCCTTAAGCTTAAGGATGAACTCAACTTAGCGCAAGGCAAGCAAGCACCTAAGGGTGCCATCTTTGACAAGGAGAAGGTGGCGTATGCACGAAGTGCATACACCAACACAAGACCTCCCCATGTCAAGGATGGTCTTGGCTATACTAGAGGTGGAAGGCACAACGCCAAAACCTCTAAGTATGGCAAAGACATGATTGTCTTTGTTAAGGGGAGTTCATCCACAACTAAAATTGAAAAGAACTCACCCTCTAGCAACAAAATGCCTAAATCTGAACCGCATCCTCTATTCCATGATTTTGATGCATCTTATGTGCTTATGAGGAACAAATATGGCAAGGTGTTTGCTAGATATGTTGGGCCACTCCGCAAGAGCCCCAAGCCTTGTGTGTGGGTGCCCAAATGCCTAAGCACTAACGTAAAAGGACCCAACTCCGCTTGGGTACCTAAAAGGAAGGCATAAATTTGTTTTGTAGGCTTACTCCTCCGGCGGATCGAAATGGGTGTTGGATAGTGGATGTACCAACCACATGACCAAAGAGAGGAGCATGTTCATAGAGTATGAGGAGAACAAGGACCCAAGTGAAGGAATCTTCTTTGGGGATAATAGCCAAGGGAAAATCCTTGGCTCCGGTAAAATTGCTATCTCCTCTTCGCATACTTTGTCTAATGTTTTGCATGTTGATTCCCTAGACTATAATCTCCTATCCATATCACAGTTGTGTGATAGAGGATATAAATTTGTTTTTTCTTGTGAGGGTGTGAACGTTCTTAGAGAGGGTAATGACTCGATAGCCTTTAAGGGAGTGCTCAAGGGAAATCTCTATCTTGTGGACTTTACCACGGATAAGGCTCAACTTGACACATGCTTAATGGCGAAAGCCAACATGGGATGGCTTTGGCATAGAAGGCTAGCCCATGTTGGAATGAGGAACCTTCAAAAGCTCCATAAAGGAGAGCACATTCGTGGCCTAAAGGATGTGGTATTTGAAAAGGATAGGCCATGTAGTGCATGCCAAGCGGGAAAGCAAGTAGGAGCTCAACACCCCTCTAAGAATGTCATGACGATAACTAGACCTTTGGAGTTACTCCATATGGATCTTTTTGGCCCCATTGCTTACATTAGCATCGGTGGCAACAAGTATGGTCTAGTCATCGTTGATGACTTCTCTAGATATACTTGGGTGTTCTTCTTGCATGATAAGAGTGAAACCCCCGGTGTCCTCAAGAAATTCCTAAGGAGAGCTCAAAATGAGTTCAACTTAAGGATAAAGGCTATAAGGAGTGACAATGGCACCGAATTCAAGAACATGCAAGTAGAAGAGTTCCTAGATGAGGAGGGCATCAAGCATGAGTTTTCCGCTCCCTATTCTCCTCAACAAAATGGAATTGCCGAAAGAAATAATAGGACGCTTATTGAGATGTCAAGGACGATACTAGATGAGTACAAAACATCGGACCGGTTTTGGGCGGAAGCGGTTAACACCGCTTGCCACGCTGTAAACCGATTGTACCTTCATCGCCTCCTCAAGAAGACTCCTTATGAGCTTCTCGTTGGCAAGAAGCCCAATGTTTCTTACTTTCGTGTCTTTGGTAGCAAGTGTTATATCCTCAACAAGAAGCCTAGGACTTCGAAGTTTGCTTCAAAGTCCGATGAGGGTTTCTTGCTTGGATATGACTCAAACACACATGCGTACCGTGTGTTCAACAAATCCTCCGGAATTGTTGAAATAGCACGTGACGTGGTGTTTGATGAAACCAATGGCTCTCAAGTGGAGCAAGTTGATCAACATGCCATTGATAAAGAGGAACCTCCACTAGAAGCTCTAAGGAGAATGTCACTTGGAGATGTTCGCCCACAAGAACCATCCCAAAGCCCAAGTGACCATCATCATTATGAAGTAGGTCAAACCCCCATTGGACAAGTTGGAGATCCACTAGATGCTCCCCAAAATTATAATGGGAATGAAGATCAAGGGGGAGGCAGGGATCAAGGGGGAGACCAAAGTGAAGAAGATGAAGCAAGTGATTCAAGAGCTCAACCTCCGCATCCTCGTGTTCATCAAAGTGTTCAACAAGATCATCCCGTTGACAACATTCTAGAAGATATCACAAGAGGAGTAACAACACGTTCACGTGTTGCAAACTTTTGTGAGCATTTCTCCTTTGTCTCATCCTTGGAACCCCATAAGGTTGAAGATGCCTTAAGAGATCCGGATTGGGTAGTTGCCATGCAAGAGGAGCTCAATAACTTTGAAAGGAACAAGGTTTGGGAGCTTGTCAAGCGCCCACAAGTTAATGTTGTTGGAACCAAGTGGGTGTTCCGCAACAAACAAGATGAGCATGGCGTGGTAACTAGGAACAAGGCACGACTTGTGGCAAAAGGGTACTCACAAGTTGAAGGATTGGATTTTGATGAGACATTTGCCCCCGTAGCTGAGTCAATTCGGATATTACTAGCTTTTGCTACTCATCATGACTTCAAGCTCTACCAAATGGATGTTAAGAGTGCATTCCTTAATGGCCCAATCAAGGAAGAAGTTTATGTAGAGCAACCTCCAGGGTTTGAAGACCAAGACTATCCTAACCATGTTTACAAATTGCGAAAGGCTCTTTATGGCCTCAAGCAAGCTCCTAGAGCTTGGTATGAGTGCCTAAGAGACTTTCTAGTTGAAAATGGTTTTAGGATAGGCAACGCGGACTATACCCTTTTCACAAAGCACTTCAACGAAGATCTTTTTGTGTGCCAAATATATGTGGATGACATCATATTTGGTTCCACAAATAAGATGTTTTGTGATGAGTTCTCCAAGATAATGACGGAGAGGTTTGAAATGTCCATGATGGGTGAGTTAAAGTTCTTTCTAGGATTTCAAGTAAAACAACTCAAAGAAGGGACGTTCATAAGTCAAACTAAGTATACTCAAGATATTCTAAGGAAGTTTGACATGGATAAGGCAAAACCCATCAAAACCCCTATGGGGACAAATGGACACCTAGACCTAAATGAGGATGGTCCAAGTGTGGATCAAAAGTTGTATAGGTCTATGATTGGTTCACTTCTCTATCTTGGTGCACCTAGGCCCGATATCATGCTAAGTGTGTGTATGTGTGCACGCTTTCAAGTGGCACCTAAGGCTTGTCATTTGACCGCCGTTAAAAGGATCTTGAGATATCTAGTACACACACCTTCCTTACGACTTTGGTACCCCAAGGAATCTAAGTTCAACCTCATTGGATATTCCGATGCGGACTATGCGGGGTGCAAAGTTGATAGGAAGAGCACATAGGGTACATGCCAATTCTTGGGTCGATCTCTAGTGTCTTGGTCCTCCAAGAAGCAAAACTATATTGCTCTCTCCACCGCTGAAGCAGAATATGTTGCAGCCGGAAGTTGTTGTGCACAACTTCTTTGGATGTGACAAACCCTTAGGGATTATGGGATTAACTTGTGCAACATTCCACTCTTGTGTGACAACGAGAGTGCCATAAAGATAGCCCATAATTCGGTGGAGCACTCTAGGACCAAGCACATAGACATACGACATCACTTCTTGAGAGATCACTCAATGAAGGGAGATATTGTGATTTCTCATGTGAGGACGGAACATCAACTCACGGATATTTTCACCAAGCCTCTTGATGAGAAGCGTTTCTGTGAGCTAATAAGTGAGCTCAACATTTTGGATTCTCGGAATGTGGCTTAAACCACATTCCTCACATTTTTGAGCTATTTCGAAAAACTCTTCTCTATCTTAATTTCTCTTCAAAAACTGTTTGAGAAAACTTTTTCTTGGAAATTGATCATGTTTTTATCTTTTTCTTCTTCAATAATCATGTTTGTGTTGCTTGTTATCCATAAGGACCAATAGTGTGTGTGCAACTCAAAAACATCGCTTTTCAGCCCAGTCGGACCGGACTAGTCCGCCCCGGTGGACGGACAAGTCCGGGTCCAGACTAGTCTGCGGCTGGTCCGCAGACCGGACTAGTCCGCCCTGGCACCGGACTAGTCCGGCCCTTGGGGACTTAAACCCCAGGGGCGGCCAAAACCCTTCCTCTCTCTCTCTCACTTCCACTTCTCTCACTCTCGCGCGCTAGAAACCGCCCTCTTCGGCGATTTTTCGCTCCAACTACAAAATCTTGATTCCAATTCGTGCATTGGAGTCTTTGGGAGTGAGGGATCGTTTCCCCGCACTTCACCTTCGCAATCCATCGTCGATTTCGTCGATTCTCGTGGATTTGAGAAGGTATTCCCGCTTTTTCAAAAACTTTCCCCATTTTTGATTCTTGAGGTTTTTGATAGGAACACTGAAAGTTGCCTAGAGGGGGGGGGGGGTGAATAGGCTAATCGACCTGCAAATGACTGAATAAAACGAGATTAAATCACAGGGGGCGGACTAGTTCGGTCTGGGGGCGGACTAGTCCGGTCAGCCTGCGTGAAGAACCCTAAAAAGTGTTTCTATCAAGTTTTAAGGGGATTTTCTCGAGGCTACAAGTGAGGATATGTTTAAAACAAGTTTAGAAACTATCAACACAAGAGTGAGTCAAGTTTTAACAAGATTAAGCAATGTGAGGCACAAGACAAGACTAGCAACCCTAGAGCTAAGTATGCTATAAACAAAATGCGAAGAACACGGAGACACAAGGATTTTATCCCGAGGTTCGATTCCACACAAGAATCTACGTCCCCGTTGAGGAGTCCACAAAGGACCGGGTTCACAAACCCTTCCCTCACCAAGTTTACCTCACGGGCCTAACTTGGTTCTCCACTATCTCAAAGTGCGAATACAAGATTCGTTGGGGATTCTCACAATCTGAGGTTCCCACACCACAAAGATGATCAACAACACAAAACACACTCAACACACAGCTCACAAAGACTCAATGAGTGCAAGAGATCAAACCGGGAGCACAAGCGCGATGTTCTTCCTCTTCTCCACCTCACTAAACCCTAATCCACACAAGAATTAGTTTTAGAGAGAAAGTTGGCAAGAAAGAGGCTTAAGAGTGCTCCAAGTTGGCTGTGGCGGCGCTAGGGTTCGAGAGTGTTTGAAATGAGGCCGGGGGTCCCCTTTTTATAGGAGTCCCGAGCCCAAACTGCTGACCTCAGCAAAAGGGCGGACTAGTCCGGCCTCAGGCCCGGACTAGTCCGGCCTAGGGGACCACTGACCCCTCTGACACTGTCGCACTGCACGGCAATCGTCACACTACCTGCCAAAGTTCAAATTCAAACGGTAACTTCCACAACGGACTAGTCCGGCCCTCACCGGACTAGTCCGTTCTCACACAGAACCTTTTGTTCCGTATGAAAACGGACTAGTCTGGAGGCCACGGACTAGTCTGGCCCCAAGGGCGGACTAGTCCGGCCTTCCCAGACTTAGTCACAAAATCTCTCTGCACTCGGCACCATGGACTAGTCCGGCCCAAGGACGGACTAGTCCGATCTCACACAGGACCTTTTGGTCCGCCCCAAAACGGACAAGTCCGCTCTCTAGGACTTAGTCCCGAAACTCCACTCCAAGGGGTACCACGTACTAGTCCGGTCCACTACGGACTAGTTCGAAGTCACACAGGACCTTCTGGTCCGTGTGAAAACGGACTAGTCTGGCCAGGAGCGGACTAGTCCGGCCCTAAGGCGGACTAGTCCGGCCACTCCTGCCAGACTACTCTAACTTCAACTCCAAATAGGATTTTTACCTCAACCACCACTCTTGAGCTTCTACTTTGATCTCTTTGCACTTTACGCACACACCCTCCTATTTCTACGGCTAGTCTAACTCAACATGCTAGAAACCCTAGTTTCTACGCTTCGAGTCAACTCTGTTTCCTTCCTTTTCCTTTTTGAGGGTTTGCGTCTCCAATCGAGTCCATACCTGTGCTAAGATCACATGAGCTCATTAGCGACTTAATTGTTGTCATCAATCATCCAAAACCCACAGGGAACCTAGATGCACTTTCAATCTCCCCCTTTTTGGTGATTGATGACAACACATCAAGTCCTTCACAATTAAGAGTATAAATTTTGGTTTTCATAACTTGTGTGCGTATGAATGACTCCCCCTCAATGTATGCAGCATGTAAAAGAGGTGGAGGAGATCTTTCATACCCACACACGTTATGGTGGGGTGCCTACGTGATGTGCTCAATAATTGTGACAAGACATAAAAAGCATCAATATAATCAAAAGATTGGCAATAGGAACATTATATTGATATTTAACAACATTAGCAAGTCTTGCACAAATGTAAACAACCAAGTAGCATGAATAAGTTACAAAAGAGGTCCAAATGACAAGAACACACCACACAAAAGACTGCTACTTCCCCCCAAACACACACAAAGGACTGACTCCCCCTAACTCTCCCCCTTTGACATCAAGGCACCAAAAAGGAAAAGAAGAGGGGAAACTAAGACCTAAGAACTAGTCCTCGTCTTCGCCACTTCCACTCTCCGTGGCCTCGGAATCTTCGACGTCGTCCTCATGATCATCGGCGTCGTCGTCGTCGTCGTCGGAGTTCCTTGCCGAGGGAGCAGCTCGAGAGGAGCTTCCATCCTCTTGGAGCTGGGCGAGCTCATCAGCGGTGAAGTTGGGGAATGGAGTGATCTCCCCATCACTCACCTCCGGAGAGGACATCGGGACCTCCAGCTTGTCGCACACCGCTTTAAGATATTTTTCTTGACGCTTGTGTGCCCTTTGAGCGCGGATCTCTTGCTTCCAGCAGGAAGTGAAGATCGCCTTGAAGCATTTGAAGAAGGCACTCATTGATTGAGGCGGAGGCGGAGACGGAGGTGCCACGGGGCGAGATGGAGGATCTGCATTCTTGCGACGAGGGGGAACAGGTACATTCGGAGGCTTCTGAGGACGAAGCGGGTGGTGCGACACGTCCTTTACGAAGGTCACGCCCGACACCTTCTCAATGAGGCACATGATGTAGGGGGCATACCCGCAAGCACGGTTGGGGGTATGCAAGATGTTGAAGATATCGTCGAAGATGTAATCGACGAGGTTGAACTTCTCTTCCCCATCAATCAGAAGTAGCAAGTGCCTCAAGTTCCCTTGAATTACCCCAGCATCACCGTCCTTCGGTGCTATCGTCCTTCTGAGGATTCTGTTCATAATGTTGTAGAAGGGCTTGATGTTGCAGGCAAGACCGGCATTAAATGGAACGTGACTTGGATACATATATGCTAGCTCTTCACGGTCCACGGCCTTGAGGTTAGAGATTATAATCTCATGATCCATGTGTGCCTCAAGCCCTAGAATCTTGGCAAACTCTGCGAAAGTGACTGAGTACTACTCACCATGTGTCATCCAAATAATTCTTCTGTCACCTGAGGTGGTGAAGTAGATGGTGGAGTAGAACTGCAGAATCACTTCGACGTTCTAGTCATACTTGAAACCCATGATCTGCTTGAGGTCATGGCGCTCAGCAGCTTCGATGACAGCGTCAAAAGCAGAGTGTTGCTTTTTGGCCATGTAATCCCAGTCAACCCATTGAGCTTCTATTACCGGCTTCTTCATCTGCTGATAGACTAGCCGGTAGTAGTCACAATGAAAGTCGCACCAGAACCTGGGATCTGCCGTGCTCCTCTCAAACTTGTAGACCTTCTCGGTCCTCAGCCTCCTGGCCTTTTCAGCCCCTTTTCCATGAAACACATTGGCAGACAATTCCTTCTGCCTGTTGGGGTTCCTTTCTGGTGTGTGAACCTCGAGGGGGCCAATGGAAGTGGCTTTCCCTTTCTCCTTGATCACAACACCTCCAGCTACCTTCTTTGTTGACATCTTGACAGCTGGCTTTTTCTTCTTCGGCTCGACAGGAGCCGGAGCCTTTCCCTTCTTAGGGTCACGCTCGACCCTAGGCTCAGCTTCCATTTGGGCTGGCTCCTTGCCCTTCGCTTTCTCGCCAATGGTGACGAGCTTCTTTCTCTTGGGGGCATTGGCCTCAGCAGCCCTGGAGTTGTGAGCCTCCTTGTCTTCCCTTTTCTTCTTCCGCAGCTCATTGAGGGACTCTGCGGTTGCTCGAGCTATGGCTTCTTCCTCGTTGTAGATGCTTGCGGCAACTTTGGAGGCTTCGAGTGCCTTTAGCCGTCTCTCTTCCTTTGCCTTTTGCGCCTCTATGAGCGCAGCCTTGGTCCTTACCTCGACAATTTGAGCTTTGGTTCGCCCCTCGGGGTTGAGACGAGGAGGGGAACGCTCCGAGTTCGACATGCTGCGAAAAGCATATAGAAAGGAAGGTATGAGTCCAAGGAGTGAGAGCATTGCGGAAAAGATCTCGAGAAAAGAATAGAAGTAGGGTTTGCCCTGTGCAAACCGGACTTGTCCGCCAGGGGCCGGACTAGTCCGGGTTGCGCAGAATGAACCCTAACCCTAATCGATTCATCGAAAAATCATCGAATCAGCGCGCAATACTCCTAGGCTATGATCGCAAGGGTATATGGAGCAACATTAATGAAGGTGTTCCTATCAAAAACTTTAAGAATCAAGAATGGGGCTAGTTTTTGAAGAACGAGGGAATACCTTCTCAAATCCACTAGAATCGACGAAATCGGAGATGGATCGCGAATGTGGAGCGCGGGGAAGTGATCCCTCACTCCCAAAGACTCCGATGCGTGGATTGGAGTCGAGATTTGGAGGTTGGAGCGCAAAATCGCCAAAAGAGGTGGTTGCTTGAGCGTGGGAGAGGGAGAGGCGCGAGTGAGAGGAAGAGGAGGGGTCTGGGCCGACCCTGGGGGTTTAAGCCCCCAAGGGCCGGACTAGTCCGGTGCCAGGGCGGACTAGTCTGGTGCGCGGACCAGACGCGGACTAGTCTGCCTCCGGACTAGTCCGGCCTCAGAGCGGACTAGTCCGGTATGCGGACTAGCCGCGGACTAGTCTGGACACGGACTTGTCCGTCCAATGGGGCGGACTAGTCCGGTCCGATTGGGCTGAAAAACTGTATTTTAGAGCTTTGCCCTCCAATCATTGGTCCTTTTGGACAACAAGCAATGCAAACATGATTAATGAAGAAAATATGATAAAAACATGATCCATTTCCAAGAAAAAGTTCTCTCAAACAGTTTTTTGAAGAGAAATTAAGATAGAGAAGAGTTTTTCGAAATATAGCTCAAAAAGTGAGAAATGTGGTTTAAGCCACATTCCTAGAATCCAAAATGTTGAGCTCACTTCTTAGCTCACAGAAACGCTTCTCATCAAGAGGCTTGGTGAAGATATCCACGAGTTGATGTTCCGTCCTCACATGAGAAATCACAATATCTCCCTTCATTGAGTGATCTCGCAAGAAATGGTGTCGAATGTCTATGTGTTTGGTCCTAGAGTGCTCCACCGGATTATGGGCTATCTTGATGGCACTCTCATTGTCACACAAGAGTGGAATGTTGCGCAAGTTAATCCCATAATCCCTAAGGGTTTGTCGCATCCAAAGAAGTTGTGCACAACAACTTCCGGCTGCAACATATTCCGCTTCGGCGGTGGAGAGAGCAATAGAGTTTTGCTTCTTGGAGGACCAAGACACTAGAGATCGACCCAAGAATTGGCATGTACCCGATGTGCTCTTCCTATCAACTTTGTACCCCGCATAGTCCGCATCGGAATATCCAATGAGGTTAAACTTAGATCCTTTGGGGTACCAAAGTCCTAGGGAAGGTGTGTGTACTAGATATCTCAAGATCCTTTTAACGATGGTCAAATGACAAGCCTTAGGTGCCGCTTGAAAGCGAGCACACATACACACACTTAGCATGATATCGGGCCTAGATGCACAAAGATAGAGAAGTGAACCAATCATAGACCTATATAACTTTTGATCCACACTTGGACCATCCTCATTTAGGTCTAGGTGTCCATTTGTCCCCATAGGGGTTTTGATGGGTTTTGCCTTATCCATGTCAAACTTCCTTAGAATATCTTGTGTATACTTAGTTTGACTTATGAACGTCCCTTCTTTGAGTTGTTTTACTTGAAATCCTAGAAAGAACTTCAACTCACCCATCATGGACATTTCAAACCTCTCCGTCATTATCTTGGAGAACTCATCACAAAACACCTTATTTGTGGAACCAAATATGATGTCATCCACATATATTTGGCACACAAAAAGATCTTCGTTGAAGTGCTTTGTGAAAAGGGTATAATCCGCTTTGCCTATCCTAAAACCATTTTCAACTAGAAAGTCTCTTAGGCACTCATACCAAGCTCTAGGAGCTTGCTTGAGGCCATAAAGAGCCTTTAGCAATTTGTAAACATGGTTAGGATAGTCTTGGTCTTTAAACCCTGGAGGTTGCTCTACATAAACTTCTTCCTTGATTGGGCCATTAAGGAATGCACTCTTAACATCCATTTGGTAGAGCTTGAAGTCATGATGAGTAGCAAAGGCTAGTAATATACGAATTGACTCAAGCCTAGCTACGGGAGCAAATGTCTCATCAAAATCCAATCCTTCAACTTGTGAGTACCCTTTTGCCACAAGTCGTGCCTTGTTCCTAGTTACCACACCATGCTCATCTTGTTTGTTGCAGAACACCCACTTGGTTCCAACAACATTAGCTTGTGGGTGCTTGACAAGCTCCCAAACCTTGTTCCTTTCAAAGTTATTGAGCTCCTCTTGCAAGGCAACTACCCAATCCGGATCTCTTAAGGCATCTTCAACCTTATGGGGTTCCAAGGATGAGACAAAGGAGAAATGCTCACAAAAGTTTGCAACACGTGAACGTGTTGTTACTCCTCTTGTGATATCTCCTAGAATGTTGTCAACGGGATGATCCCGTTGAACACTTTGATGAACACGAGGATGCGGAGGTTGAGCTCTTGAATCACTTGCTTCATCTTCTTCACTTTGGTCTCCCCCTTGATCCAAGCCTCCTCCTTGATCTTCATTCCCGTTATCATTTTGGGGGAGTATCTAGTGGATCTCCAACTTGTCCAATGGGGGTTTGACCTACTTCATTATGATGATGGTCACTTGGGCTTTGAGATGGTTCTTGTGGGCGAACATCTCCAAGTGCCATTCTCCTTAGAGCTTCTAGTGGAGGTTCCTCTTGATCAAGGGCATGTTGATCAACTTGCTCCACTTGAGAGCCATTAGTTTCATCAAACACCACGTCATGTGCTACTTCAACAATTCTGGAGGATTTGTTGAACACATGGTACGCATGAGTGTTTGAGTCATATCCAAGCAAGAAACCCTCATCAGACTTTGAAGCAAACTTCGAAGTCCTAGGCTTCTTGTTGAGGATATAACACTTGCTACCAAAAACACGAAAGTAAGAAACATTGGGTTTCTTACCAACGAGAAGCTCATAAGGAGTCTTCTTGAGGAGGCAATGAAGGTACAATCGGTTTACGGCGTGGCAAGCAGTGTTAACCGCTTCCGCCCAAAACCGATCCGATGTTTTGTACTCATCTAGCATCGTCCTTGACATCTCAATAAGCGTCCTATTCTTTCTTTCGGCAATTCCATTTTGTTGAGGAGAATAGGGAGCGGAAAACTCATGCTTGATGCCCTCCTCATCTAGTAACTCTTCTACTTGCATGTTCTTGAATTTGGTGCCATTGTCACTCCTTATAGCCTTTATCCTTAAGGTGAACTCATTTTGAGCTCTCCTTAGGAATTTCTTGAGGACACCGGGGGTTTCACTCTTATCATGCAAGAAGAACACCCAAGTATATCTAGAGAAGTCATCAACGATGACTAGACCATACTTGTTCCCACCGATTCTAATGTAAGCAATGGGGCCAAAAAGATCCATATGGAGTAACTCCAAAGGTCTAGTTGTCGTCATGACATTCTTAGAGGGGTGTTGAGCTCCTACTTGCTTTCCCGCTTGGCACGCACCACATGGCCTATACTTTTCAAATACCACATCCTTTAGGCCACGAACGTGCTCTCCTTTAAGGAGCTTTTGAAGGTTCCTCATTCCAACATGGGCTAGCCTTCTATGCCAAATCCATCCCATGTTGGCTTTCGCCATTAAGCATGTGTCAAGTTGAGCCTTATCCGTGGTAAAGTCCACAAGATACAGCTTTCCCTTGAGCACTCCCTTACAGGCTATTGAGTCATTACCCTCTCTCAGAACATTCACACCCTCACTAGAAAAAACACACTTATATCCTTTATCACAAAGCTGTGATATGGATAGGAGATTATAGTCTAGGGAATCAACATGCAAAACATTAGATAACGTATGCGAAGAGGAGATAGCAATTTTACCGGAGCCAAGGATTTTCCCTTGGCTATTATCCCCAAAGAAGATTCCTTCACTTGGGTCCTCGTTCTCCTCATACTCTATGAACATGCTCCTCTCTCCGGTCATGTGGTTGGTACATCCGCTATCCAACACCCATTTCGATCCACTGGAGGAGTAAGCCTACAAAACAAGTTTATGCCTTCCTTTTAGGTACCCAAGCGGAGTTGGGTCCTTTCACGTTAGTAGTTAGGCATTTGGGCACCCACACGCAAGGCTTGGGGCTCTTGCGGAGTGGCCCAACATATCTAGCAAACACTTTGCCGTGTTTGTTCCTCTTTAGCACATAAGATGCATCAAAATCATGGAATAGAGGGTGCGATTCAGATTTAGGCAATTTGTTGCTAGAGGGTGAGTTCTTTTCAATTTTAGTTGGGGATGAACTCCCCTTAACGAAGACAATCATGTCGTTGCCATACTTGGAGGTTTTGGCGTTATGCCTTCCACCTCTAGTATAGCCAAGACCATCCTTGACATGGAGAGGTCTTGTGTTGGTGTATGCACTTCGTGCATACGCCACCTTCTCCTTGTCAAAGATGGCACCCTTAGGTGCTTGCTTGCCTTGTGCTGAGTTGAGTTCATCCTTAAGCTTAAGGATTAAGTTAGAGCACTTGCAAGGCGGAGTTGCATTGGATGAGGCCTTTGAGAAGGTTGAGCTCTTAGAGGAAGAGGCTACATTGTTCTTGAGAGACTCAACTTGAGTCTCAAGGATTTTGTTAACTTTTGACAAGTTCCCAAGTTCATCCTTGAGCTCAATTGTTTTCTCCTCAAGACTTGAACACGTTTTCTTACTTAGAGCAAGTTCGTGTTCCAATGCCTTGCTCTTCTCTCTTTCGAGCTCAAGGAGTTCATCAAGCTCTCGACATCTCTCCTTCTCAAGGATGAGCATGTCCTCTTGTCTATTGATGAGATACTCCTTCTCAAAGATCTCATCCATAAGCAATTTCATCCTTCGCAAGGTGCTTTTGCTTATGTCCTTAAACATGTGTTCATTCTCACTAGCACTATCAAATTCATCTTGCGAGGAAGTTGTGGAGGAGGGATGAGATGTTACCTTTCTCCTTCCCTCCCTTGCCATAAGGCAAGTAGGTTTGTAGTCGTCGTTGAGGTTGGGGAAGAGCTTGCTTCCCTTGGAGCTCCTCCCGATGGCTATGGTAGCCATCTTCTCCTCTTCTTCTTCGGAGGAGGACTCATCGTTAGAGTCCCACTCCTTCCCCAAGTGAGCTTGTCCGGAGGGCCTCTTCTTCTTGAAGAATTTCTTATCTTGAGGCTTGCCCTCCTTCTTCTTCTTCGCTTCTTCATGTGGGCAATCAGCGATGAAGTTCCCATACTCGCCACAATTGTAGCAAGACCATTTTGATTTGGGCCTTGCTCTTTCCTTCCCTTTGCCCTCATGGTTGTATCCACCTTTCTTCCTCCTCATCATTCTCTTGAATTTGTTGATGAAGAAGGCCTCTTCCTCATCGGTGTCGAGGCTCTCCTCATCACTTTCCTCTTGCTCCTTTGAAGAGGGTGTTGCCTTGAGTGCAACGTTCTTCATCTTGGAGACGGTGAACTTTTGAAGGTTGTTGTAGAAGAGCGCCTCCTTCTCCATGATCTCGTGGTTGATGATCCTACCAAGGACCTCCTCCAGGGTCATTTGATTGAACCCCGGGCTTTCTCGAATCATGGAGCAAAGAGCGACGTTCCTAGGCATGAATGCCCGGATCATCCTCTTCACAACCTCGTGGTCGGTCCACTTGGTGCAGCCATATGATCGGCTCTTGTTGATAAGTACCTTCAACCGGTTGTACATGTCTTGGGGGGATTCACCATCCAAGATGGCGAATCTCCCAAGCTCTCCTTCGATGAGCTCGATCTTGGCCTCCTTGACCACCCGATTCCCTTCATGTGCCATCTTGAGGGTGTTCCATATGTCTTTGGCCACCTCAAGGCCATCGACGCGGTTGAACTCATCTCTTGAGAGAGATGAGATAATCACACCCGCAGCTTGAGCGTTGCGGTGGATGAGGATGGCTTGTTCTTGCGTGATGTTGTCCTCATCCTTCGGGATCTCCACCCCGGTCATGACAATTTGCCACAATGCCGGATTGAGTGACACGAGGTGGATCTTCATGTTTTGTTTCCACATCCCGTAGTCGGTTCTATCGAATTGGGGAGGTTTCCCCAATGGGATGGAGAGGTAGTGGTTGTTGGCGGCAAGGCGTTCATAATTGAACCCTTGTCAGTTGTAGTTGACTCCGCCACTACCACTTGATTGGTTCGACGGATCGATCTTGGAGATGTTTAGCTTCTCCCGGAGCTTCGCCTTGAGTTGGCGAGTCTCCTCATCGTCCGTTGGCTTATCTTGATAGGCCAGCGTCTCCTCACGGGTTGCCTCGTAGTTGCTGCTCGATGCTTCGTCATTCACCACTCCGGCCATCTCTCCGAGTTGTTAGACTCTTAGTGGAGAGTCCTGCTCTGATACCAATTGAAAGTTGCCTAGAGGGGGGGGTGAATAGGTTAATCGACCTGCAAATGACTGAATAAAACGAGATTAAATCATAAGGGGCGGACTAGTCCGGTCTGGGGGCGGACTAGTCCGGTCAGCCTGCGTGAAGAACCCTAAAAAGTGTTTCTAGCAAGTTTTAAGGGGATTTTCTCGAGGCTACAAGTGAGGATATGTTTAAAACAAGTTTAGAAACTATCAACACAAGAGTGAGTCAAGTTTTAATAAGATTAAGCAATGTGAGGCACAAGACAAGACTAGCAACCCTAGAGCTAAGTATGCAATAAACAAAATGCGAAGAACACGGAGACACAAGGATTTTATCCCGAGGTTCGATTCCACACAAGAATCTACGTCCCCGTTGAGGAGTCCACAAAGGACCGGGTTCACAAACCCTTCCCTCACCAAGTTTACCTCACGGGCCTAACTTGGTTCTCCACTATCTCAAAGTGCGAATACAAGATTCGTTGGGGCTTCTCACAATCTGAGGTTCCCACACCACAAAGATGATCAACAACACAAAACACACTCAACACACAGCTCACAAAGACTCAATGAGTGCAAGAGATCAAATCGGGAGCACAAGCGCGATGTTCTTCCTCTTCTCCACCTCACTAAACCCTAATCCACACAAGAATTAGTTTTAGAGAGAAAGTTGGCAAGAAAGAGGCTTAAGAGTGCTCCAAGTTGGCTGTGGCGGCGCTAGGGTTCGAGAGTGTTTGAAATGAGGCCGGGGGTCCAACTAAACGGTAACTTCCACAACGGACTAGTCCGGCCCTCACCGGACTAGTCCGTTCTCACACAGAACCTTTTGTTCCGTATGAAAACGGACTAGTCTGGAGGCCACGGACTAGTCCGGCCCCAAGGGCGGACTAGTCTGGCCTTCCCAGACTTAGTCACAAAACCTCTCTGCACTCAGCACCACGGACTAGTCCGGCCCAAGGACGGACTAGTTCGATCTCACATAGGACCTTTTGGTCTGCCCCAAAACGGACAAGTCCGCTCTCTAGGACTTAGTCCCGAAACTCCACTCCAAGGGGTACCACGGACTAGTCCGGTCCACTACGGACTAGTCCGAAGTCACACAGGATCTTCTGGTCCGTGTGAAAACGGACTAGTCTGGCCAGGAGCGGACTAGTCCGGCCCTAAGGCGGACTAGTCCGGCCACTCCTGCCAGACTACTCTAACTTCAACTCCAAATAGGATTTTTACCTCAACCACCACTCTTGAGCTTCTACTTTGATCTCTTTGCACTTTACGCACACACCCTCCTATTTCTACGGCTAGTCTAACTCAACACGCTAGAAACCCTAGTTTCTACGCTTCGAGTCGACTCCGTTTCCTTCCTTTTCCTTTTTGAGGGTTTGCGTCTCCAATCGAGTCCATACCTGTGCTAAGATCACATGAGCTCATTAGCGACTTAATTGTCGTCATCAATCATCCAAAACCCACGGGGAACCTAGATGCACTTTCAAACACCTTCATAGATATTGCTCCATATACCTTTGTGATCACAGCCTAGGAGTATTGCGTGCTGATTTGAAGATTTTTTGATGAAACGATTAGGGTTAGGGTTTATCCTGCGCAACCCGGACTAGTCCGGCCCCTGGCGGACAAGTCCGGTTTGCACGGAGCAAACCCTAGTCCTAGTCTTCTCTCGAGACTTCTTCCGCAATGCTTCTTTCTCCTTGGACTCATACCTTCCTTTCTATGTACCTTCAGCAGCATGTCGAACTCAGAGCGTTCCCCTTCTCGTCTCAACCCCGCGGGCGAGGAAGAACGCCCTGAGACCTATCGGGGCCGCACTAAGGAGAGAGGTGCTGAAGTGCCCCGGGAGGGCCGCACCAAGGCTCAGATCGTCGAAGCAAGGACGAAGGCTGCCCTCATTAAGGTGCAGAAGGAAAAAGAAGAAAGGCGACTGAAGGCCCTCGAAGCCTCTAAAGTAGCTGCCACCATCTACAATGAAGAAGAAGCCTTGGCACGAGCAACTGTAGAATCCCTGAATGAGCTAAGGAGGAAGAAAAGGCAAGACAGGGAGGCTCACAACTCCAGGGCCGCTGAGGCCAATTCCCCTAAAAGGAAGAAACTCGTCACTGTTGGCGAGAAGACAAAGGGCAAGGAGCAAGCCCAAAGGGAAGAAGAGCCAAGGGTCGAGCGTGACCCTAAGAAAGGAAAGGCTCCGGCTCCAGCCGAGCCGAAGAATAAGAATCCCTCCGTCAAGGTGCCAGCCAAGAAGGCACCCGGAGGAGTTATGATTCGTGAAAAAAGGGAAGGCTCAGGTTGTTGGCCCTCTTGTGATGCACAGTCCAGCACGCAACCCAAACCGTCAGCCCAATCTCTCAGCAAACACATTCAAGGGAAAAGGAGCTGAGAAGGCAAGGAGGCTCAGAGATGAGAATGTCTATAGGTATGAGAGGTCCACCGCCGACCCTCGGTTCTGGTGTGACTTCCATTGCGATTACTATCGCACAGTCTACCAGGCCATGAAGAAGCCAGTGATCCAGGCTCAATGGGTGGACTGGACCTATATGGCCAAGAAGAAACACGAGGCGTTTGACGCAGTGATCGAGGCAGCTGAGTGCCACAGAATCAAGGACATTCTTGGATTCAAGTATGACTGGAATGAGGAGGTCATAGTACAGTTCTATACCACAGTTCACTTCCATTCTCGTGGTGACCGAGCCATCACTTGGATGACCAACGGTGAGCAGTACTATGCCACCTTTGAGGTGTTTGCTCAGGCTCTTGGTCTGGAGAGTCACCTGGACCATGAGATCATTATCTCCAATCTCAAGTCCATGGACAGGGATGACATGAGCTATATGTACCCTCCTCACGTCCGATGTGAAGCTGGATTGGCCAGGAACATCCTCCCGTTCTACAGCATCCTTAACAGGATTCTCAGGAGGACAGTGGCTCCCAAAGAAGGGGATGCAGGGATCATCCAGGGTCACCTCAGGCACCTGTTGGCTCTCATTGATGGACATGAGATGTTCAACCTTGTAGATTACATCTTTGATGATATCTACAACATCTCACACACACCCAACCGTGCCTGTGGCTATGCCCCATACATTATGTGTCTGATCGAGAAGGTGTCCGGGCTTGTGTTTGTGAAGGACACCACTCACCAGCCTCTTCGACCCCAGATGCCACCTGCTGTCCCGATTCCTCCGCACCGGAAGAACGCGGATCCTCCCTCTCAGCCGGAGGAACCTCGTGGTGGAGCCTCTCGTCGTGCCTCTCACTCACCTGGTGGCTCCTCTAGCAGCGGAGTCCTCAAGTTTATTCGGTCCATCTTCACCTCGTGCCGCAAAGCCGAGGTGCGAGCTCAGCGGACTGAGCGCTACGTGAGGAAGCTCTGCGACAAGATGGAGATTTCGATGAGCCCTGAGGCCTCCGACGACGAGCTCACTCCATACCCCCTTCTCACCCCCGAGGAGTTGGCACTCTTGGGTGAGACGGAGGGTACCTCCGCACCGGGCTCCGACGACGACGACGACGACGATCATGAGGAAGAAGTCGAGGACCCGGAGGCCACGGAGAGCGACTCCCGCGATGGCGATAGTGACGAGGACGAGGACTAGCTTTTGGGTCCTTTTCCCCCTCTTCTTTTCCTTTTTGGTGCCTTGATGCCAAAGGGGGAGAGTTAGGGGGAGTCAGTCCTTTGTGTGTGTTTGGGGGAAGTAGCAGTCTTTTGTGTGGTGTGTTCTTGGCATTTGGACTCTTTTGTAATTTATTCATGCTACTTGGATGTTTACTTTTGTGCAAGACCTGTTAATGTTGTTTAATATCAATATAATGTTCCTATTGTCAATCTTTTGATTATATTGATGCTTTTTATGTCTTGTCACAATTGTTGAGCACATCACGTAGGCACCCCACCATAACGTGTGTGGGTATGAAAGATCTCCTCCACCTCTTTTACATGCTGCATACATTGAGGGGGAGTCATTCATACGCACACAAGTTATGAAAACCAAAATTTATACTCTTAATTGTGAAGGACTTGATGTGTTGTCATCAATCACCAAAAAGGGGGAGATTGAAAGTGCATCTAGGTTCCCCGTGGGTTTTGGATGATTGATGACGACAATTAAGTCGCTAATGAGCTCATATGATCTTAGCACAGGTGTGGACTCGATTGGAGACACAAACCCTCAAAAAGGAAAAGGATGGAAACGGAGTCGACTCGAAGCGTAGAAACTAGGGTTTCTAGCGTGTTGAGTTAGACTAGCCGTAGAAATAGGAGGGTGTGTGCGTAAAGTGCAAAGAGATCAAAGTAGAAGCTCAAGAGTGGTGGTTGAGGTAAAAATCCTATTTGGAGTTGAAGTTAGAGTAGTCTGGCAGGAGTGGCCGGACTAGTCCGCCTTAGGGCCGGACTAGTCCGCTCCTGGCCAGACTAGTCCGTTTTCACACGGACCAGAAGGTCCTGTGTGACTTCGGACTAGTCCGTAGTGGACCGGACTAGTCCGGGGTACCCCTTGAAGTGGAGTTTCGGGACTAAGTCCTAGAGAGCAGACTTGTCCGTTTTGGGGCAGACCAAAAGGTCCTGTGTGAGATCGGACTAGTCCGTCCGTGGGCCAGACTAGTCCGTGGTGCCGAGTGCAGAGAGGTTTTGCGACTAAGTCTGGGTAGGCCGGACTAGTCCGCCCTTGGGGCTGGACTAGTCCGTGGTCTCCAGACTAGTCCGTTTTCACACGGAACAAAAGGTTATGTGTGAGATCGGACTAGTCCGGTGAGGGCCGGACTAGTCCGTTGTCGAAGTTACCGTTTGAATTTGGAGTTTGGCGGGTAGCGTGACGATTGCCGCGCAGTGCGACAGTTGTCAGAGGAGTCAGTGGTCCCCTAGGCCAGACTAGTCCGGGCCTGAGGCCGGACTAGTTCGCCCTTTTGCTGAAGTCAGCAGTATGGGCTTGGGACCTCTATAAATAGAGGTCCCCTGGGTTCTTTTGAACCAACTCTTGAACAGACTTGAACCCTAGCGCCGCCACAGCCAACTTGGAGCACTCTTAAGCCTCTTTCTTGCCAATTTTCCCTCTAAAACTAATTCTTGAGTGGATTAGGGTTTAGTGAGGTGGAGAAGAGGAAGAACATCGCGCTTGTGCTCCCGGTTTGATCTCTTGCACTCATTGAGTCTTTGTGAGCTGTGTGTTGAGTGTGTTTTGCGTTATTGATCATCTTTGTGGTGTGGGAGCCTCAGATTGTGAGAAGCCCCAACGAATCTTGTATTCGCACTTTGAGATAGTGAAGAACCAAGTTAGGCCCGTGCGGTAAACTTGGTGAGGGAAGGGTTGGTGAACCCGGTCCTTTGTGGACTCCTCAACGGGGACGTAGATTCTTGTGTGGAATCGAACCTCGGGATAAAATCCTTGTGTCTCCGTGTTCTTCGCAATTTGTTTATCGCATTCTTCGTTCTAGGGTTGCTAGTCTTGTCTTGCTCTTCACATTGATATAATCTAGTTGAAACTTGATTTACTCTTGTGTTGGTAATTTCTAAACTTGTCATAAACATATCCTCACTTGTAGCCTCGAGAAAATCCCCTTAAAACTTGCTAGAAACACTTTTTAGGATTCTTCACGCAGGCTGACCGGACTAGTCCGCCCCCAGACCGGACTAGTCCGCCCCCTGTGATTTAATCTTGTTTTATTAAGTCATTTGCAGGTCGATTAGCCTATTCACCCCCCCCCCCCTCTAGGCAACTTTCAGTGCATTCCAGTAATTTTATTGAATTTGAGGATGTCCAATAAGGCTCATCGTTAATGAAGTCATTGATCCAAAGGGATAATTTTCATTACGATATACATTCATCTTCTTTTTTATGTCCAATGCAGAAGTAATGTATTTGTTTTGACTATAAATGTATATAATGAATTCTGATTCGCAAACCCTTGAAACTGCAGGAACTGTGGTTGACACTAGCATTTGCCATCCCAATGAGTTTGATTTCTACCTCTGCAGCCATGCTGGAATCAAGGTACCTATGTGATAACTGGTGTTTTTCTAACGAGTTTTTGATAGTTGGCTATAAATACATCAGTGGAATGTAAATTGTTTGTTTTTTTAGGGAACAAGCACACCAGCTCACTACAATGTCCTTTACCATGAGAACAATTTCTCTGCTGATGCTTTGCAAATGCTCATGAACTGTCTGTGCTACAAGTAAGCTCGATTCTCCAATAGGATTAGATGATGACATGTATGATGTGTGTAATTAGTTACATTATAATCAGGATAAATATTCTTTGTTGTGTAATTAGTATACTTGATAACCACGATTGACACTTTGTTAATATTTGATTGGTCAATATTGTTGAACGTGTGATCTTTTTGGCTATACATATGTTCATAAACAGTATGAACAGTGTGTTAATATATGAACAGTGTGTTGCTGACACTGGTAATACGGCTGTCAAATTCTGGCTAGCTCCAGAATGAGTCGGCAATCAGAATAATCAGGGGTGGGGGCACCTAATAGGATACCCTGCCTGTAAACAATCCGCGACGAGTTGTAGCAGAGATCGGAGACAAGCTTCCATAAAGCCCGTCTCAGATCGGTACACAAATCTGCGATGTGCTACAATATAGAACGTCTCGAATCAGTCATTATATTTGCGATGCGCTTTGTTAGGGCTTGTCACGCATGTATGATGATGGGCGACGCGCGCCACCTGCGTCTTCAATGACCCTGTAAAGAACGTCTGCTATGACACAAAGAAAAGAGACATGCTTCTTTTAAGTGTGTCTCGCACTTAGGATGAACGGTGACGCGCCATAAATACGTCTCTGATGACAACATAATGCGAGACGCGACGACGGAGACCCACAGTTTGTTCGTCTCCCTTCTTCGCTAGGACACGTCTCGGATGAGCCTTTCTTACGTAGTGCATTACATCTTGTATGAACAATATCAGAATGCGGAATCATAAATCGTAGTAGGAAGGACTTCTTTCAATCAACATTTGTCTCACACGCCTTGGTGCTCTCGGAGAGAAATATGGCCACGGCTACATACAGATCAGCGTTAGATAGTAGGTACACATTATCTGCACGGCAGTCAGATTACTAGTCTTTCGCCTCTTTCATTTGGGCTGTTCATGGGATTCCAAAGCTGCATGACCGTGGCGTTTTTTTTTACATGATCAAAGTGCAGTGTTGAATCAGTAAAAGCTGCGTTATGAAAGTCGGACCTCCTTTATTGCAGCTGCTGCGACATTGGATTCAGCGCCGAGTGTCCGTTGGATCCAGAACCGGAGTCTGCTTTCTTGTATCTTAACCGTCCTTCAACTATTTTTACAACACGTGAGGACTTTGACACGTACCAGAAAAATAGAAACACTGAACAAAGTAGCGATGTTTTTCCTCCCAATGCCCTCAAAGTTGCTTTTATTCCCCTCCACCCTTTGAGAAATGATGATTTTTTTCACCCTCCTAGAAAGAATTGACAGATCTGAACCCTGTCAATAAAGCAACTCAAAATCTGCACCCATCTGCGTTCTGTATCACTCGGTTGTCTGATACAGCACAAGTCTTTCCTCCACCCTGTCAATTTTTTTTAAACCTCTTCATCGAGTACAGCTGTAGCATCGGTTCATGTGTAAACACATTCACACTACAACAGAATCCATCGGGATCTGATATGCAACAGGGACGTAGCACTGCTATTATGTCTCCACGCTTGAGAGGTACCTCAAATTATTTGAGAATAAATCCTGGTGTAACACTCAGTTGAGAATTGAACCTGGACGGAAAAGGCGCACAACCGCTGCCTCTAAGACCATCCGCACCAGCATACTCTAAACACTATTCTCCTTCAGCTTTTACAGTATGTACTCTAAATTACACTGCGAAACAGTGTATCTAGTATGCTTTACAGCATACCACTGCGGATGGTCTAACCACTCGGGCTGACGCCCGTTGCCTCCACCCTGTCATTTAGGGAAAACCAAAACAATACAAAACAAAAAGAGCCCTACATATATTGCTGACTGCTGAGCGCAAAAAGACTTGGAGATCTGCAGTGTGGTGGGGGCTCCAAGGCCATGGGCTCATGTGTACACATCGGGGCAAAGCATGGCCTGCCTTCCTGCCACAGATCAAAGGTTGGCATGGCAGGCAGGCAGCAGCGCCCCATGCCATTGCCATATGACTGCCCTGTCCTCCTCCGTGCGTGCCTTGAGAGGTCATGTCGCACAGCTTGCAAATGAGTTAGGTTGGCACCCCATCCAGAAACACTGAAAAGAAGGATAGAAAGACATGACCAACTGCTCCTGTTAATGGGCACCTCCAATGATTCCTGACAGCCACCACTATTGACTACAACTGCTAATGCATGCCATTTGACAGTGGCGACGCTAGTAGAGGGAAAATAATAGGGGTGCACATGCTCTTAATACATAAGGAAAATACTTTTTTTTGTTGTCGTCAAAAGGTGCATAATATTGAAATTAGGAGGTGCATATAGGGTGAAAAATGAACCAAGTATGAGTAAATTTTCTGAATTCGGAGGGTGCATTTGCAGTTTTGCACCCCCTAATCTATATGTAGCTTCGCCCATGCCGTCTGAATTGAACAGACATGATGAGGGATTAGTGTGTGTATTGTATTCTGCCTCCTAGGTGTTTTTTTTTTCTTAGAGTGGTGTGCCCTGCGTGCACTACCAGATTTGTGGATATTTGAATCCTAGACGACAGCTCAGTTCATTTGAAACTACTACTAATTCCTTCATCCTAAGTTAAAGGCCAGCAAAATGGAGATCATGGATTCATGGAGTACGGTTTAGCTGCTCATATGGATAATACTAGTAATTCTTGTTGGGGACGAGGAAACAAAAAATAATGCAAAGTTGAGAGAATCCTTGCAGTGCATGTCTACTCACTGCTTTATTCTTATAGCGAGCACCTAACCTACTCAGCTAGTGTATTTGGTTTTCAACAATCATGTGATTATTTTGTTTGACATTGTGTGTTGATCGGTAAGTAAATTCAAAGCGTCAAACTGTTCCTTGCTTTACGTGTCACTTTCAGTTATACCCCATGACCGTCATCTAAAAAAGTTATACCCCATGACGACAGTGAAAGTGACAATATATACAGCTCAAATAACAAACTGTTAGTCTGTCCCGAGTCTGACTAGCTCCAATGACTGACTGAGAACAATGTTGCAGGAACACAGGGTTATACGTTACTCCCTCCTTCCCAAAATAATTGTCGTTTTGAACAAGATTTCTAGTTCAAAATGAACTAAAAGTCTTGTCCAAAACGACAATTATTTTGGGAAGGAGGGAGTATCATACTACTAAACTACCACATCAGCAGATAAAAGCAAAGAAATTATTTTCTTTTCTTTCCCAAGCCAATTCAAATGGCAACGTCTTTATTGGCACAAAAAAAACACAAATAAGAACAAATAGCAAGGGCCCCCCAAAAAGCCTCATGCTTGGACGCTGTTAGCCTGGAGATGGACAAATATTTCACCTCTAGAGCATCACCACACTACTAGGGCATATGCATGTGCCTCCCAGCACAGCATGCTCCCTCCCTCTTCAGTAGCATCACGAAAATACAAACAAAACACCCGGAAACAAACAAATTTTGCCCTCATGAATATGAACAGAACTTGGCAGTGGAGGACTGCATCTTGGCAGGAGCCCTGACCCTGACCATTCTTTGACCACCACATTTAACCCTACCACCCACTGACTGCATCTCATCGCAGTGCCTTGCCTCTTCTCATTGAAATCCCATGGCTTCCTTCCTCACCGACTAATCAATGGTTTCTCTGCAACCCTGCATTGGGTTGAAGACCCACAGACTGTAGCACAGAGAAACACAAATGTGTATGCTGCCTACATCTCCCTCCTCAGCTTGATTGACACTGTTCCTCCACAGATTGATTGGTAGTGTAGACTGCAGAGGCTGTTATGATGGCGTATATAGGACCGAGCAGGCAGAGCCCCCACCAAGGTGTGAAAAAACCAATCCCAAAAGTAGTGAACAAATGGGAAAAAAGAATCACACGAATTCAAACCCTGTTAATCTGCAAAACGCCATGTAAATAATGCTATCTACTTGCATCCCGTTTCATGTGCCTGGTGGTGACCTCTTCCTCCTTTTCGGTGGGGGAGGGGAGGAGGATGAGGAATGTGAGGACAGCACCTCGTCTGAGCAGCACAGGTTCGCTGATCTCTGCACATTTCCGGTTACCAGCTGCTGCATTCGTTGGTAGCAGTTGCTGATCCCTTCCTACAGGGGAAATGAAGCAACAGATTTACAAATGCATTGCAAATTGCCGGATGGACATGGTATTCTGCTGAATTTTTTCGTATGTTGCATGTTTGCAAAGGATAGTACTCCCTCCGTCCCTATAAACTTGTCGCTTTGTAGTTCATTTTTGAACTACAAAGCGACAAGTTTATAGGGACGGAGGGAGTAACAAGTTACCTCTACAAGACCAATGCACCAGCTGACCGCAACCCCGGGGCTGACGGGTTTGAGGGACGGCGTGTCACCAATCGCGCAGAGCACCGCCGCTGCGGCCATGGACGACGGGCAGTGGTCCAAGAACTCGATATCTGTGGCAGTTCACATGTTGGCGCGGTCACGTTAGAGATGCACCGCAGCACAGTGTTCAATGTGTGCAAGACAGAAACTACTGCAGCTAGTACCATGTATTGCAGACAGGATCACTTGTGTGGCCCGGGCAATGAGGCTTCGCGCGTGCCTCCCTCCCGGATCCACCTTCCACGCGAAGAAGTCGATGAAGGTGAAGGGCGTGACTGAACGGAGGCGCCAGTTCAGTGCCGTCAGGACGAGGAGCTCCATCCTGACGATCGTCTGTGGGTCGAAGATGTAACTCGTGCCGTCTACCTGTCAGTAATGCAAGATGCTCAGGAGCTCGTTGTGATGATGCCAACGACATCCTCTGATGATTTATTAATCTTAACAGCTCATGAGGCTGATCACGGTGGTTGGGTAATAAGAAGTGGTGTGTAATTGCCTGTAGGTCCAGGAGTGACGGCACTAGGGTTTCCTCCATCTTTGCGGCCAGGGAGAGGCAGGTCACAGCCAGCAGCTGCATTGCCCATCCGTCGTCCTGATGAATGCATTGAGGAAGAAAGGCACAAAGAAACCGCAGTAAATATGCTGCTGGAGCGAGTATCAACAAAGCAAGGACACATAATGTACTATGTTGTTTTGTATTTCTTGTTCTTTTATTAGCAAAATGATAAATCAAACTTTAAATCCCGAAATTATTTGATAAGGATATTCACATAGGTGTCGCTGGGACCAATGGACCATGTAGATTTGATCAGAATATTCACATGACAAGCGCACAAGTAGTGCAGATACATACATTAATTTTACCTACCACACACAGGGGTCGTCAAGCATGATGCTCTGGGAGGACATTAGGAGGAACAAGCAATACACTGTTGCATTAGCACTCTAATTAATGTCCTGAGGCAAGATCTGTACTTTTTAAATATTATTTCCAACAAAGGTTGGTGAGGTCCAGTCTTCAGTCAAAGTACAGTCTGGATAACCCTATTATCTTAGCATTAAGCCCTGAAGTTTCAGAGTGTGACCTCACCATGTGATGGCCATGCTTGATGCTTTTACAGTGGAGTCCTACTATATTATACGGTTGATTGTTTCATCTAGCACAATTCCTTGTGTTCAGACAACAACGGCATCGCAAGGCCACAAAAGTCAGAAAAATGGTGTTGCCCATTTCAACCAAGGGAGCTGGTGCATATGACCTGGTGCATATGACGTTTTCTAACAGTGCTTTGCAGCTTACAGCTAGCCTGCAGCTTGTTCTTTCTTTACCTTTTGGATTAAGTTAAACTACCACCCCACATCCCACCCCACCAACAATGCACAGACAACCCGGTTGGGAGATGAGACACCACCATTGCAGTCCAAACACTGTATCATGTGGCCATATGCCATGGAATAATATGAGGAAAATTGCGGAATAAAAGTGTGGAGCAAGGTAGCAATGCACAATGATAAGGTCTGTTCCACACACAATAAAGCTCAGTTTGCACTAAAGCATCATGGTGTAAAGGCAAAAGGCCTCTCTGTCTTGAGTGCATAAACAAGTCCCACACCCCCTGCCCCTGGCCTCACCCCGTGTAAGGGTATAACTGGAATTAGTTGTTTGCTTAGTTGATTAACCCCAACAGACGCTCCTCTTCCACGCTCTTACAAATCTTTTCTTTTTCCACACCAACATCAGCACTACTGCGCTTTTAGCATAACCCTCCCCACTGACAGCCACCACTGCACTGTGTATGGCACATTTCTCACCATACTAATTTGAAAAGAATTATGAGCAGGGAAACTATAATCTGTCACACATGCATGGTGCTACTTCCCCAAGAATTGCTGGTCTACATGGATGCATGTATTTCAGAAGTTTTTGTACCAGCTTGCTTGCGATGGCGGCGGCGAGCTTACCGGGAGACTGTGGAGTGAGAGGAACCGGTCCATGTAGTTGACGGCGAGGTAAGCCGTCAAAGGAAGAAAACCATAGTATCCTCGCACCTGCAGGGGAAGAAGAGCAAGTTGATATTTGACAACACGTGATGAGATAGATAGATTGCTGAATCAACACTAAGATTAGATTATACTTAAAAAACTGTACGAGGATGCCGGATGCGGATTAGTAGTACTGGTGTAAGCAATCAAAAAACGCAAAGGTAGCATGCATGGTGCAAGTAAGGATTTCAGTAGAGCTCGTAGCATATGCGTGGCTTGGCGAGTTGCGTAGTCACCTTGAGGATCCATGCAACCGACTCTGCGCGAGCGGCCTGGTCGATTGACCGTGACCGGAGCCGTTCGGGGTAGTCAGCGCGGGGCGAGTGCTCGGTCTCGCCGCCGATGAGCTCGGCGATGGAGGCGGACTCCTCCTCGTCGACGGAGCAGCACTCCTCGTCCTCGTCATCATCCCCGGTGATGCAGCAGGCACTGCCGCTACCACCCGCCACGGCGGCGTCGAAGAAGGCGGCGGCGGCGGCGGCGTCCTCGGTGCAGAGGAGGTACGACGCGTCGTCCGGCATGCCGTCGGCCGAGCGGTGTGGGGCCGCCGTCGTCACTGGCGGGCGGCCATTGGTGTGTCGTCGATCGAGAGGAGTGGGCCGGCGGCGTAGTGGCGCAGAAAAAAAAAAACTGCTGGCGGGGCAGGTGCGCGGGCGAGGTAGTGGAAGACGTGATGAGACGGTGGCAGTAGCAGCGTAGTGTGATGTGTGATGAACGATGGATGTGAGAGCACTCGAGGATATATAGGGGCTGTTTGGATGATGGCTAACTTGCCTAAGCTTAAGCTTAGCTACTTGCTACACTTGTGGCGTGTCTAAGCTAACTAATGTTAGCATATATTTGGATTGTTACCATAACCTAAGCTTAGGCGCGCCTAAGAAAGTGTAGCATGTGTTTGTTTTGTTACCATGACTAAGTTTAGCCAAATAGCTAAACTTAGGCGGTTGATTTGAGCGCCACAGTTGAGGCATTTTTTTGTTAGGCAATGGAAGCAAAAGTTGTCTAACATCTGTGGCATGTCTAACCTTAATCAACAACCAAACTTCCGCCTAAAACAGTGTGGCATGCCTAACATTAGACTTAGACAAGTTAGACATTAAACTAAACAGCCTTTTAATACTTGCTCGCCTAGCTACTCGTACTAGTACTAGCTAGATAGTGTATGCGCTCATGTGTGCACTGCTCAGAATGAGGTATGAGCTATACTGGTATCTTTGTGTCGTTTTATATAGGCTCCTATTAGTAGAAAGAAATTGGTTTCATGCATGACTGATAAATAGGGAATGATTGGAAAAAGCAAGGAATCCGACCGTCTCATCTACTCTACATGTGCACATGTCATGGTCACTCCAGGATTTGCCACTCGACGGCCCACACGTAAGTGAGACAATTGCCAACTCTCATCTACTCTCTCAATCCCACAATACCTATGACGCTTAGAATAAGAATTTTAGTTCAAAATGAATTATAATTTTTGTCGTAAATGACAAGTATTTCGAGATAAAAGGTGTAGTCATCGATCTTTAATAAGATTTCATAACTTTCCGTTTTTATAAAAAAACAATATATACCTGATGTTTAGGCTTAGCACTTATGTAATGCACATTGCGAAGAGAAGACTTGCCCCGCGTAATCCTTCCTAGACCTCACTTTGGAGTCTGTCCGTTTAAAGACAGATCTTGTGCAGGGGTTAAGAGGCTTGATGACGCGATATGGACCAAACAAATAAGCACGGACTTGCCCTAATTAAGGAAGGACGTACTGACAGGTGAGCTCATGCGTGAGTGACTGCAGCAGGTCGTGCCTGGCGGTCATGACCGGAGCACGGATGGTCAAGATCTACTCGAGCCAGGGGAGAAGATCCGATCTGACCCATCTGTTGCTTGGGGCCTCATTGATACGGCGGCGTACGTACGTACGTACTGGTCGCCGATCCAGGCCGTGCTCTTGCTCTCAGAGAGCTCATCAGCACTCGCTCAGAAGTAGGAGAGAGAGGATAAGACACCGGGGAAGGATACGCTTTGCTGGCCTGGCTCCCCGTGATGTTCTGGTTTGTCAGGCGGCGGGTCACGTATGTGGCAGAGGACGAAGAAGGCCTCGACGGCGCCTTTGCACACCTCACGGGTTTCACATGAGCAGTCTCGTGTATGACTGCGCGTATAGATACACTGACCAAATCACTTGCCGTTCATTCTGTATACGTATGTATGTATATATATACACCGTGCTATTCGCGTGAATCTGTTGAGAAACATGTGTGAACAGATGATGTCGGCGGTTGCTCCTTTACCGAATAGGCGCGACGACGGCAGCGGTTCCCTCCCCCTCGTGTCCATTCAACATGTATATAAGAATGACAAAAGGTTAATAAAATTCATTTAGAAGTTACAATTGTCGCAAACATTGTCTACATTCTACTTTTAGTCATAACACGTTATCAGACACTAAGTTCTACCAGGCGAGTTCACAGGGATAGCAAGAACAGAGGAAGGATTAGACAAAGGTAAATGGCAAAGAACAAACACATTACCGAGTTTCTAATCCAACATCTTCGGGAAATGCTAGACTGCCTTGGATCATCCAGCGGCAGTCGCCGCAATCGTCGGCGGCGGTTCTCCACAAGGCGCAGGCACAACAGAGAAGGTCATAGGCCTACTCATGAACAACAGCAACAAAGAAAGGGCCATCGCCACCGGCGCCACAGACGGAGAAACCGTCGACAATCCGGCCAGAATCACAATCAAGACCGGCTTCGCCGTGAAGAATCAGAGGCCGAGAAGAATAATTCACAGGGCCAAATCCCTAACCCTAGGGTTAGGGTTGACGAACGCCCAAGACCCTCATCCCCAAATCCATCGGCATATATGCCGATGGAACTCTCAGATCCGGCGGATTCACCATGGAATCGCCGGAGGTTGCCGTGCGCCATCCATGGCGCGGGCCCTTGCTCGTACCCGGTTGCGCATCAACAACTGATCTTTTCATCACCGGGATGGGAAGGGAAGAGGGAGAAGGAGAAGAGGGACAAGAGGAAGAAACCGACCGTGTCGGTAAAGAGTATGTCACCACCGTTGAACAAGATGGCGACACACTCGTGGTGGCCGTCGCCGCCGGAGACGACCAACCGGTCGAATCCGACTCGGTGCCCGAGTCCCTACCACCGCGCCCATACAAGCAAACTGCAAGGATCCGAATCGGGCCACTAGGACGCCCTACCGGACCCCTAGCACCAAGAACAAGTGCAAAAGAAGATGAACAAAGGGTAGAGGTTACCGGATCCGGCGACGAACCGACGGAGCAACCGTCAAACCCTTCGGATTCAACCGCAACAAGCGAAGAGCCGCCGCTCCGGAGCCCCAACGGGGGCCGAATCCTCAGGCGCTTCGCCCACCTAGCAAAACCGAGCACCTCGGGCCGACGCCCGGGGGCTTGGTCTTTCTCCCGTCGGTCTTAGTGACCATGAGACGGGGGGAGGGGGTGGGGGATGCGGAGGAGGATGGAAGTGTGGTGCCGCCGGCGTCGCATGACTGAAGCGTCGAGCGACCGAGGAAGCGGAGCGACCGAGGAGGCGGAAGGTCCGAAGACCCGAGAAGCTGCGGCGCAAGGGGGTGGACTGGGGTGTCGGCAACCCTATCCACCCCTCCCCCCCACTCTATACCGGCTAGGCCGGCTGGTCGGATGGGCCGGCTGGGTCGGCTGGGCGGGCCAGGCCATGTGGCCGGCTGGGCCGGAGGCTGAAAACAGCCAAGCGGGCCAGGCCAAAAGGCCAAATGGGCCCAAAGAGAAAAAAAACAGCCCAACTGGACTGTTGTGGTATATATGTACAATTTTTATTTGCTTTTAGTGTGTATTTAGCATTTAAATTCTGTAAATTTCTGTTTAGTATTGTAAAATGTATAATTATGGTATTGTAATTGTACTTAGTCATTTTCCATTATGTTGAAATTGAATATATGGTTATTCAATGATGTATTAACCATAATTTTATGTGAGGCATGAAATTATGATTATTTCTTGCAAAATTCATCAAACTCATGGAGTTTAAAGAGATGAATTACACATAAAATGATAAACTCATGGAGTTTATTTTACAACAACCATAATTATAAAACTAAACATGAAATTATAGATTTCATTTGATGTGAAATCAGAAATAACAACACATGATGTTGTATGAGTGTTAGTCACTCAAATATCACAAAATCACTAATATACTTGTGTATGTCACAATATAACCTTGATTCTAATAAATCTTAGTTGAATATTGTAGGATAAATGGCTCGTGAATTTGAAGAGCTTGCTCTAGATGGGCATAACTATCCTACATGGGCGATGGACATCAAGATAAGCTTGAATCTTAGAGGGATTTCTGATGCATTACTTCCACCAGAAGAAAGACAACAACAGTTGCCTAACACCTATATATACAATGCTTTGTATATATTAAGGAATCACATACACCCTGACTTGAAGGCAGAGTATGTGCTGGAGGAAGAACCAAGTGTTCTTTGGAGTGCTTTACAAAATAGATATGAACAGCAAAAGGCAGTAATCCTACCTGAGGCTAACCATGATTGGATACAATTACGCCTACAGGATTTCAAATCTGTTGGGGATTGCAATCATGCTGTTCATAAAATTTTTGCTAAACTACGGTTTTGTGAGAAGGAACCAACTGATGAGGAGAAGATTGAGAAAACTCTCACCACTATGCTCCCATCAGACAGGGTCTTAAAGCACCAATACCGTGCTAGAAATTACCAACGTTACTCAGAACTCATACAAGACCTTCTACAAGCAGAGAAGCATGATGAACTCACTATGAGAAATCATCACCAACGTCCTGTTGGTGCTGCTCCACTGTCTGAGGTCAACTATGGTTCAAAGGGTAAAGGAAAGAAAGATGATTTTAAATCATCTAAAAATGTTGGTAAATTTAAGAAAATTAAGAAAAATAAGCACAAGAAAAATAAACCCAAAGGACGGAAAAAGGGGAAAGGAAAGAAACCATACAAGTGCTACAGGTGTGGTGGTCCTAATCATATTGCAAAGAAATGCAAGACTCCCCAACACTTGGTTGATTTATATCAGAAATCCATCAAAGAAGAAGAAAAAGCTAAAGGATCATATGAAGCACACTTTAATGATACATCTGATGAGGCTACTACTTCGGGAAAGGACCCCGATGAAGAAATTAAGCCAAGTCCATCAAAGGATGATGACATTGATGACGAAGAAATGCTCGTTGAATATAACAACGATGTGTATGGAGATCAAGAGTAGCTCCATTTGTCTTACTAGATTTTCGTTAATCTAGCGTCTATGTAAATATTAGTGATAATATGGATTGTGATATGTATTGTATATATAGTATGTAATATACTATGTAAATAGATAAACCTATGTATATATGTGTTCTATACTAAATAAAGTTGTTATTTTGTATAGATCCTTGAAGTCAATCCAATGGAACAAGAAATGTGCCTTGTGGATAGTGGCACAACAAACACTATACTTAGAGAGACAAAATATTTTCAAACTCTTACAAAGAGGACTGGGAATATTTTGACCATTGCAGGACATGATACAAATATAGTAGGCTCTGGACGTGCTACTATAGTCCTTCCAATGGGTACGCAAGTAACAATCGAGAATGCATTGTTGTATCCCGATTCTACTCGTACATTGCTAATTTATAGAGATATAAGAATGAATGGGTTACATGTGAATACCCATGAAGAAAATAATGAGGAGTTTCTCCACATTATTAAGAAAAATGGTGATAGCTATGATATTCTAGAAAGAATGTCATGCTTACCATCTGGATTGTATTATACATACATACGACCTGTACCACATGTTTCATACAAGGTAATCTTCCAAGATGTAGATGCATTCAAAACCTGGCATGAAAGACTTGGACATCCGGGTGTTGGAATGATGAGGAAGATTATTGGTAATAGTTATGGTCATAATTTAAAGACAGCCAAAATGCCTAAATCTTCAGATTTTGTATGCACAGCATGTGCAACTGGAAAATTAATCTTAAAACCATCACCTCTTAAGATTAAAGTTGAACCACTTAAATTCCTTGAAAGAATTCAAGGAGATATTTGTGGACCTATAAGACCCTTATCGGGACCATTCACGTACTTTATGGCTTTAATAGACGCATCTACTAGATGGTCACATGTGTGTTTTTTGTCCACACGAAACCATGCATTTGCTAAATTTATGACTCAAGTCATAAGATTAAAGGCAAATTATCCTGAACATAGATTGAAATCTGTAAGATTAGATAATGCTGCAGAATTTACTTCAAAAGCCTTCAATGATTATTGTATGGCTCAAGGAATTGAAGTGCAGCATTCAGTACCATATGTACATACTCAAAATGGTTTGGCTGAATCACTTATTAAGAGAATTAAGTTGATTGCAAGACCATTATTACATAACTGTAATTTACCTATTACATGTTGGGGTCATGCAGTTTTACATGCTGCAGACTTGATACAATTGCGACCAACTGCATATCATAGTGTTTCCCCACTACAGTTAGTACGTGGTAATGCTCCGAGTATTTCCCATCTGCGGAAATTTGGGTGCGCAGTATATGCACTAATTTCACCACCGCAGCGTACACAAATGGGTCCTCATAGAAAGATGGGTATTTATGTGGGATATCATTCTCCCTCAATTATAAAATACCTAGAACCCATGACTGGTGATTTATTCACAGCAAGATACGCTGACTGTATATTTAATGAGAATCATTTTCCGGCATTAGGGGAGAATTTCAGAATAGTTCAGAATGCCAGGAAATAAATTGGGATGATAAATCCATAATATCCTCAGATCCACGTACACAAGAGACTGAACTACAGGTTCAGAGAATAATAAATTTGCAGAATGCTGCAAATAATTTGTCAGATGCATTCACAGATTATAGTGGAGTTATGAAATCTTGGAATCCCGCGGTAAATGCACCCGAACGAGTGGAGGTACCAAAGAAAACCACTCTGACTCCTTCTACACGGAAGAGGGGGAGGGTAGAACCTAAAAAGAAAATTGCTAAAGAAAAGCAACCAAGAAAAGAGAAACCAAAAGCTCCAAGAAAACCTAGGAATGTGAGAAAACCAAGAGGTAAACAACCTCAAGTGAATGTGAATGATCCACAGTCTAGTTCTCAAGCGCGCAATATAAATGAGACTAGAGGATCGGAAAATCCCGACAATCTCGTATTGGGAAATCATGAGATGTCAAAAGGGATGGAAGAGATTTCCATTAATTATACTAGTTCAGGGGAAGTTTATAATCGTAGTACTACAATTGCAGACCTATGCTTCTCAATAATCATTGCTGAAAATTTCCAAGATGATCCAGAACCTAAGTCCATGGCAGAGTGTAAGACACGCTCAGACTGGAACAAATGGAAAGAGGCAATTGAAGTTGAGCTTAACTCGCTTAAGAAGAGAAGGGTATTTACTGAAGTAATACCTACACCTCCAAGAACCTTTCCTATAGGATTTAAGTGGGTTTTCGTTCGAAAAAGAAACGAAAATAATGAGGTGGTAAGATATAAAGCGAGGCTGGTTGCACAGGGTTTTACGCAGAGACCTGGAATTGATTTTAATGAAACATACTCCCCAGTAATGAATGGAATAACATTTAGATATTTAATATCTCTGGCAATGCAAAAGCATCTATCAATGCAGTTGATGGATGTCGTGGCCGCGTATTTATACGGGTCATTAGATTCGAATATATACATGAAAGTTCCAGATGGAATTTCTGTGCCGAATAGAAATATAAATCGCAATATGTATTGTGTTAAACTTGTTAAATCCTTGTATGGATTAAAACAATCAGGAAGAATGTGGTATAACAGACTAAGGGAATTCCTTATAAAAAGAGGATATTCAAATAATGATGATTGTCCATGCGTGTTCATAAGAAAATCTAATACTGGTTTTTGTATAATATCAGTATATGTGGATGACCTAAATATCATTGGTCATGAAAAGGATATAAATGAAGCACGTAATCATCTTAAGAAAGAGTTCGAAATGAAAGATTTGGGTAAAACCAAATTCTGTTTAGGACTACAGATAGAACATCTGCAGAAGGGTATTCTTCTGCATCAGTCTGCTTATGTCAAGAAAGTATTGGAAAGATTCAATATGGACAAAGCATACCCCCAAAGAACTCCAATGATAGTTCGTGCCTTAGAAAAGGATAAAGATCCATTTAGGCCGAAACAAGAAGATGAAGCAGTATTGGGAGCAGAATACCCATACCTTAGTGCCATTGGTGCATTAACGTATCTAGCAAACAATACGAGACCCGACATTGCGTTTGCAGTGAATTGTCTTGCTAGACACAGTTCAGCACCAACTATGCGTCATTGGAAAGGAGTTAAAAATATCATGAGATATTTAAATGGCACAATAGATCTTGGTTTATTCTACCAAAGAAGACAAGAATCTGATTTAGTCGGATATACCGATGCAGGATATTTATCTAATCCACATAATGGTAGATCACAAACGGGTTTTGTGTTTTTACACAATGGGACTGCTATATCATGGAAGTCATCAAAACAGACTTTAATAGCTACGTCCACAAATCACTCAGCCGGGTCGTGTCGTCGTGCTCACCATGCGGCCCAGGCACGGCACGGAGGCCGCTTTTTCGTGTCGTGCCAGCACGGCGGCACGGCGGCACGGCGGCCCGAGCGGACGACGGGCGGCGGCCGACGGAGGCACGACCGGCGGGCGCGTCGGGCACGAGGCCGGTGGGCGCGCCGGGCGCGAGGCCGGCGGGGGTGAGGCGGCGAGGAGGCCGGCGGGGGCGAGGCGACGAGGAGGCCGTCAGGGGCGAGGTCGGCGGGCGCGCCGGGCGAGAGGCCGGCAAGGGCGAGGCAGCGAGGAGGCCGTCAGGGGCGAGGCGGCGAGGAGGCCGGCGGGGGCGGGGGCGAGGCCGGGTGGCTGGCGGGGGCGACCAGGCGAGGTCGGCGGGCGCCCGGCCGGCGGTGGCGAGGCGGGGTGAGGGGCGCGCGGCCGGCGGTGGCTGGCGGCTACTGGGGGAGTGAGGGGCTGTTAGGGTTTCAGAAAGAAGATGTATTTATATGTCCATTTATTATTAGATCCAACGGTTAGAAATGGACTGTGAAAATATCGGGTCACGACGGGCCGACCTAAAAATCGTGCCGGGTTCGGGCTGGCCCAACGTGCTGGGAAGCCGGCCCAAGCACGGCCCGACTATCGTGCCCGGGCCGGCCCGACACTATTCGCTTCGGGTCGGGCTCGTGCTTGGGCCTTGTTTTTTCGTGCCGGGCCTTGGGCCGCCCAATAGGCCCACCCCATTTGGGGAACTCTAGATCAATCTACGTACTCCCTCCTTTCTCAAAAGATTGTCACCTTCTAGTTCATTTTTGTACTAGAAGGTAACAATCTTTTGAGAAAGGAGGGAGTACACGACAATATAATCGACAACGACCGACAGCATGCACAAGACCGATAGACGGAATAGACAGAGCGAGAGGGGAAAAAAACAAGGGGAGGACCATACCTCTGTATCTTACCTTCACGGACATGGATCTAAGCTGCCATTAGAGTTTCAGAACTGCTCACGGGTCGCGTCACTCCAGCAGGCAGAGATGCTGAATAGCACGCACCATAACTCGACGGATCGGGAAGCAGAGGGGCATCCATGCATTTTCAGAGCCACTGCCCTGCTTCTACCACTAGTACTGTACGTTGCAATGGCATCATTCTCATTCAGCAGCTTCAGACCTTTGAATGGCATGGACCCGACCGCCCGGCCGGCTCCCCGGTGGCGATGAACATTGAAGCGCTCACCGTGGTATACCCGTTCCCATCTCCCATGAATGGACTGTGCAGAGGCGCTCGGGCGCACAGGCGTTGACCAGGTCGCCGTTCGTGCCTGCAAGCAGGGACAGAGGGAGTTAGTGCGTGACCTGTGATTCTGTGAAGGATGTCATTGGGATTGCCAGTGCTTACGTCGCAGCTACGAGTGGCATGAATCACAGTCGCTGGCGCCATCTGCAAGATTTTGACCTGCGAAGATAAGACGGCGAAGAAGCCTGCAGGTAACATTGGCAGATACGTATGGTCTTCGATTTTGAGAAAGTTCCAGTCATCATGGAACTGTATGGAAAAAGAAAGGTCACGCCTTCATTTAAACGAAGGCCTAAAATTTCTGTGTTATAGGTTCCAAGTTTAAGGCTCCCAAGATTTTATGACTAATCTGTAGCTCTGATAGATTCAAGTCTACACTGAGAGTGAAATATGAAAGCTACGGACACAACAGCTGGTACAACAAACAAAAGACATGTAGGGGAAATGAACTAGCACTAGTATTCTCCCGTCCAGGCCTTCCAATCCTTGTCGATGTTCTTCTCAGCCCACGCGATCGCTGCCCTTGCAGCTTGAGGTGCACCAGGAAGGCCCCTCTCTTTGATCTCACCCTTCATGTCCAGGAACGGGTGAACCAGGAGCGTCCCAGGTCCACAGTAATCGTTCTCCAAGAAAGACCCTAAGATCTGCCAGTAAGAGAGTCACATGTTAGTGTTTCACTGGATACCAAATGCTGGTGAATTGATCATTATCAAGACGGCTAATGTTGTTGTCACATCCACAATGAAACTACATCCTATATAGGAAAACCAAAAGAGTTCAGTTCTTGCCTTAGCTGAATCAGATTATCAGGCTGAATTGACGAATGACACAATAGTGTGTGAATACACAGCAAAACAATTCAAAATAAGCAAGGTCGTAGCCTGTGATGAGCCTGATTATTCTGAAAAGAAATTCATAATGGCTAGGATTTTTTTGCTCTAAAGTTTACAAGCTTTAAGTCCTAATCTGAGTTCTATCTACACGACCTGCAGAGAAATTCAATCCACTCCAACAAAGGCTGGTAGAATCTATGCAAGTAAAGTTGTTCATAATGATGGACTGTGCAAATACATCATCTTCTAACCCAGAATCACAAGGAACAATGCTTGTGGCGTCCGAAGAACCACAAAATCATTTGCAGGCTTCAAAGGGAAGGCACTTCCCCCTCCCCAATGTTAATCGACTTCATATACAGTCCCTATGATCTCGCCGATGCGACAAATTATTGGCAACTTTGATGCGATTTCAACTTCCACCTCAAATAATATAAGGCACTCACATCCACCCATCAGAATAAGAAACACGTTCTCGAATCATAGGCTTAATGGTTAAGAACTGAATGATGATAACACTAGCAAGGCAACAGGCAAGTAAGCCATGCTCAGAGGTTACATACCTCGGTGCAGATGTCAACGATCTCCTCGACGTGTTCCCCGAAATAGTCATCCTTCTTCTGCTCCAAACGCCACGCCATATGCTCCCTGAACTTGCTCGTCTCCTGAAACGCTCACCACCAAAAAAATAGCCGGCATCGCTTCATCAGGCAGCAGCTGAAGCAGTGGAACGGAAAGAAGTATCCGCAGGACCAAAGATAAAAGAAATTCAAAAGGCTAGCTGACCTGCTGGGCGAACTCGGGAATGGGATCCGGGAACTTGTAGTCGTCGAGGCCCGCGTTCTTGGCGCGGCGGCACACGAACTTCCCCGCCCGCTGCCGGAAGCTGCGGAGGATGTGCCCCCTCTGCGCCGTGCGCCGCGCGGGAACGCCGAGTTGGACGGGAGAAGATGAGGGGACAGCCCGGAGACGATGAGGGTTTAAGGCCGCAGCCGCTGCCCACGCCTTGGTGGCCATCATAGGACTTCTCTGCTCTTTCGGTTGCCTTCTCGGGGTTCCTTATCTGTTCGAGGGATTTCATATGCTGCCGTACCAGATGGGACGTGCCGTCCGATCAGAAATGGAAGGCTTGGATCCGCGCAAGGAAACCTCGCCGTGACGATGCCGCGCACAAAAAGCTGATGTTTTAATTCCGATATATACTCGAAAAAACAAATAGGTATACATGATCAACACGCGGTAGATTCACATACATCAGGCACAAGGTGCGCGATGCACTTACAAGAATGATAAACCCAAGCCCAGCAATAAGAAAATAGCACGGGCCACAAAGTTTTCTCATCTCATATTTCTGTTGTTTCGCAGAGATCATGTTTCACCAAAAAAACGATAAGACATTGAACATTTGCAGCAAAATGGTGCCGCCATGGAATGAAACCAAGCAATGCTTTTTCATCAAGATACGAAGCTTGGATCACTATGTTTACAAGCAACCCTACTCCATGAAAACAGTGTACTTTTCGGGGACAAAGTTGATTAGTTTATTTTTATTTTACATGGTAGGGATGAACAAGGAGGCTTGAAAATAAGCAATTCAATGCCATGTTATGCTGACGGTTGGCTTTCTGAAAGTTCCGGGCAGAGAGGAGCTTTGCTTCATTTTGAGCTTGTTGCCAGAACAGCGATCTCGTAGGTGCAGGCTGCATCATAATAAAACAAACCTCAATAGCGTAACTGGGAAACATAACAATCCAATGATAAAAATTCCATTACAAATGTGTGTTGATGAAATGAAGTAGCAACTTTGTACTACTACAGAAAAGTAGTCATGTAAGCAATCTGCAAGAATGCATTAAGTTTCTATGAGAAACATTCATTCTGCATGAAGAGATGCATTATGGTGCCCCCTCAACAGGATGGTATTAAAGATAACAAGTGATATAAAAGAAAAAAATTTACCAAAACCTTCCTCTGGTTGAAGGATCATGCAGATAGCTAAAATGTATAACAACCTCCTGACGTGGTGTACAGATGCCCGCTTACAATGGTGGCTAACATGGGTATTTCAAGGAACATGTGTCTTACTAAGCAAATAAAATGCCTCAATGTACGTGAATACAACTAGAAATGATGAAAATGCAAACCATTTTTACACAACCACATGCAACTAATACTCCATCATCAGCAATTGACTTTTCCAATGCCAAGTTAGGACAGAAAACCTTGACCAGAAGTCACCAAAATGAAACACTCGTTAGTGGAAATCTATGAAGAATAAGAGCTCAGGAACAATAGATATTGATAGTTACAATTGCAAATGAAGGGACAATTGGAGATGTGTGTTATATAGTACGTGATTTGAAGATCAAAAACTGTATCATTAACATGATAAAGTGCCTTCAAAACTCAAAACAATAATACATCCTACTCTACTAATTAATGAAAGTGTGACAATTCATGAGTTAGTGATATAGAAACTATGAGACACACCACAAGTCCTACAAATGTCAATACCTGGTTAGGATTTCCTCATCTTTAAGGTAGGAGATTCACTAACCATGATTTCTAGTGCATTATTCAATCATAAAAAAGAAACATAGCTAAACAAAATATGGTGTTCATTGACTTGGAGAAGGCATACGATAAGGTACCAAGGCCGGCCATGTGGTGGGCGCTAGAGAAACACAAAGTCCTAACAAAGTACATTAACCTTATCAAGGATATGAACGATAATGTGATGACAAGTGTACGCGCAAGAGATTGTGAGACCGATACTTTTCCTATCACAATAGGGCTACACCAAGGATCAGTCTTAAGTCCATACATCTTTTCCTTAGTGATGGATGAGATGTCAAAGGATATACAAGGGGATATCCCTTGGTGTATGCTCTTTGTTGATGATGTAGTGTTGGTAGATGAAACTAGGGATGATGTTGATAGCAAATTGGAGCTATGGAGGCAGACTTTAGAGTCTAAGGGGTTTAGACTTAGTATAACTAAGACCGAGTATATGAGATGCGACTTTAGTGATGTCGGGTGCGAGGATGGAAATGTTAGTTTACAAAGACAAGTAGTACCTAGGAGAGACACATTTCGATATCTATGATCAATGTTACAAAGCAATGGTGATATTGACGAAGATATTTGCTACAGGATCAAGATCGGGTGGATGAAGTGGCGACAAGCATCTGAAATCTTATGTGATAAGAAAGTTCCACAAAAATTGAAAGGAAAATTCTATAGCACGGTGATCAGACCTGCAATGTTGTATGGAGCAGAATATTGGCCAACTGGAAGGCAACATGTCCAACAAATAATGTTGCGGAGATGCGCATGCTAAGATGGATGTGCGGTCACACAAGAAGAGACAAAATTAAGAACGAGGTGATACGTGATAGGGTAGGGGTGGCACCGATTGAGAAGTTAGTCCAACATCGCCTACGGTGGTTTGGGCATATCCAGCGGAGACCTCCAAAAGCACCAGTTAACAGTGTGATTATAAAGAGTAGAGAAAATTTTAGAAGAGGTAGAGGTCGACCAAGGTTGACATGGCAAGAGACGGTGAAACGAGACTTAAAAGAGTGGGACATACCTAGAGATTTGGCTCATGATAGGACTACATGGAAATTAGCAATTCATGTGTCAGAATCTTAGTTTATTTGTATTTTTTTACTTTTACCTTCTTTCTTATTAATCCATTTCTAAAATAAATAAAATGTAGAATCTTATTTTATTTGTATTTTTTTACTCTCATCTTATTTTCTATTACTTTTTTTCAAAGATTGTTGAGTTTCATTTCTAGCCGACCCCAACTTGTTTGGGACAAAGGCTTGGTTGTTGTTGTTGTAGAAGGTCAAGTGACCAATATGAATTCAAAACGGTAATCAATAACTGCACCATACAGACCCGGATGTTTGATAAACTGAAAACCAGAAGGTAGAAAAAAAAATCAAAACTAAGAAAGCATACCAACAGCAACTGCGAGGGTGAGAACATTCCCAATCTTCGAGACTTGTTTCACACTGTTCTTGTATGATTTGAACCTCTTTAAAGCAACATCTTCCTCCAGAAGCTGCAATAATTAAGTGTTAAAACTAAACAGGAAACTGAAGTTACTGAAGGAAAACAAAAAATGTATCACAAAGAGACCCAATAATTAAAAAGGACAATACTAGTGCGATGTAAATACAGCAACCAAACACTACCTCCAAAGCGCTGTAACCTATAATATAATAGAAACAAAACAAATTTACACAAGTTGCTTCACACGAAATGCAGAATTAAAGATAACCCCCAATGTTTCCTTAAGCAATGAGTACATTAATTTCTGCAAGTTACAGAACATACAAAGAAATAATAGGTTACAGCAGGCCGCATTAGATAATTTCGGTCTCTATCATGATATATGAGTGATTCACAAAATATCAGCTGTAAAGGCACTAGAACAAATAAACTATTACGATGTGATACCATTTGTTCACATACATTACAACAAGTCAAACATTTTCTACATCATTCAGTTTCTTCAGTTGCACAGAAAAAGAGTACATACAAACAACTCTGGTTCAACAATGGCATGTCTCATACGTTTGTAAGAACCGTTGAGCATCATGATCGAGTAACAGAGCAACACCGTGAATAAGTGAAAACTCTAGTCTAATAGCCATGATCACAGCAACACTTGACATAATCATTTATTATGAAGCCGAGCCAATCAATCCCAGTTGATCCAACAACAAGCATCGACCCATCCCCAGGTGGAATCGCCCATTGATACCACCTATGCACGCCTGTTCCACCAAGATCGAACCGGTGCACCTTGTGACCCTTGGCAGATCAGACCAAGCAGCGCGATCTAACAAACGCCCTAATCCATAAACCGCAACAGGGAGCACTGGTCCAGCACAAGACCTTGGAATTGGAGTGCCGAATCGACGATACAGGGTCAGAGAGTTGAGGAGTTGAGGGCCTACCGCTTTCTCGCGAGCGCCGAGCTCGACGTGGTAGCCGCGGCTGGGCTGGTAGTGCGGGTGCAGCGACGGTGCCGCCGTAGAGCGGAGGCGGGAGCGGAGGGAGGAGAGGAAGGCAGGCTGGGCCATGGCGGAGATCGCCGGAGAGGTGAAGGGGGAGAAGAAGCGCGAAGGGCGGCGGAAGGTGGGTCGGCTCGGAGGAGGAGGAAAAGTGTGGCACCGGCACGACCGAGGTGGGTTGTGCTAGTTCGGCCCAGCCCAGTACAGCCCAGATCCAGGGGCCAGGGCTGCAGTTTTTATCAATTTGGTCCCCTGCTACGTATTTCGTAGTCTCACTGAGAAAGATCCTCCAAGTCCGAGCTCATCGTGTTGTTTCAGACCCGTGTTATCATATTCTCTCTCTGCTCGGGATGAAAGCGGGACAGGTCGCGGTGGCCCGCTCCACGGCCGCACGCGCCGCAACTTTCAAGCGGGCGAAGCAGAAAACCGCGTCTGCTCCCGCATCTTTTTTGCGGCGCGAAGCGGCGCCCGCCGGCCGCATGTCTCGATGCTCGCTCGGTCGCCGCTCGCCTCACGCACTCGCCCGCTGGCGCTGCTCAGTCGCCCACTCACCTGCATCGCTCCATTTTGTTTTGCCGCGTCTAGCGGCGCCCGGCAGCCCGCATCTTCCTACGTTGCTTGCTTCATTGAGACTGTTGCGTTGTTTGCTGCGGGATTAAGGGCCTGTTTAGTTAAGTTGCCTAAGCCTAACGTTAGGCATGCCTCACTGTTTTAGTCGAGTGTTTGGTTATTGATTAAAGTTAGGCGCGCCACAAAAGTTAGGCAACTTTTACATCTATTGCCTAACAAAAAATTGCCTCAACTGAGACGCTCAAATCAACCGCCTAAGCATGCCACACGTTCTTAGGTGCGCCTAAGCTTAGGCTACGGTAACAAACCAAACAACAGCTAACATTAGGTAGCTTAGGCGTGCCACAAGTGTGGCAAATGACTAAAGTTAGGCTTAGGCAACTTAGGCATACAACCAAACAGGCCCTAAAGACTTGTTTGGTTGTATGTCTAAGTTGCCTAAGTCTAACTTTAGTTATTTGTCATACTTGTGGCACGACTAAGCTACCTAATGTTAGCGGTTGTTTGGTTTCTTACCGTAGCCTAAGCTTAGGCGCACCTAAGAAAGTGTGACATGCTTAGACGGTCATTCGAGTGCCTCAGTTGAGGCAATTTTTTGTTAGGCAATAAATGCAAAAGTTGCCTAACTTTTATAGCGCGTCTAACTTTAGTCAACAATCAAACACCCGACTAAAACAGTGTGGCATGCCTAACGTTAGGCTTAGGCAACTTAGGCATAAAACCAAACAGGCCCTAACTGCGTTACTTAATCAGCCCGTAAACAGGATCGTGAGTTAATAAACTGTGTTGTTTGCTGCTTCGCTGATCTTTGTCCACTTTTATGTCTACCGAGTAATATAATACAACAGCATAGGTTAATATCAGAAAAAACTGAAAAAATAAATACTGATTTAGGTACTAAACAAACCCAATATATTGTATTATATAAATGACAATACTCTTAACTGTAATTCTTCTAAATTCAAACTTTAATATTAATAATAGGTGCAGACAAATAAAAGAATTTAATCAAGTGCAATACAAATGTAAAATAACTTAGAAGCAATAATATACTCAGGAAGAGTACACCAGGTAGCTGATATAATCATGCATGCAGCAATACCCATGGCGGCCCTCCCGCTCCCGCTCCCCACCCCCCACCCCTCACCCACCCACGGCCTCCCCATCGGCGTGTACTCTCCCGCCTTGCCGTCGGCATGGCTCCTCGTCTGACCCCCTCCCGCTACAGACGACCCGGCGCCTCCGCGGCGCCATGGACGGAGACGGCAACCGCCCGGTGGTTGACACTAGCAGCTGCTGCCTCGCAAAGGGGAAAATATCCCCGCAAAAGACGACCCGACGCCTCTGCGGCGCCATGGACGGAGACGGCGACCTCCCGGTGGTCGACACCAGCAACTGGAGCTTTGCAAAAGGGAAAATATTCCAACAAAAGGTGCTCCACATACTCTCCTCTTCGGTCCACCATCCCTCCTCTTCCATAGAAGGTGCATTCTTCCTCCTAGCCGTCTTCCGGCGCTTCACTTTCCGGCTTTCGGAGGAGTCCGTTGGTTGGGCCCTCCACGCCGCCCTTGGCGGGACCCCGGGGGGCTTCCATGTCACCATGGCCCGGGACCGCCACTTTCGATTTGCGGTGGCATCACGCCATGTAGGAAAGTTGGTACGCTCCCTTACTAGGGTTACCACACCGCACTTTGACGTCTACTTCTTCCCTTGGTACGACGGTGGCCCAAATTGGATAAGAGACCTGCGGACCTGGCATCTCGAAGAAGAAAGGTCCTAGTCGACCGTCCCCATCAAGCGGAAGCAAGTCTCGTTTGCCAACCCTATCAAACAAACACGGCCTTCATTCCCGAACTATGCCCCGCCCAAGATGAATCCCCCATTCTCAAACAACCACCGCACCGACAATCCGTCAGAGTCGGCCGGATAGATTGCCCGATTAGGCCTACGGCCAACCATAACGCCATCCCGATCACCAAAATCTTCCGCAACATCACCCGCAAGCTCCACACAGCCCCTCTAGGGAGGACTTCTTCGCCGGCGTCGGTCGCCCGTCATACGGTGACTAGCCGCGCTGCGCCGTCCATCCTGGGAAAGGGCCCAAAAATTCAAATTCCAGACCGCCATACGACCCACCAACCAGCCACCTGGCCTCCAACCTTAGACCCACAAGGAAAGGGCCCACATGTCAGTCACATTACTCGTACAGGCTCGAAACAAGACCAGCATACAGAAAGCGGCCGCAACTATTACCGCCCACAAAAGATCAACCCAAACCGCCTGCACTCCCTGCAAACCCACCACCCTGCATTTACTCCCAAAGTGGACTTTCGACACCCGGGCCACATTCAAACTGAGCCGCCGAAGGAATTAAATCCAATACTCGAGTGCCTGCCCACTAGCAACAACGGGACATGCTACGCCTACAGGGGAAAACATACTAAACCCCACCGCACCAAAGACACCTACAACCTACGCAAACTAGTCCCTCACTGCTGCTGCAAGCGCTGCTTCAGTCTTAACCATCGCACCCATAATTGTCGCGCAACAGCACGATGCCTACACTGCCTTCAAACTGGTCACAGAGCCAACGTCTGCTCTTCCACCATCAGACATTGCCTTGCTTGGGTACCCAAAATCGCACTAGGATCGAGGAGTTCCACTGCAAAATCCCAGGTATACCGCCGCGTGGAATCCCAAAAGACTTCCTGTCCTGCACGAACGGTTCGAACGAAGCCCCTGCAGCTTCACAAGGACGACCTTCCTGCTCCACCACACGTGTGCACAGGGGACCCAACCCAACACACACAAACCCCCATCAGCCACCACCATATATAGCTCCCACCAGGAACATCTCGCCTTCACTCACCACTCCCCAACAGAACACACTACAACTCACCACATCCCATACACCCTCGCACCCCATGGCCAACTTTCCAGTCGACTCCGAAAGGTTCCTCCCCCATGGCCACCACTTCATCAACGAAGGCGGCGACGAGAGAATCCCACGCACCAACGTCCACTTCAGCACCACCGCTGTCCGAAGCCATGAGGGCTTCGTCATTGCGGAAGATCGAGAAGGCCTCATCCCCCACGACCAGTATAACTGGTTTCGAGTCCGCATTGCCCAAACCCTCGAAGAAGACTTTGGTCTGAGGGTCATCTCATCTTGCATCACCCCTCTGGGGATTGGCCTATACAGGCTTGAATCCGGCTATCACCGAGACATAGTGCTCCGTGACGAGCCCTTCTTCGTGGAGAACCACCTCATCGCCTTCTCCCGCCACGACCACGGCATTAACAGGCGCCAAGCCAACTACTCACATAACGGCTGGATCATGATTCTAGGGTTCCCCCTAGATTATCAAGACGTTCAACACATCGACGCCGCGGTGGCCACCTTCGGCTACCTCGTCTCTTGGCACAACGTGCCTAATCAGCACGGCTACGTGCTATGCCGGTGTCTCTACAATGGCGCCAACAACGTTCCCCGCAGCATCGTCATCCAACACTGCGACGCGAACGGCCAAGGCTTCTCTTGGTCCTGCCCGGTCGTCGTCCTCAATGGGGCTTTCATTCTCCCCAACATCCCCCCGGGTGAAGATGACATACCCCCAGGGGGAAACCCCCATCCATTCCCCCAGCCACCGCCAAACAACGACAACGCCGACGGTTTCAACCTCCCCATCCTCCCCCCTCCCCCGAACCCTGACCTGGCTTGGGACGCGGCGGCGGTGGAGATGCAGCATAACCAGGAGAACCACGTTGCCTGGGGAGCCTGGCCTGCCCCGCCGCAGGACCTTCTTGACCCGAGCGCTGTCTCTAACCTTGATGGAGACGCAAGCTCAGCCTCCTCCAATGCCAACATCATCCAGCAGCACACCCACTACAACAACATCAATGGCCATCCGCTACAGTTCCTGCAGGGGGACCCCTCAATACAGTCGGACTGGCTGAGACCCTTCGATTCGGCCTCCTTTCGTCGACTACTGGCTGCAGCCTTTCCTGCAGCACAAAACCCCTGGTGGGGACCCCACATCCAGGGACCTACTCCAGGATTGCCTGTCCAGGAACAAGCGGAATCCTCCGCCATGGGTGCGCGCAGAGGCCAAACGCCAACAACAAGGTTCAGAACGCAAGCCCCTACCCAAGCCCCGCCGGTGACTTCTTCTCCGAGGCGCCCAACAAATTGCTTTGGGAGAGTCTATCGGCGCCGTACTCGCTCCGAACCAAGTGGCCCAGCCGTCGAGGAGCCCGAACTCAGCAACCCTCAGCAGCAGCCCATCCAGCCCACACAGGTACCTGCCGCCATCAACACCTCCTCCCACAATACAGTATGCATTCCCTCCAAAAAAACAGTGCGCAGACAGGCACCGGTTTCGCAGGACCAAGTTAGACGCAGCCCTCGTATCTCTGCAGCGCGGGAAGGAAGGCGTATGCCAACCAGACTCACCAGGGAGATGATCGGCGCCTCGCATTCTGCCCCAGCAGCCACGCCAACAACAAATCCAAGGGGTAAAACAAAGCGCAAACTGTTCCTAGGCCCAACTAAATTTCCAACCGATCAAGACATTGCAACCGCTATTGAACCCATCCCTCACATTCCTCTTTCGGAACTGCAGGCACAAGCGCTCCGCTGCGGCGTTCACACGACGATGGTGATCGCCGCTTTTAGGACGCCAGAGGGACCAGCGGGCGAGACGTCGACATTTGATCAATGAGTCCCCGCAGCTTTTGCATCATGTGGCAAACGACAGTTAATGCCACCGGCAAAAAACCACTTAAACCACCTAGCTCATGTAGTAGTAAGAACAACCCTCCGGCCAAGAGCCGTAAACATTGCAGCGCGGCTGCATTTTGTACTACCGTTAATCATATGCATTTCTACCCTTTCTACTTTGCGCCTGCACATGACTTGTCTCCCCCTCAGATTACGTCTGAGGCAACGTCTAAGCCACTCATTACATCCCAATGCATAATACAACATCACAGATATGGTCGTTCCTAAACTGGAACATTCGGGGCCTTAACGACCCAACCAAACAACAAGCAGTTAGAGCCAAAATAGAAGAAACAAATTGCATCATCTACTGCCTCCAAGAGACTAAATTAGACTCAATACCCCGCTCCCTAATCAAACAAATAGCACCTAAGCGCTTTGACCAATACACCTTCACGCCCTCACAAGGAGCCTCGGGTGGAATCCTAGTGGGATGGAACGGCAACCTCCTACATGGGATTGTGGAACAAACAATGCCTTTCGCAATCACCATCAATTTCACATCAAACACAAATGGCAAACAATGGACGTTCTCTACAGTATACGGCCTGTGCACAGGCCAACCAAGACTAGACTTCATGAATTGGTTTACCTCCCTAAATATCACCGATGTTCAGGACTGGCTCATTATCGGGGATTTCAACCATTACCGATCAACAGATAACAGAAATAGACCAGGGGGAAACCATACAGACATGCAAGCTTTCAATGCAGCCATAAACCAGCTAGGGCTTGTAGAAATCCCCCTTAAAGACAGGAAATACACCTAGAGCAATATGCAGGCCTCCCCACTGCTACAACAACTGGACTGGTGCTTCACCTCGCCTCACTGGACACTGTCTTTCCCTACCACACTACTGATACCTCTAGCCAAAACAACATCAGACCACATCCCCTGCATGGTACAACTGAGTACTGTTATCCCGAAGCCCCAACAATTCAGAATTGAGAACTACTGGTTCGACATGCCAGGCTTCAGAGACCTAGTAACCAATATATGGAATGGGGCACCAACACAAGGGCTAGATGCTGCGAGATCCCTCTCAAAGAAATTCAAAATTCTCAGAGCTGCAATCAAAAGATGGAGCAAGGCATTGGGCTCACTATCCAAGAAACTGAAAATATCAAACGAATCCATTCTCATCATATACCATTTGGAAGAAAAGAGGCCCCTTAGCCACCTAGAAGCCACTTTCAGAACCCTCATCAAGCAACACACTGAAACCCTACTGAAACACCAACAAGAATATTGGAAACAGCGATACACGGAGAGGTGGACAAAACTGGGGGATGAACCAACTAAATTCTTCATCTCTGCAGCTACTACCAGATACAGAAGAAACTTGATCACAAGCCTCACAGATGCATCGGGAAGGACAGTAGCGAACCATGCAGCCAAAGCCGCAATACTATGGGATGATTTCAAAACCAGAATAGGATGCACAAATGCTACAGCGCTATGGGAAGGACTGCAAAACATAATCATACCACATCCAAACCTCCAATCCCTCATAGAGCCAATATCGACTGAGGAGATCGACAAAATAGTTAAACATATGCCACCCGACAAAGCTCCGGGCCCAGACGGGTTCAACAACAGATTCTATAAAAAATTCTGGGACATCATCAAAAACGATATATACAACCTCTGCAACGCATTCTTCAACAATGGATGCAGCCTACAACCTATCAACAGCTCCATTATCACACTCATCCCAAAGAAACCGACCCCGGAAACCTCGGCCGACTATAGACCAATTTCCCTACTTAACTCAAGCATCAAAATCATAAGCAAAATCATGGGAGAAAGAATACAGACCATCCTCAAAGATATCCTACACGCCAACCAATACGGCTTCATCAGAACGAGAACAATCCAAGACTGCATTGCATGGAACTATGAGTTTATACATCAATGCAAGAGATCAAGGAGGCCCTTAGTGATGCTGAAACTAGACTTTGAAAAAGCCTTTGACATAATGGAACATGATGCCATCGTCAGGGCCTTAACCAACAAAGGGTTCCCACAGCAATGGGTCAACTGGACAAGCAACATACTATCTACAAACACTTCATCAATCTTACTCAATGGAGTACCAGGTAAATTCTTCCACTGCAAAAGGGGGGTCCGACAAGGCTGCCCACTCTCGCCAGCTCTCTTCGCAATCGCAGCAGACCTACTCCAACACCTCACAAACCACGCCAAACAAAGAGGCTTACTGATACCCCCACTACCACACCTATCCAATCACGACTTCCCCATAGTCCAGTATGCCGATGACACAATCATCACAATACAAGCGTCCCAGCAACAAATATTCTTCCTAAAAACCTTACTCTCAGCCTTCACAGCCGCAACAGGCCTCAAGATTAACCTAGAAAAAACATTCCTAATCCCAATCAACCTTACCTCAGATCAAGCAACCACCATGTCGGCCACCTTTGGGTGCCAACTAGGCACACTACCCTTCACCTACCTTGGCATACCCCTAGGAAACACAAAACCAAAGAGCACTGACTTCCTACCACTTACCACTAGAATTGAGCGTACACTCAACACCACATCCACTTACCTGTCCATGGCAGGAAGGTGCACAATTGTAGACTCCCTACTATCATCAATGCCAATATACACAATGTGCACTATCAAACTACATACCAAAACAATCCAACAAATAGACAAGTACAGAAAAACCTGCCTATGGAGAGGCTCGGACATCATGGCCAAGGGAAAACCCTTGGTGAAATGGGAAGACACCACAACACCAAAGAAAAAGGGAGGAATTGGACTCAAAAACCTACACCTCATGAACCAGGCCTTCATACAAAAATTCCTCTACAAACTCTACAACAAAAAGGACACGCCTTGGGTGCACCTCATCCTCGACTCATATTGCACAGATGGCACCCCACCCCATCAACTAACAAACAAGGGTTCCTTCTGGTTCAAGGACATCATGAGCCAGTGGGAAAGTTTCAAACAACAAACCAAGGTAAACATCGGAAAGGGAGACACAGTTTCCATGTGGCACGACATGTGGTATACAACAGAACTATTTTCGACTTTCCCCAACCTCTATACACACGCAAGACACCAAAATGTGTCCATAGCCCAATACATTACAACAGCAGACATACATGCCAACTTCCACACCCCAATTTCGACACAGGCCCTACAGGAACTAAACCTTCTCACCGACATCATCCAAGGCTTACAAGACACCAATGACACATGGTCATACAAGAATAACAGCAAAAGCTTCTCATCCAGTTACATCTACAACAACAACTTCAACTTTAACACAACACCGCCTCCACCATTGAACTGGATCTGGAAGACGAAGCTCACAAAGAAGCTCAAAATATTCTGCTGGCTCATGTTCTTGGACCGCCTGAACTCCAGAAATCTACTCAAAAGAAAGAACTTCAGCATCGAAAATGACGACTACTCCTGTGTCCTATGCACAGCGGCTCCAGAGGAACTGACATATCACCTATTCTTCCAATGTGAATTCAACACCGCATGCTGGGCAGCCATACAAATCAACTGGAACCACAGTGTACCGTTCTTCACAATGATTCAAGAAGCAAAAAGAAACTGGACCGGTCCACCGTTTATGGAAATATTCATCACGGCAAGCTGGGAAATTTGGAAACAACAAAATGAATTCATCTTCAGAAGCAACGCTCCATCACTCTCATCCTGGAAGCATAACTTCCATACAACTATGCCATTTCAATGTAATAGATTCCCAACCCCCTTCAAAACTTGTACTCAGCTGTGGCTATCGGCCATAAACCACATCATTCCCACCTCGGGAATATGATTTTGTTTATGCTGATATCCTCACCTGCCTGCATTGCAACCCTCGGATTGCAATCTATATATTAATATAACACAGTCGGGGCATCCCCTACTGTTTGCCTTCAAAAAAAAAAAAGAGTACACCAGGTATATGGATCCTCGATTATAGCTATTGTTCAATATTCACATCATTCCGCTATCAATCCATCATAAACATAAACACTGAGTTCACTAGCAAAGCTCTCAGCAAACATCTAAATTACAGGAATTCAAATAACACTTGTATCAAATAATCTGTTTCTTCACCATCCAATAGGTTTGCATCACTGGTTGGTAACCCATCAGACTTCAACAGTACTGCAAAAGAAGTAGAATCTCTATTTCACTGAATATTTGTGTAAAAATGGTAAGGAAATAGATCAGAAGTACTTGTGTCGAACCAACCAGCCATTAGCCATTAAACATGCACATAATGTACTAGAACGTTTGCTGCCACATAGCAACAATCATGAAAGGAATAGCAATTGCATGGTAACATCGATTGAAGTGCAATAGTACACAATGATATTAGCACTAAGGCATCAAAAGGAATATGAAACGTAATGCACATGATAGTAGTCCAACATACAGAGCAATATTTAAATGAGAGAACACATGTTTGACTCACATAAAGTGCATCTTACCATATGATAATAGCAGACGAAACTATAGCATATACATACAAAAACGTAGTCAAGTCTGAACTGAAACAACAATATTGGCATTAACACTGAACTCTAGCACAAAGAGAGCAATCTAAATGGCCTATACTTTGGTGCCCATATGTACATATCACGTCTAGGAAACCAACCACCAACTAATCTATTCCAGATGACACCTTGGTGAGTATATGGTAATGCAGTTGCAATAACAAAGTGACACTGCCAACAAGTGTTGGATAGTTAATAAACCTACTATACATGAGAAGTCCAATACTTATTTTTTTTTTATATAACAAGAATTATGATCTTCAATATATCGGGATTAGTCTCAACGTCACATATATGATTTGGGGACATTCATGCAGATCATAACCACTCGAATAGCTGAGATGATATCTTTACGAAACCTTATTGGCAAAAAGTGTTGCTTCGTTAGAAAAGTATGCAGCTCCAATAGCATCATCCAACATGGTTAAATGAGTTATTAACAAAAAAAACACTGTTAACTAGTCTGTCTTCAGGTCTTGTACAAGAAGACTCTAATTATATTAAATGTCTACCACGTGTAAGCCTCACATGTTATCTCCAAGCACACCACTATGGTTGTTTCTGTATAAATTGTACCATCTTTTCATGCGCAAGTAGTCACAATTTATTGGCGAGGGAACCTGCACCACAAAACATATATGTCCTCACGTCATAAAAGCCTGTTTGTTGCAGAATTTGGGTAGGAACAAGGTGTGCAGATGTTAAGATTACATCGGTTTCTCAAAGTACAGCTTATGCTCAAGATGTGGTGGAATTCCTCAAGAAAACAAGGAGATGCGAGCTTAGATGTGCTTAGAGAGTCTCTGCACTTCTTCTGGTTCAATTCGTGTGGAAGATAGAGGAAAATAGTGTTTTGTTGTTCCAGATTTTCAGTGCCTTATGACAACAACACAACAGGTCGGTGATTCAGTACGTACTTCTGTCGTTCACAAAAGTTTATTATTTTTCAGTTTAAAAATAAATTAAAATGCGATAAAAATTTTAGAGTGAAGACGCGAAGTGAGTACTCTCTCCATCCATATTAGATGTCGTTTTAGACAAAGGAAAGAACTAAAAAAGAACTGCAGATTGATGTCGTTAACATTAGACTTTTTTCCCCGAAAAGGTACGTAGTAAAACATAATCTTGGAGGACCTGGCTGAAACAAAATAGTAACGTCAATCTATGAATCAAAACCCTACCCAAAACATCTTCGAGCCCGTCCCCACCGCAGCACGCCACGCCACTGCGATGGCGCTTCACCATCTCCGCGTCGCGCCGCTCGCGCTCCTCCGCTTGGCTCCGCTCCAGCCTCTCGCCTCCTCCCGCCTCGCCACGCGCCAGCACCAACTCCTGTTCTTCTCGCCGCTGCCAGGGCAGTGGCGCCTCCTCTCGCCCACCGCGAGGCCCCGCGCGCTGGCCACCGCCACTGCCGCGGCCGATGCCAACGACGCCGGCGCGAGCTCGGGCGACGGCTTCTTCGCGGAGGAGAGGACGTCGTGGAAGTCTCTCGGCATATCCGACCGCCTCGCGTCAGCGTTACGCGGCGCTGGGCTCGCGAGGCCTTCCCTTGTGCAGGTACAGCTACACTGAGCTTTGCTACTGCACACGCTAGGTGCTTGACGAAATGCCGGAGCTTACGTGAACATCCTATACATGTATATCGTCAGCTGTTCACTGGCTGATGCATTTTTCCTCTTTGCTCCAAAATTAAGTTATGGCATAGGTATTATTTGGCCGTGTGTCTGTTCATGGGAACTGGCCAAGCTTTCGAGCTAGATTATTGGGATTCTAAATTAAATAATCATCAGCTGGATTTCCACTCAATGAACCAAATTCTACCCTAGGGCAACTCCTTGCATCACATACCTCAGTTCATATGGCTTTGTTAGTTTGATACGTAATTGAACACTTTGGAATTCAGGCGACATGTTCGCTAACTCTTTGTTTTTTTTATAATGAAACAGGGGGGCGGGACACCCCTACTTGTTATATACTAATTTAAAATTAAATTGATAGTTTGACAAAAGGAAAACAAACAAGGAAAAATATTACAAAAGCAAAAAAAAACAGATAAGTGGGCTAATACTAGGGAAGAGCCTCTAGCCATGACTGAATATCAGGGAAGTATGCAGCTTTCCCTCTATGGATCAATGTGGCGAATTCCACCTAAAACTTTGCTTTGCACCCTTGGACTGAGGAATCCACTCCATTAAACAACCAGTTATTTCTTAGCTTTGCGTCCAGATAGCCCAGCTAATACAACAACAACAACAACAACAAAACATAGCGGAATGGTCGCTCCGCTCGGCAGCGGGCGACGCGGAGGGCGACCGCACCATCCCCTGCGGGTGCCTCCCCGACGGTCGCCTCCCTCCCCTCTAGCCTCCTCCCTGGGCCCTCCCGCTTCGGTCCCCTGCCCTTGGTGCCGCTCTGTGGTCGTTGCAATGCTCTGCTCCGACGCGCCAGTACCGACGTCCCCTGCTCAGTCGCCGGTGTGTCCGATTGTGGTCCTGTGGCCGGCGCGCCGGCCTAGTCCGTCCTTCCCTCTGGTCCCGTCGCCGCTCTTCTCTTTGCCATGTTCTTCCAGGTGCGCCTCCCCACCTCCCCCCTGTCCGACAGCTCTACGGCCAGATTTGGTGTCACCCCCCTTTCCGCCATCTCTGCCCCTTCATCCCACGCGTCCCCCTGCTCCGGGTCGGCCTGATCTGGTTCCAACGCCATATCCAACACCCCTAGCTCTGGTGCCGCTGGTGGTCGACTCTGGTCGACTCTCTTCAGGCGTCGCACACCCCTCAGCCATGGATTGCCCCACCGCCCCCCTCTTCCACCGCCACTGGCTTGTTCGACCACCGCTTTATCCTCTGCGCACTCGGAGACTCAGCAGGCGCCGCCTTCCCCGGTGTCTTCGATCTCTAGCGATGATGCCACGACAGCCCGACTGAAGGTGCCCTCCAATCCTTCATCGGTGTGGAATCCTCAACTTCTGTGTCATCGCTGGAACCACCACTACCTGCTCCCTCCTCTGCCCCCACCAGCTTCTCATGGATGAGGAAGGGTTGGTTGTCCACACCCAAGTCGAAGACCGCGCCATCGCTGTAGGCCCTCTCTTTGGCAGTAGCGCTAGTCGCCCCTCCGACTCGGTCCACCTCTGCTGCTTCCCCGTTCGTCGTGCCGCTCCTCACCTAGCCACCCGCGCTCAATGTGCTGCTTGGCCTCGATCCCACCCCCCTTACATTGACTGCCAGCTCAGTCGCTTCGCTGCCTACCAGCTCCACCGCATTACTGCCTCCTCCATCCCCAGCTTTGTCTTCTCCAAGGTCGCCTCCCCCAAAATCGCCTCTCCCTCCTCTCCTACCCTCCCCGCCATCCCCTCGCAGACCTCTGGGTCAATCGGCTCACCCTTCTAGTGATTACAAGCAATCTATAGGCGGCCCTCGTCGGCATGTTGCTCGATCAGTCCCTACAGATCGGATCGGTAATTGCTTCAACTGCTTCTCCCGCCGCCACTTTGCTGCCAGTTGTAAGGAGGCCACGCGATGCTTCCGCTGCAAGGGGGAAGGTCACAAATCACGGAACTGCGCTCTTGCCCGTCGCCGTTCTTCCCCCTCGACGACTACGACGCCGCCTCCCCCAACATCTCCTGTGGCTACATCAACAGACCAAGACGATATCTGCATCACCATTGCCTCTGGGAAGCTAGAGTGTGACTACCGTAGCTGCCTCTTTTCTCTTGTTGCAGCTGCTCTGGATGCTTCTTCTCGCGCATCGCTACACCAAGTCAAAGTTCGTCGAGTGGTCATCCACTTTGACAAGGAACATGATCTCAAGTCGGCTATGGGGTCTTCCATTGGGGCTGTGAAGACTTCATGGTCACGCTGCTTGGTCGCTGCTGCACAATTGGTTCATCCAGTGGTTGTTGAGCGCTTGTCCGATGATCTGGATCCGATGATCCACGAAGCTGCCATCTTACCTTCTAGTTAGTTGGTTTGCTTTGCAGCATGCTTAGGTGGTAGTGGTTGTTGGTCGCCTGCTATTCCTGTTTGGTCGCGTCAGTTTATATCGGTCGTGTGAGTTTGTATCGGTCGTTTCATTTTGTAATGGTCGTACCGGGCGATTGGTTTGGGTTGTTAGACTAAGCTTTGTCTGCTCTTATCTCAAGAGCGACATGCATTTTCTCCCCCCAACCATTCTTGCCCTTGGTGTCTGTATTGTGGTGTATTCACCACCCCTTTAATCAATATATAACACTGCCGGGGCTTCCCTTGCAGTTTTGCTTCAAAACAACAACAACAACAACAACCAAGCCTTTGTCCCAAACATGTTAGGGTCGGCTAGAAAGGAAACCCAACAATTTTTGAATAAAAGTAATAGAAAATAAGATGAGAGTAAAAAAATAAAAATTTAAAAATATAAATAAAATAAGATTATACATTTTATTTATTTTAGAAATGGATTAATAAGAAAGAAGATAAGAGTAACAAAATTCGAATAAACTAAGATTCTGGCACATGAATTGCTAATTTCCATGCAGTCCTGTCATGAGTCAAATCTCTAGGTATGTCTCACTCATTTAATTCTTGTTTCACCGTCTCCTGCCATGTCAACCTTGGTCGACCTCTACCTCTCCTAAAATTTTCTCTACTCTTTATAATCCCACTGTTAACCGGTGCTTCTGGAGGTCTCCGTTGTATATGCCCAAACCACCATAGGTGATGTTGGACTAGCTTCTCCTCAATCGGTGTCACCTCTACCCTATCACGTATCAGCTCGTTCCTAATTTTATCTCTTCTTGTGTGACCGCACATCCACCATAGCATGCGCATCTTCGTAACACTCATTTGTTGGACATGTTGCGTTTTAGTTGGTCAACATTCTGCTCCATACAGCATCGCAGATCTCATCACCGTCCTATAGAATTTTCCTTTCAATTTTTGTGGAACTTTTTTATCACATAAGATTCCAGATGCTTGTCGCCACTCCATCCACCTGATCTTGATCCTGTGGCAAACATCTTCGTCAATATCACCATTGCTTTGTAACATTGATACTAAATATCGAAATGCGTCCCTCCTAGGTACTACTTGTCCTTGTAAACTAACATTTCCATCCTCGCACCCGACATCACTAAAGTTGCATCTCATATACTCGGTCTTTGTTCTATTAAGTCTAAACCCCTTAGACTCTAAGGTCTGCCTCCATAGCTCCAATTTTCTATCAACATCATCCCTAGTTTCATCTACCAACACTACATCATCAACAAAGAGCATACACCAAGGGATATCTCTTTGTATATCCTTCGACTCCTCATCCATCACTAAGAAAAGATGTATGGACTTAAGGCTGATCCTTGGTGTAGCCCTATTGTGATAGGAAAAATATCGGTCTCACTATCTCTTACGCGCACACTTGTCACCACATTATCGTACATATCCTTGATAAGGTTAATGTACTTTGTTGGGACTTTGTGTTTCTCTAGCGCCCACCACATGAATGGCTTTGGTACCTTATCGTATGCCTTCTCTAAGTCAATGAATACCATACGTAGATCCTTCTTTCGCTCCCTATACCTCTCCATAAGCTGACGGAGTAAGAAAATCGCCTCCATAGTGGATCTTCCAGGCATAAAACCAAACTGGTTTTTAGTGACATTTGTCACCTTCCTCAAGCAGTGTTCAATCACTCTCTCCCAGAGCTTCATAGTATGACTCATAAGCTTAATTCGTCGATAATTAGTACAACTTTGAACATCTCCTTTATTTTTGAAGATGGGTACTAAAAGGCAACGTGCCCAACAAATGAGTGTTGCGGAGATGCGCATGCTACGGTGGATGTGCGGTCACACAAGAAGAGACAAAATTAGGAACGAGATGATACGTGATAGGGTAGGGGTGACACTGATTGAGGAGAAGCTAGTCCAACATCGCATACGGTGGTTTGGGTATATCCAGCGAAGACCTCCAGAAGCACCAGTTAACAGTGGGATTATAAAGAGTAGAGAAAATTTTAGGAGGGATAGAGGTCGACTAAGGTTGACATGGCAGGAGGCGGTGAAATGAGACTTAGAGTGGGACATACCTAGAGATTTGACTCATGATAGGACTGTATAGAAATTAGCAATTCATGTGCCATAATCTTAGTTTATCCGTACTTTGTTACTCTTATATTCTTTCTTATTAACCTATTTCTAAAATAAATAAAATGTAGAATCTTATTTTATTTGTATTTTTTATTTATTATTATTATTATTATTATTTACTTTCATCTTATTTTCTATTACTTTTCTTCAAAATTGTTGGGTTTCATTTCTATCCGACCCCAACTTGTTTGGGACAAAAGCTTGGTTGTTGTTGGTACTAAAATACTTTTCCGCTACTCTCCAGACATTTTGTTTGACTGAAAAATGCGATTGAATAGTTTAGGGAGCCATACTATTGCTACATCCCCAGACATCTCCACACCTCAATGGGGACATCATCAGGGCCGAGGGCCTTTCATCCTTTTTAAGGCCTCCCTAACCTCAAACTCTTGTATCCTCCGCACGAATCGTCTGTTGGTGTCATCAAATGAGTCATCGAACTCGAACCTAATGTTCTCATTCCCGTCATTGAATAGGCTATTGAAGTAGTCCTGCCATCTGTTCCTAATCTCTTCATCCTTCAATAGAATTCGATCTGTCTCATCCTTAATGCATTTGACTTGGTTGAGATCCATCACCTTCCTCTCGCGAAGTTTCGCCATCTTGTATATATCTTTTCGTCTTC